>VIBL01000296.1:0-450909 GCA_008271625.1 Lutraria rhynchaena
AACTGCTTGATCCACAGGTCGAACATTTGTATCTTGACCCACTAGTGGAAGAAGAAGACGAACTCAAACTGGTTGACCCACTAGAAGAAGAAGACGAACTCAAACTCAAACGGCTTCTTAGCGTCCTGGGAGGAGTTCTCATTGGCGTTCTCATTGGTGTTTTCATTGGAGTTTTCATTGGAGTTGTCATAGGAGTACTGGTGGCAGGAGGTGACCATCGTGTTGCCGTGTAAATAGGAGAGTTGGATAGTGATTGAGTTCTCAATGGACTCTGGGGTGATCCATTTCTAGATAAAGGTGATCCATTTCTAGATAAAAGAGGTGACAACCCATTGGGAGGTGATCCAATGGGTGGTGAACCACTTAAAGAAGAAGATCCATTTCTAGATAAAGAAGATCCACGGGAAGATCCACGGGAACCTCGTCGAAGGGTGATAAAACGTTCATCGATTGTGGGTGAAACTGTAAATGCAGGTGTTTTCTTTTTAGGAGCTTTTGCTGGTTTTTGTTTAGGAGCTCTCTTCTTTGCTGGAGCTCTTTTCTTTGCTGGAGCTCTCTTTTTAGGAGTTTGTTTAGGAGCTCTTTTTGCAGGAGCTTTCTTTTTAGGAGCTCTCTTCTTTGCTGGTGCTCTTTTCTTTGCAGGAGCTCTCTTCTTTGCAGGAGCTCTTTTTGCAGGAGATCTCTTTTTAGGCGTTCTTTTTGCAGGCGTTTTCTTAGGGCCAAATTTACGAATGGTCTTTTGACCATTCCATCGAAGTAAACTTCGTATCATGACTCCTCCAAGAAATCCACTCCCTCCTGGTTTTAATATAAGTTGACGTTTGGTGTCCACATCCACTTGATCATCACCCAACTGCTCTAGTTCATGCTGATGTTTTTGCATAAAGTTTTGTGTTTGTTTAGGTAACAGCAATTTCTTTTGCAAAATCACTTTAGCAGCTAACGTAAACCATTTGACCATTTCTTTTAATCCTGATCGTAACAATTGCTCCCGTTGAGCAGGATCACGTTCCTGACTCAAATGTTCTAGCGACTGAGCTATGGTGTTCATTCTGTCTGCCATGATGACTATGATGACTCTCTAAGTTCTATCACCTTTATATATACACCGTCGGACCACGTTCCTCTCCAGTGATCCAATGATGAAAAATATCGGTTCTCAACCGATACGTGTCTGGTGTTTGAGGGTGAAAATCAATCACTAAATACCCATGGGGTGTAGAGATCGCATCTTGATACGCGGGCAACAAGTGTGGCAATTGAATTTGATTCGCCAATACTTTGATTTGTCCTTTATCTCTTGTGTTTTGAAATAAGATCATGTAATGTGCATTTAAACTTAATGTACGACTGGCTTTCGATTGTTGAAACATGTTTTGTGTAATGTAAATAACACTGGCATTACGATGATGACCTTTTCGTGTAAACCATAATTTAATTTTCTCTTCATCTTTATCCCCAAGCATATCATCAAATACAATTAAATGGGGAATGGAGGTATCCTCCACCAACTCCTCCTCATCCTCAGGAATACCCTGTAAGAATTGAATGTGGGGTTCCTGTTCTTGTAACTGAGCATAGGCTGTTTGCCATTCTTTGTAACACCATACGATACGCTCAGGTACCACTTGAAACAGATCCGATTTGTAAGTCAACATCTTTTTGACAAATTGTGTTTTACCAGATCCACTCGGACCTGAGATAAACATATTACAAGGATGCTTAAACAATAAACTGGACTCCATGACGTGACAATCACAACTAACATCAAGTGAATGAAACAAAAGTATTTTATTGACTTTTTTTACATACAACAACAACTTTTTGTTATCACTAAAATATACAACAGTGACATTAACAATAATTTTTTTACATTTTGACATGTCAACTTTTTTTTTGTGATCACTAAACATACTAAACATTGTTTGTTTTTTTTTGTTTTAGTTACACTAACAATAATTCTATATTATTACATGTCAACTTTTTTGTTATCACTAAATATACAATAGTTACACTGACACACAGTTACAACACTGACAACAAAAGTCATGAAGTGGTGGTAGTATTTTCTCCGAAAATTCAAACACACATTCTGAATGTCCATATTCACTCAGAAAAGTGATGACTTCGTCCTTGTTCATTACATGGTTCATCCAATCCGTTTCACTAAAGTCTAGTGGCACTGTCTGTTTATAAAATGAATTCATCACATGAAGTCCATGTCTAAATTCTTCAAACAGTTCTGGTGTACTCAAACGTTGTCGAATCCATTCTACACTATGATGACCTTCAGGTATTTTCATACGAAAAGCAAAAATCAATGCTTTTCTTAACATGGTATGCTTCATAATATCAAACTGTTCCATTCTTGAATGGTTTGAATCACTTTCTTGTTATTCACCACGTATGTATTCCAATCGTCTCGATGGATAGCTTTCAAGTCTAAATGTGCATTGATCATCGCCTGATGAATCATCCGTTTAAATAGTTCAAACGTATGCGGATTCAGAATCCAGGCGTGAATGTCCTTGACCGTGTCAAGGTCATCTAGTACAATACTGAATAAAGTTTCTCTGTACAACTCAAAATCCAAAATGTAAAATAAACTCACATATCGGGGTCGTCTCGATGGTCTGTCCATAATGGAATATTCCCCGCATTCATAATAAGTCTAGGTACATCCGCATGGAGAGCATCAATAGTTTGTGTCACTACACGTAAATGATGTTTTTGTTTAAAGAACACAGCACGGTAGGATAGAATCGATCTGACCTCAGTGAAAGGGATCGGTTCCTTAAATAACAGGATACCACGTAGTTTGTATTGGGAATACACTCGCCATCCAGGTTGAGATATCCCATTGTCTTCTTCAGCCATGCTAAACCATATGACATTGTCAGTAGGTTTAAATGCATTCGTTAATGCAGATATATCATTCAAAGTAGCATCGTGGATACAAAACACCCATCCAGTCGATATCATGCGATCCAATTTTTGTTGAATTAGATTAAACTTTCGTAGCATAGGTAATTTCTGACTGACAGTCAAATCCTGGCGTTCACTGACATCCTCTAATAGTCTATCTACCCGTCCAGGGTCCATACGTTGTAAACTATGAATAGCACCATGGGTCGCCCATGCATGTACTAACTCCATCTTCCATGGTTTAGTGTTAGCCTCTATCACATAACGATAGATTTTAAGTCTTAACTCTATAGGAAGTAACGGTATCCAATCCATACTTTTGTTTCTGTTTTGTATTTTGTTTTGTGTTTGTATGCTTCTGCACCATTATATATCCAAAAACAACAAGGTCAAGGTTTTTTATGATTATTATATGACCAAAAAACAACAAGGTCAAGGTCAGTCATGCAGATATCCATAAGGAACAGTCATGTATTCGTCGACGATGATACGTTTGGTATACACAGAACGAAATGTTTTGATTTGTTTCTCACTCGTCACTGTTCTATCTCTATGGCGTTTAATCCTGGACGCATATTCAACTACGGTAGAATAATGTTCTCTGTCTTTCACACAGTCCACCATACTATTGAAATTCACTTGTTGAGTTGCATTATAGTCTAATGTAATGCCTTTCACTTTACACGCCTGATGTCGTTCTCCATTTTCAATGTATTCATAGCCATAGTTTTTTGGACCTAAAGCAACATATTTTACAATACGTCCATGAGGCACTTCATCCGTCCATTTTCCCAAACGACTGGAGACAATCGGTACATTGTATTCTTGAGGGTCATAAATGTACATACAACTGTCTGTGTCAAAATAGAGTACCCTTTTTCCCAGAGGTTCAAGCACTTTGTACAATTCTAATCGAGCATAAGCCGTCACAAAAGAAGCCACGACAGGATTAGAAGAAGAATGGGGATCAGCTCGATCCGATTCATCCGTGAAATTCATCAGTACGAATTCATCATGATCAAAACACTCTGCATATTTCACCGACTTTTTAGGATCATTCAGAATCTCATAGAAACGATCCAATTTATGGACATACTCCGTTTTCGGTAACAGGTTGGTTTGAGCATTTTTACCCCATAAACAATTCAACATGGTTTTGGCAAAAGCTCTTTTTCCTGGATTTTTTTTCACGTGTTCCAAGCGAATTCCCTCTGCTTCCAAATAATCTTGTTTAAATTTCAATTTATCTTCCTCTGTGTCTACGCCGGGAGGATACCCGCTGGCTTCTTGCTTCATTTTTAAGTATTTGTCAATGTATTGACGGTACACGTCCGTACTCCACTCATCCCAATGCCATATATGATATACTTTCAATACTTTATACCCTAAAGAAATGGCTTTCGCCAATTCTACATGAGTCCACGTTCCATACAATGCCCGTTCATACAGTGTATGTGTACAATAATCTAACTCCTCTTCTGCACAGGTACGACATAGAGCAAATACCATTTTGTTATTACAGTGCATAGGTAAGACAGGCATCCATAAATCTTGCGGTGCAAGAACACGGCATTTAATCAATCCTTTGTATGTCTCAAGACGCTGTGGATCAATTTGCTCTTGACTCAAAATCACGGGATGGCCTAATGGATACTCTCTGTACTTGTTGACATAAGGATAGAGGGAACAAATGTCCACATATTTGATCTCTTGGTCTTTTTCTACTTCATGATACAGTCGGACGGCATTGGTACGACCTCCAAACAAAGCCTCCCTGGGTTGAATAGGGTCTTGACCCACATAAAATCGTTCTACTCTGGTCTTATACTCAGGGTCTTTTTGACAACGTTGATCAAATTCACATTCCCATATGACCACTAATGGATACCCTTGTTCTTTCAAATTCTCAAGTCTTTTTTGTGTGTCTTCATAGGCGTGACGCATGCTTTTCAACGTATATGGATTGATGGTACCCCGGTTGGGAAAGCAGGTGAGACAACCATGAAACCAACATCCCATGAATTCATACACGGTGTCTGTCTCTTCACAATACCCATCCACATAATACGGTCCAATTTTAACTTCTCCGCCTTTGTGATTCAAGGCATGACGAATATGAATCCCTTCAGTTACAGCAGTCATTTGTAACCAACGTATGCTTTTCATGGAATACCGAGTTTTATTAGGATATCCTGCATCAGAAATCACGGCTAAACTATGAGGTGGCATGGAATTTTTCCGCCAGGCTTTATTACACACTTGGGCTAGCGTGGTCGCTTCCGTAAAGGGATCAATTTGATCACTGGCTAACAATTGTTGACGAAATTCACCGCAACCGCGTCTTAAAATATCCACATCCGATTTACAGTATTTTTCCATTTCTTTTTGAAAATCAAATTCATCACCTTTTTTCTCATGGTACCAAGTTAGAAATTGTTGACGTTGCTCTGGTTTCATACTGTCAGGTTTGTAAAAGTGTAGCGGTAAGTAAGGTCCCACATAATCCTGATAGGATAAGGTATTGGCATAAAATGGAAACCATCCTTTAGCTAACTCAGTCAGTCCAAATGTCTTAGGAAAAGCTGAGAGTGGCATACTTAGGAAACTGAGTGAGTCAATTAATCGTATTCCATGCACTCTTAGCAGAATGATTTTACTTCCATTCATAATCAGTTGTGGTTTAGCTGTCCCGTGGGTAACGCAATATCTAAGAATAAACTGGGCATCGTAACCTTGAGCATTGTGAGCAATCACTGTAGATCCTCGATGGGTGGGATTGAATAGCCACGTGCAGAATTGTTCCAACGTGTTTTCTCCACGGAATACCATTTGTCTTGCTTCATTCACTTCTTCACAATACTCACATGGATCTTGCACTGACTTACACATACATTCACCACAGGCGCGTTGCGCTACACAAAAGTTGGGTATATGTTCTCCAGAATCAAAGCGACACTCAAAGTCAAAAAAGATGAAGGGGACTTTGGGTTGTCTGCCTTTTCTATCAGGTGGTACATACGTTGGAATGTAACACTCATGATCTGGTCCTACTATTTTTTCGCAATACTTGCATTTCTTTTGCCCTGGGCAAATATGATTTCGTCTCGTTCCTACAACTTTTTGTCCACATTTTCTACAATTCCATACAGACTCACAGATGGTTTTACGTTGTTTTCCACCTTTTGTTTTGTGACGATCAAAACAGGTTTGACTTCGAAATACTCGATAACAATCAGGACATTGAATGGGTTGTTCCACGGGGCATAGGGTGTGGGCATAACACTGGCAAATGTTTTTACATTGATGGGCTTCACGGTGATCATAACCCACATCACACCATTCACAATAATAACTCCGTCCAAGAAATCCTGCGATCGATATTATACTATCATAATGATTGTCATGATGAAAAATATGAATCACCCGACTTTTTTCAGTCATTGCTGGTGGTTTGAATAATAATTCATTTCCATAATGTTGTGGATGAATTTTAATGACATAGTTGGGATAGAGGTAATCTTGTAACTTGTTGTATTCTTCTATACCGCAAGCACGATCCGATGAAATATCCACTTGTTTTAATAAGGCTTCAGCTTCATGTTGTTGTAGATTTCTCTTAGACTGGCGTATGAGATTCCATCGTTTTTTCCATTCCGGGGTTTGATTTTGATTCGCTTTACACATACCAACGACAATAGATCTAGCTAAACACATCGAGTCCTTACTATTGTCAATACACACCACACTTGTCTTTGATTTCACCATGTTGAGTACGTTTGCCGACTTGAATGTCTTTTTTCCCGAGCCTTGTGGCATAGCAATATGTGTAATTTCCATCTGTGCTTCTCCGTCATGAATCTTAAACTCACGGTTGCTCTGGGCCACTCGTTCAATTTCATCCAATACTACATCTCCATTGATACGAGATGCCACATCAAATGGAATATGAATTCCAAATTCCAAATGAGGATGCTGTATGGATACACGGACTTTATCATTGGATCTTACTTGACATGTCCTATAAAGTTGATTCATCATATCATGAAACAACCGGTTTGTAAATTCAAACGACCGATCGTACGGTTGAAATGTCACATCATACACTCTAGACTGCATCTTGAATTTCCTTGATTTTCTTTCCATACGAGACTGTATTTGATAATATTCTCGTACATGCTCCAACATTGTTCGTTTGGCTGGAGGCTCATGGCTGTCACTGTCGGTGTCTGACATGATTATGAATCCTATAGTCCTTCACACTCCTCTTTTAGATATGATGTTCAAGGTCGTATTCATAATATATTCAAGGTCAATTATATATTCAAGGTTGCCTTCAAGGTCGTATTCATAATATGGTTTCAAGGTTGCCTTCAAGGTCGTATTAATAACATGTTTCAAGGTTACCTTCAAGGCCGCATTCAAGGTCACTCACATCTTATAAAAGGGACTACGCCACACCACTCTAGTCATTCTAGTCACTCACAATATGAGCTACAACGATCCAAGAATGGAAAAAGCTGACGATAATAATAGCATTTATCAACAATCTTCTTTGATGTATTCATTGAAGAAAAAAATAAAAGAGTTAAACAATATAGTGGATCAACTTTGTGAGCAGAAACATGTCACATGGGATCATATACAATGTTATCGTTGTGGAAAGAAAGGACATTATGCGACTACGTGTTCAGAAAAAATAGGTAAAGATGAATGTTTTCATTGTCATGAAAACGGACATTTCGCAGCGAACTGTCCACAAAAGAATCCTCAAGTACCACCACAAGGAATGAGTGATCAATTCATTGTTGACTCAGCCAACCAAATGGATCCACCGCAAAAGAAACGAAAATACAAAAAGAGAGAGGACAAAAAGAAAATGGACGATATGAACATTTGATGTGTTGGAACATTTGATGTGTTGGACAATGTTCTTGAATAGTTCTTAAATTGTGACAGTATTTGTAAGTTACTTTGTGATTTTTGTATTATTGTAAGTTATTTTGTTTTTGCTGATTGTAAGTGATTTTGTTGTAAGAATAAAAACAATGAAACAAATAGTTTTTGTTATAGAGAGAGTAAAACTTATCTTAAATATATGGTGGCCCTAAAAAGGGCCGTTGAAATGTATTCAATATTTAACTTCAGCTAAATACAAATAGCGCCAATAATTGGCGCGTAACTCATCATCATAATAGATGGAGAGATCCGGATATAAATTCCCCATCTTGATAGGTACACTATCTTCCTCCACAAAGATTTCTTTAGGGGCGCGCAAACAATTTCCCATGTTTTTGGATTGAATGTAGAACACACAGACACATACGTTTATATACACAAAAAGTAGGTCAATCCGATAACTTTATAAAAAAGTAGGTCAATCCGATTTTTTTTCTTGATATTAGGATTGAACAAAACACAAAAAGACGTGACGTCATTTAACATGTTCTCACACAGGTTCGCGCTTGCCGTATAAAAAACCACTGTCACTCTCGAAATTCATTTCATCCTACTACAATGTCACACAGAACTCTAAGAAACATCAAGGAAACGTACGCCTCCTTAGGGCTCTACATAGAGCAACTGGAGATGCAGCTAGAAGAGCTGCGTCTTGAAGTCAAAGAGTTGCGGGAGGCAAAGAAGACGGAGGGGTTTGCGGAGGAGGTGGTGGTGGCCAGTTCTGGGGAAGAAGACTGGGGGGATCACCCCCAGGAATCAACCCCAGCTGAAAACTGGGAGGAGGACAATGAGCCTCCTTTCAGGTTGGCCTCCACCGCCACAGACAGAGACTTTAGAAAGTGGGACAAGTGGTGTCCCGCTTGTATGGGTAGATGTGGCCAACATCATTAGGTCACTCTACCCAAAAAACGGCCCTTTTCAGGGCCACCATATTTTTGCGAAATTGACTTGTGTCAAATTGTCTTTTTTGTTTCTAAAAAGCAAAATCCCCCACACACAGTCTTCGCTGGTAAGTCTAAAAAATCAAATTCAAATTGAAAAAACAAAGTCCACAAAATCCTACACAGTCTTCGCTGCATTAAAAAAATCAAAATTCAAAATATAAAAAAGTAATTTTTTTGTCTGTATAGTTTTGTAGGTTGGTTATGATTATGTTGTATTCTGTAAGCTGGCTGTGATCGTGTGTTTTTTTGGGCTCCAGCATTTTGGCTGTGATCGTGTATTTTTTTGTACGTTTTTGCTGTGATTATATGTATTCTGTAAGCTGGCTGTGATCGTGTGTTTTTGTATATCAGCATTTTTGGCTGTGATCGTGTATTTTTTTGTACGTTTTGCTGTGATTATTTTATTTTTTGACTCACAATTTCTACTGTGACTGTATATTTTTGTAGGTTGGCTATGATTGCGTTTATTCTGCAGGCTTACTGTGATGATACGGCTTTTATTTTGTTGTTATTAGGATTAAAGAAACACAAAACAAACACAAAAACTAACACAAACACTAGCGAACAAAAATGACGTGACGTCATTTAACATGTTCTCACAAAGGTTCGCGCTTGCCGTATAAATTGTCAGGCGCAGAGCCATTATTTATTATTTAACATGGAGACATACAACATGCCATATGACATTCTGAAAGAAGCGTTAGAATCGTCTGAGTTGATAGGTCAAAATGCTGTTGGACCAGTGTATGGCACTAACCAGCCACAGTACAGTCAGCCACAGTACAGTCAACTCCAATACAATCAGCCGAATCTACAGGGGAATGTACAGCCAGTACAGTCCGTGGTGAATGGACAGACTCATGGACAGCCTAATCCACCGACTACAGAGATGGCTATGCTACAAGAACTCAAAGGAATCAGGGGAGAAATAAGACAGCTAAAGCAAGTCATGCAACTCCGTCGTGAAATCGAGTTAAAAACAGACAAACTGATTGTGCCTGTACAGTTTGTGACTGACAAATGGGATAGCGAAGAGCCCTCAAAAACAGAGGAGAAAAAAGACTCTAAAAAACGTAAACATGAGACCACAGAACCAAAGAAACCTGAGAAAAAGAAAACTGACCATGGTCGGGGTCATTATGGTAAAGTCATGAAGAAATAAGTCACTGATCAAACTGATCAAACCACCAACGGCCCTTTTCAGGGCCACCATGTTTTTTGCGAAATTGACTTGGGTCAAATTGTCTTTATTTTGTCTTTTTTTGTCTTTTTTTGTTTCTAAAATAACAACATCCCACACCAAATTAACAAATTGAAAATAAGTCCTGCACACACATTCAGTCCAAAACAAAATCCCCAAATTCAAAAAATGTGTACCAGAGGTATACACCTTGACCCCAGAAGAAAACAAAACATTGGCCAAATTTTCACAATTTCACCCCTTTTTTCAACACATTTTGGTCTCATTTTCCGAAAATTTGACCCCAAAGTACCGCCCACAGTGAGGGAAAATGTGTACCAGAGGTATACACCTTGACCCCAGGGTACCGCCCTTCACTACTGGTGAATTATGCTGTCAGAATAATGTATCAATAATGTCATTATTATCTGTTCATAATTAACTTCGGACATTAAACAAGATATGAGATTTGAGTTCGGAGACCAATCTCAAGTTTTATAACCTCGGGTCCTGGTGTTTTGTCTCTTTTCAAATAATGCATCTTTGTTTGAATAAAAAGCATATTAAATAAACTGTAATATCCACATTCTACTCGGACCTATGATTATGTTGCTTGTTTAACCTTCATGATGCATAAAAAAACACGTACAAAAGTAGAATTAACATTGTTCTACTGTATACAAACATTTGTATTTCAATATGATTGAACACTAAATTCTACACATCCCTGATATTACCCACTAATTTCATATGTAATCATTATAATACTTTCAGTTTTAAGTTGTGAACGCCGAAAATAGCATTGAACAGTACTAAAATATAATTACATGTGATATCCATAAATGCACGTTTCAATTTCCGCAAGAAAACATTTAATAAGCTAACATTCATATTTTATATTGAGATTATATTATTTGTTTTAAATCGTATTAAACGCACAAATGCTCTTAAAACACGAAAGCGTTCAGAACTACCGTTTGAAAGATGCAAATTGTTATAAAATACCCTCTCAAGAATTGGTTAATAATTTAGGATATATAAAAATGGTACTTTGAACCGAATCCTCTAAAACCTTGGGAACAAAGGTCAAGCTTTTTGTTTAAAAGGCGGACACTTCTTTGAATGGTTATGTGCTTACAAAAGTTCCATGAACGATACGAACGAGTTAGGATCTGACATATGTACAGACACTTGGAAGTAGAGGAAATACGAATAGTAATGCATGTAATACAGCGATACCTTTCCAAAGCAACACGCTTTGGGAGAAGCAAAAATATATCGTTGTTGAAAGGTTGAATGGATAGTAAAATCGTACAGTGGGAAAATCAAGTTGTTGTTGAAGGGATGTTGTTGCTCAAGAGAGGGCCGCTCTGGAGATGTTGAACTGTAAGAAGACAACGAACAAACTGCCTGATGTATGGACTGTCATTATGAGAACCTACTGAAGCACACGCTTTATCTATTTATCAGACTCTCCTAATATTTGCTGGCTTGAAAACAAATATAAATTCTGTATAGTTTCAATACAGTTTTAAGATTCTCCATTCTTTGTGTACAAAAACTATTTGTTCTAAACAACGAACCTTTTTAGATTTCCATTTACAGTTAATTTGTCAAATTAACAGAACATAAAAGATATTTTAGGAGTTTTTCCTAAATTTGATTTACAATGGCCATACAATGAATAAAAGTAAATTCTTTATTTTGCTGTTTTACAGATAGATCTGTGTCTACTGTATTTCAAATAATTTAAGCGTCGGTAAAATCGAGGAATTCAACACAGAGATAATTTCTCATACACGTGGTATGATTTTATTCCTTGTGAAGAGTTTTGCGGAATATTAGAAAATAATTCGTCTTTACGAACATTCGTGACAACTGATTTAAGATGCCAAATTGTTGCTTGAGACTTCGAAATAAATCCAACGCAACAAAAACCAAACTTGAAATGTACAAAGAAACAGAAAATCGTGATTTTTTTTATGTTTTTCGACATAATGAAAGATTTGTCTTAAGCGAGTTACCCATAACGGGGTTCGCCTGTAAATATTTGAAGGACGACAATCCAAACAGTTACTTTACACAAAATGTTCTAGTTACCTCCCTTATTTCGGAACTGTGTTATAAGATGAATGTTTACAAATTTGGTACACGTGATTATTTTATTTTGGTTTATACAAGGTATTAAATTCTGAACAAAAGAAAGAATGTACGATATTTAGAGCAAAATCTTGTCTGCATAATGAATACACAGGGATTCGTGAAGAACGTTTTTTATCCTGAGTTCACAAAATGTGTTGATAGAAAACGGTTAGTTTTGATATCATAATGGTTCACAAAAATACATTATTTGTACTTCTTTGAAACACTTACTGGTGTGTTACTCAAATTAATTTCTATGACGTCATACAGACCTGGTTGTCGCAAATCATAGTAATCCGTATAACTCAAAAAGAGACGAAAATGAACACGCAAGGTATTAGCGATACATGTAATTTATCAATACAGTAAAACCTCGATTACGAGACCATCTTAGGGACCCGAAAATTGGTTGTAATAATGAGGAGGTCTCAATATCAAGTTGATTTGTATTAGAGTTATTGCAAGCCAGTCCGAAATAAGTTGTTATAACAAAGCGGTCGTAATATTGAGGTGGACGCTATTTGAGGTTTTAATGTGCATAAATTAAATGGTTAGATGTAGCGTTTTGTTCAGAATTCGAATACGCGTTAAAGAATTGTATTATATTGAAAATTACAATTTCGTAAGTGACCATGAGTCGTTTTTTGTCTGTACAAATGTACATCATCTCAAAGACAACAGCATTTAGATAAGTACATCCTGCGCTAAGATTTTCCTTGTCATTCAGTTATGTTGAAGTATTATGGCGCTATTTATAGATATTGTTAGTACTGAACAAAAGTGATTGCTTGAATAAGATGATCAGAAATTTAATATATAGATAATAAATATATACAGTCAAACTAGTGCTTGCGACCACATCCGAATAAAGACTACCCTGTCAATAAAGGTCATTCTTTGAAAACCCGCTACAAATTATTTAGAACAAACTGACCTCCGAATAAAATTCATCTGTCAATAAAGGTCACCTTTTATCTTTTCCAGGGTTGCTTTTGTTCACAGGTTTGACTGTAGTTAAAATCGGAAATACTAATGAATGTAGAGTTGCATTAAATTCTAACAGGTAGTTTTTTTCACTGGAGATTAACGTCACACTAACAGACAGGGTCATTTAGTGACTTCCAGATTTAATGTCCGAGGAAGACCCGAAACGTACACCTGAGATGAACCACCGACCTTCTGTAAGCTAGCGGGTCAGCTTGCTAACATTTGAAATTTGTCTGGTCCCGGATGGGATTCGAACTCGCAGTATCTACTGATAATAGTTAGTGACTATAACAACTCAACTACGGACGTCTACATCGACAAGTAGTTTAAGGGATCGGTTGTTGAAAGTGAAATTCAATGCGTTAAACAGAAAAATCTGACCAATTCTCGCTTGTGCATAATAATTGTAACAGCATAAAAATCAGTTTCCTAACATTCATCAACATATTCATCTCTAGCGATAGATTCATTCTGGTAGGATACTACTGGAGTAATACATTTGTATGTTAAAGTATACTCACAGAGGCTAACCTTTCTTACAGATAAAAAGTTCATTTTGTACAATGTAATGAAAAAATAGATCATACAGATACATATATGACACTCAGTCTTCCAATGGTCGACTTCATTCCCTCTATAGTAGGCTGGCCCCCTACTTCAGACGGAAGTCGGTTCCAGAAAATCATGGATCGGGGGGGGGGGGCGAAGAAGCTGTGAAGGTAACCAGAATTATGAGCAGATATATTGTTGGTTGTGCCAGTTGTCTTTTAAGTGGAGATAGATTTGGAATGGCGCCGATTAGTTTGCTGAAGATTGTACACATTATAGTGGCCCTGGCTGTGTAGGTGTATGTGTTATCGTTGTAATTAAATCACCAAGTTACAGTTACAATTCAACACCCAGATCATATGCGAATGTAGAATTTCGATTTGAAAGCTTGATTCAAAAAGGGGCGAAATCATGACCTTTGGTTCATGAAATGTTTTAGTTCATGTATCTTCTCCACAGGCTATTTGTGGTGAACTGAAAATCAGACTTTCTTTTCAAATTTAATTGTTGCGATTTTCGAATCGTTACCATTACGGACATCAGACGACAGTCATCATAAAACATCACCAACTGTCAACAACTAATAACATCAGATAATATCAAATAATATTACTTACTAACAACACCAAATAATGTCAACCACAGTCATCAACAAATATCATTAATCATAGTCAACAACACATACCATTAATCATAGTCAGCAACACATACCATTAATCATAGTCAACAACACATACCATTAATCATAGTCAACAACACATACTACTAATCATAGTCAATAACACATACTACTAATCACAGTCAATCACAAATACTACTAATCATAGTCAATAACACATACTACTAATCATAGTCAACAACACATGAAATCAACCACAGTCAACAACACATACCATCAACCACAGTGAACAACATATGCCATTAATCATAGTCAACCACACATACTACTAATCATAGTCAACCACACATACTACTGATCATAGTCAACAACACACACCATCAACCACAGTCAACAGCACAAACCATCACCTACAATCAAAAACACATACCATCAACCACACATACTACTAATCATAGTCAACAACACATGTAATCAACCACAGTCAACAACACATACCATCACCTACAATCAAAAACACATACCATCAACCACACATACTACTAATCCTAGTCAACAACACATACTACTAATCATAGTCAACAACACATACTACTAATCATAGTCAACTACATATACTACTAATCATAGTCAAACAACACATACTACTAATCATAGTCAGACACACATACTACTAATCATAGTCAACCACACATACTACTAATCATAGTCAACAACACATGAAATCAACCACAGTCAACAACACATACCATCACCTACAATCAAAAACACATACCATTAATCATAGTCAACAACACATACTACTAATCATAGTCAACAACACATAGCATAAATCATAGTCAACAACACATGAAATCAACCACAGTCAACAACACACACCATCAACTACAGTCATCAACACACACCATCAACCACAGTCAACAACACATACCATTAATTACAGTCAACAACACACACCATCAACCACAGTCAACAACACATACCATCAACCACAGTCAACAACACACACCATCAACTACAGTCAACAACACACACCATCAACTACAGTCAACAACACATACCATCAAACACAGTCAAAAACACATACCATCAACCACAGTCAACAACACACACCATCAACTACAGTCAACAACACATACCATCAACCACAGTCAACAACACACACCATCAACCACAGTCAACAACTCACAGCATCAACTACAGTCAACAACACATACCATCAACCACAGTCAACAACACACACCATCAACTACAGTCAACAACACACGCCATCAACTACAGTCAACAACACACACCATCAAACACAGTCAAAAACACATACCATCAACCACAGTCAACAACACACACCATCAACTACAGTCAACAACACATACCATCAATCACAGTCAACAACACACACCATCAACTACAGTCAACAACACATACCATTAATTACAGTCAACAACACACACCATCAACCACAGTCAACAACACATACCATCAACCACAGTCAACAACACACACCATCAACTACAGTCAACAACACATACCATCAATCACAGTCAACAACACACACCATCAACTACAGTCAACAACACATACCATCAACCACAGTCAACAACACACACCATCAACTACAGTCAACAACACACAGCATCAACTACAGTCAACAACACATACCATCAACCACAGTCAACAACACACACCATCAACCACAGTCAACAACACACACCATCAACCACAGTCAACAACACACAGCATCAACTACAGTCAACAACAAACACCATTAACTAATGATTACAATTAATATTTAAATTGCCACTGGACTTCAGTCTTGGTTTAGAACCAAATAGTATCGATTCAGTTTTTCCCAATCTATTATCTACAAGCCATTTACTGACCAATTTAAGATCTTCAGTTAAATCCTTCTCAACATTAGCCTTACATTTACCAGTAACAATAATGACAGTTTATTTGTTTGTTTTCATGTGACGTATTGTCGCTGAGGTCTCCGGTTCACCTAACCAGTTTTCTTGGACTGCACACTAACCAGTTCTAACTCATCCTTCCCCAAGGAGTCGGCAACTTCTTTACACATGAAGGAAAATTGACATTTTGTAATTTTTTTATAGAATGGTATGACCTGCCGCAACCGAGATTCGAAACCGAATCTCCGGGTTACAAGTCCCGCGCACTAATCACAGGACGTATGCCGCGGCCACCATGAGTGGCATCTTATTCTTAACAAACAGCTGGCATATCATTCACTTAAATAAAAAATAATAAGACAGAGCCTTGTGGAACGCTACAAGTTATGTTGCAAGGAGATGAGTATGTGCAAGCGACATCCACTAATTATTGTCTGTATGATAAATATGAACCAAACCAAATTATAGTGTCTTTACCAAGACCTAACCCTTCTAGTTTCATTAAAATAATTGGATGGTCTACAGTATTAAATTCTTTCTGCAAGTTAAGTAAAATCATACCGATAAAATTACCTTTTTCTATTTCAAATCGTGTATAGTCTGAAAGATGAATAAGACAATTGTCCGTTGAAAAACTCTTCTGAAATCTGATTGAAACTTATTTAATAATTTATTATCTCTAGGAAAGGTATCATCAACAACTCGCTCAAAAATCTTGGAAATAACACCCAGTGTTGTCCTTTTTCTTAAAAAGGGGAACAACCCAGTCCGATTTTAAGTCATCAGGAACTACACCTTGTACTAAAGAATGATTTATTATATGAGTGAGAAGAACAACTATGATAGTAACACTATCTCTTACAAATCGTGAGGGTATAACTTCTAGCCCGTGGATTTGTTGGCACTTATTTGTTCAAATAACTGAAAACTTTATTTTCAGAAAAGGTTGGGAAGCTTATTAACAAGTTTAGAAGCAACTGTTGTGTAAAATGAATTAAACTGTTCAGCCACTTTTACTTATCAAAGCAAATGGCATCACTGTCATCAATTTTCAAATATGTACTGCTACCTGTTGATGAATTCAACGATTTTTGAAAGCAATCCAATGCCCTTTCATGTATTCCATAAAGACATTGAGTCAAATTTATTATCCTTGAGTGTATCTTTAAAATAGTTCTGTTTAGCTAAATGAATCATATATTGAGGCTTATTTCTTATTGTGAAAACTGTTTAAAAGTAGACTCGGACCTCTCACATTTATATAAATGAAATGCTTGTCACGGTCATTAATGCACTGAAGTATTTCAGGACACATCCAAGGTTCTGTTCTTAGTTTCATTCTTACTTGCTTAACAGGCGAAATATTATTCAGAGTAGATAGAAATATGAATTTGAAAGAGTTCCACGCATCAGTCATATTGTCATTCAAGATTACAAAGGTTCAATCAGTATTTAACAAAGAGTTTTGAAAATCATTCTTATTGTAGTTTTTTTGTAGAGCGGATTTTCTCAGTATTATGTACACCTATGTGAGATTTACAAACTTTCCTAGTACAATATACAGTGTAACCTCTGAAATGCGGACACCCTCGTGACCAGCAAAAAGTTCTGATTTTGAAAGTCTCCGGAATTCAGAAGTTTGGAGTAACCTGGAACAAAATGAACAGTTAAACGTCAGTGGTTCTTTGTAGAAGTATAATGAGTCATTACTCTTTGTGCAGTACATTAATAATTACTATGAGGCATGATGAAAAACAAAAAAAGACATTTTATTTTTATTGCTAATTGATAGCGCTCTTTTTACGACACCGTAATTACGCTTTAATCTCCAAGGATATTTGATTCAAACATCACAATTCAAATTTGTACCAATCAATGATCACTGATGCATGTGTTTATTATACCAGATAAACAATTCTGGCTGATACTAAAATAAGATCAATTGTAGTTGAGGACACATTACAAATTCTTGTAAAATCAGCCATCAGCTGTTTAAAATATCCATATCAAATAAATATCCATATCCATAAAATGAGCAATACTAGAATACATTTTATTTCACTTTCGAGAGCTGGAAACATCAGAATCACCTAGAATTAATGTTTCATATGAAATAAAATCAGATGTATTTAACAACCTGTTTCAAAAATTTTGACTGCTGTGATGGTCTGTAGATTACGCCACATAATATTAGTTTTGACTTAGACCTTGAACAAAAGTTCAAGCCGGGTTGCTTCCAGTTCATCATGTAAAAGGTCAAAGCGTTGATTAAAACTACATCATTCTATGTCATGTCATGTCTAATGATACTGTAACTGTCAACATCACATCACATCACCTACAGTGATCATCACATACCATTGACTACAGTCAACATAACATACCTTTAACTACAGTAAACATCACATACCATTAATCATAGTCAACAACATAGACCATTAACCACAGTCAACATCACATACCATTAACCACAGTCAACATCACATACCATTAACTACAGTCAACATCACTAACCATTAACTTCAGTCAAAATCACGTACCTTTGACCACAATCAACATCACATATATTAACTACAGTCAACAGCACATACCATTGACTACAGTTAACATCACATACCATTGACTACAGTTAACATCACATACCATTAACCACAGAAAACATCACATACCATTAACTACAGTCAACAACACATACCATTAACTACAGTCAACAACACATACCATTAACTACAGTCAACATCACATACCATTAACCACAGTCAACATCACATACCATTAACTTCAGTCAAAATCACGTACCTTTGACCACAATCAACATCACATACATTAACTACAGTCAACAGCACATACCATTGACTACAGTTAACATCACATACCATTAACCACAGAAAACATCACATACCATTAACTACAGTCAACAACACATACCATTAACTACAGTCAACAACATATACCATAAGCTACAGTCAACAACACATACCATTAACTACAGTCAACAATACATACCATTAATTATAGTCAACAACATAGACCATTAACCGCAGTCAACATCACATACCATTAACTACAGTCAACATCACATAAACTAATTACATATGAAACATAATATTCCATAAATATCTATTAATAATTAAACTTTAAAAAGTTGTAAAGTACACGCCTACCTCATTAGTATTCATAAGTTAAGTAAGTAACAAGTTTTCAATGCGAAAGTAGAATTTAGTATTACAAATCCAGATCAAGTGATTCCTAATAGTAAACAATAAAAAGTTCAACCGAATAAGAACAATATTCTTCAATAATGTCTACAGAGCAGCGATAGAAAAGTGCAAATACTTAAAGGGAGAGGTGATTCTAAAAAGTATTTCAGAGGGGAACTATCCATATGTACGAGTGGATTACGTGGATAAAGCCTTGTTTTACATTTGTTAGTGAAAAATTGAGCATCACTGTACGTGAAGGTTTGTACCTCAGTAATCTCCTGTGTTCATCCGGTATAGTCCTTAGGTTGGGGTCCTAGGTTATAAAACTTGACTGATCTCCCAGCTCTAGCCTAATGTTTGTTTTCAACTTATTTCAGATTAATACATTTGTTTGTCACATATGTAAGTGTATGCGTGTATTTTTTTATTAATTCACTTGTACACAGAAAACTGTGTAAACATTTATATAGTCTTATCAAAACTGAGTTTTGAGTTCGGAGACCGATCTCAAGTTTTATAATATCAGACATAGTTCTAGAATTTTTAACAACTGGTTCTTCTTTCTCAGTCACAAAATCAGATTCTACCCTACAGATCTTCAACGGAATAAAATCCACTCTATTCGACTATTCAATCGGTATAATGAATGACTTTGCTTAAATGGCAAGATGGGACATATTTTACGTACATGTATATATTTTTGTACCAAATGTATTACACCAAAATCAGTTCACCTCCACCTCCAACAGCGTCAAACATCGCGAGTAAAATGAGCTGTTGTTCGATACAGAAACGATCCCTTGTTGTTGCTGAATGCAATATACAAATATTAACTAGTCAACTAACCACAGTGCATTACAGACACATATCATAAAACGAACAACGAATTCAGCATTTTAGCTTCATGTACATTCAAACCTGTGAATGCCACCCTTGGAAAAGACAAATTGCGACCTTTATTGACAGGTGGCCTTTATTCGGAAGCCGGTCAGTGTGTTCTAAGTAATCAATGATTTATTTAAAAAAATACCTTTATACGCAGGATGGCCTTTATTCGGAGGTGGTCGCAAACACAGGTTAGACTGTAGATACGTTATGAGATTTTAATAAGTTCATGATGTTGCATGTTGAGATCTGCTGATCTGATGTAAATATGACAACGACACGCATCATTATTTAATAAATTACGTTGTGATTTATCAAAATTAATTTATGTCGCAATTTATCCCGTTGCTACCGCGACTTGGTAACACTTGACTACAATATACATTGTAGTAAAATTAAACAGAATACATCAATAGGATTAGAGATATTAAACCTTTTATTTTCATTTGTCATTTATAAGGTTACTATGACGGTCATAAATTACATAATATCAGGTAACCAACACATGAAGTACATTGTATGTTTTGTATTATTTTCAAGTCATTTATAAACTATACTTATATATGTATGTTTATATATATATATATTCAAAATCATTCGTACTCAGCAGATTCAGCGATTATAATCATAAGGAAAACAATAGTTACATACACACAGGGCTTTCATTTCACCCTTAAAACAGCATTTTAACTTTTGAAATCAGTAAAATAAAGCCCATTACTCTTGAAAAATTATACCAAAGGGTCAAATTTACAATAAATTTAGAAGAAAATTTTGTTCACTCTTCGAATTATCATCAGCCAAGGTTCATTTTTGACTCTCTACTTTTGACGTCTAGTGAAAACCCTGTTCACACAACCTCTTCTGTTGTAAATTGCTGTCATTATATACACAGCCTGTGTTGTTGACAACATACAATATACGTGTATACTTTGTATTTCCAAAATACATCTTGTTGACTTATAATTACAACAAAGCTAAAAAGTTTTGAAGTCAATTGATGTAAACTATATTAACACCATGTATTTCTTACTAACTGAACAGACAAGCATTTTGTAGAGAAAATCAAACAAATTGCTGCTTCATTGAAGCGTCTTTCTCAAAGCAAGCAGTAAACCAGATAACATAATTCTAATTAACAAGCAAGTAGTAAACAAGATGACATAATTCTAATTAACAAGCAAGTAGTAAACCAGATGACATAATTCTAATTAACAAGCGAGTAGTAAACCAGATGACATAATTCTAATTAACAAGCAAGTAGTAAACCAGATGACATAATTCTAATTAACAAGCAAGTAGTAAACCAGATGACATAATTCTAAATTAACAAGCGAGTAGTAAACCAGATAACATAATTCTAAATTAACAAGCGAGTAGTAAACCAGATAACATAATTCTAAATTAACAAGCGAGTAGTAAACCAGATGACATAATTCTAATTAACAAGCAAGTAGTAAACCAGATGACATAATTCTAAATTAACAAGCGAGTAGTAAACCAGATAACATAATTCTAAATTAACAAGCGAGTAGTAAACCAGATAACATAATTCTAAATTAACAAGCGAGTAGTAAACCAGATATATCATAATTCTAATTAACAAGCAAGTAGTAAACCAGATAACATAATTCTAATTAACGCTGTGACTGTATCACTCTCTGTTAAATGATACATTTGTTACAGCGATATGTGCGGGAGTGTAGAAATGAGCCGGAAGCCAGAAAAATCAATCATGGCTGATTTGCGTTGTTTGATGAGTTCATATTTAAAAGAATAAGGTCTGTTCGGGTATATTAATCACGGAAATCGAATGCCTATGGGAGTAAATTGACTCCTTATGAGTGATCTATTTATATAACTTTATATATTAGATATATTTATATATTAGATAACATGTTATCTAATTATTATTATTATGTACACTTTTCCTATTGCTTGATCAATTTCACCGTCGGCTTGTCGGCAAGTTGAAAAACGCTTGATCAATTTCACTCCAAAATGTACCGAAATCATAAAGTACAAATCGTCTAATTGGTGAAAAAATCTTCAGTGAAACAAAAACTAGATACCAAGATCTTCAAGTATCTGACAAATATTAATAATATTTTGATCTGGAAATTTAACAAATTAATAAAATTCCTCGACAGATCAGATTAAACTGATCACCTCGGCCGTTTCAGTTAACTGTAACATCAGACTCATGTAGACGCTTTATTTGAATGATTCAAACATTATATGATGTGCTATTTGATTATTTCCATAATCGGCGAAATTCTGTTGTAAGCTTCATTTTGCCGATGAATTAAATTGAAGTTTATAAATGTACGCATATCTATTTCAATTTTGAAGGTATCAAACGACCAAATTGCCACAAATTATACGTACGTGTTCGTATGGCAGTGTTAAGCTGGCCACAAATGGCAATATTCAGCACGGGAATTACGCACGCATGCGCACTATCTAAAGCACAGAATTTGTAATGCATTGTTTTATTCTGGTGATCTTTTTTATTACAAAATTCATAATTAATTATTTCAACATACATTTATAACCGTTGTTTTATTTCAGAGTGTATACAAAAATAACATTATTACATGTGATCATCAAAATGATTCGGTTCATAGCATGCTGAGTTTTAATTGATTTTCATATACATGTATATAAATGCATGCGTGCGTGCTTGTATTCCTTGATTAACTGATGTAGACAGACAAACAATTAATTCTCACACAATTGTAGTTCATACTATTTACTAACACTATTCTACATACTAAAAACTATTATTATTTTTCGTATTCAAGATCAGTTCAAATTCCCGGGTAAACTTATCTTCACTGGTGTTTATAGCCATTTTAAACAATTTTTCAGTTCTATACGGCGACCGGTTCACCTAACAAGTTTTCCTAGACCGTATACTAATCAGTACTAACCTACCCTTCCACAAGGAGCCGACTTCTTCTCCACATATGGAGGAAAATCTACTTTTTTTGTCAAATTTTCATTGAAGGGTAATATGCGCACAGGTGTGAGCCGACATCAACATATTTTAAGGATAGAAAAAATACCTTAAAATCCTCTACAAAACATGTATCATAAAACAGGGCTATAATGAACTCCTGGGGACTCATTGTTTTTAGTTTTCCATATTTTGTTTTATTTTATAATTCGATTTTATGAGATGAAATGGATAATTGCAGTAAATGGCTACTGGACAAATTATCTCTTATTTACAGATATGATAGCAGGACTTCTTTAAAGGTTTGTGATTTTTGTGACATTGGATGACTTCATATTGAAAATCGTGTTAAACAGCTACGACTGTAGGGGTAGGTTCACTTACGCCCCAAAATGGCCCCGTACTGGAACGCCTTGATATTTTGACATAACAATGATTTGGATGTTTCATTGTGTTTCAATTTCTCATCAAATAAGTATTGTTGCCATAGCAACGGAATCAATGCCCTTCTAAAAAGTTGAAAAAAGCAGCATATTTTGTCTTTTGAATCATGTCCATATGACAGTATATGTAAAGTACCTTGTGTTGCGTATTTGATATAAAATACAAAGTTGTGGTTCTATCCATAGATTTATTGTGTTCTCTATTTTCAGTGTCCTAATATAGTGTCCAACAACAACAAACTCATCTACATGCATACAGTTTCTATCATACTAGTCTGACTAATG
Source organism: Lutraria rhynchaena (assembly GCA_008271625.1). NCBI lineage: Eukaryota > Metazoa > Mollusca > Bivalvia > Venerida > Mactridae > Lutraria > Lutraria rhynchaena. Next base: position 23,985 of record VIBL01000296.1, read on the forward strand.
TATAGTACAGTTCATAGTGTATATGCCGCACCTTGTTGATATACTTTTATTCCAAGGTTGCTATGGAAACCAGAACGTCATGTTATTGCATCTATGTATGACTGAATCGTATTTGTATTGAAGATGTATGCTAATACATGACAAAAAACATATACCACAATAAATAATGCAGTTACATACAGATTCTGTGGAAAAATTTCGTGTCTGACTCTAAAGGTTTTCGTAATATTACATGCCAAATATAACCCCTGCACAGTTACATATAGCTAAATTTCTCAAAATAAAGTATAGAACATCTCAAGCGCAAAAAATGATAAATAAATCTACAAAAAGTATTTTTCCATGTATGCAAAAATGTACGCTCAAAACACATTGAAGAATATAAAATGAACATGAAATTACAGTACCATACACAAAAAAATCCTAATCCTCTGCATTGTCCAAAAAAAAAACGTGAATTTTAAATATGAAGTCCAACACCCAACACATTTATATTTTGGCTATGAGTTGTTTAAAGCTAGACATATAATTTGTTAAAGTTTCGTGGTTTCGGTTGGAGGACTTCACATCACCATATTGAAAATATGTCCGAGGCTTTTAGACCAGTTCCCTAGTAAGCTGGTCTAAAAATATGTACTACTATTGCATTGGAAATACATGTGAAATTTCAGTTACTACAAGTAAACTCAACGATATCCATATGAACAGAATATATGTTGCTTTCATGTGAAATACATAATGTTACCAGGGAAAAAAGAGTTTTAATGCATTTGTTACAGACTGATTCTGTCTCAATGGTAACAACACATTTCCATTCGTTAGATTATATTGCTTTATCATCTATGGGTAAATATTAATAAAATATGTATCTTCAATTGTTTTTGGTAATAATTTACAGAACACGCTTTTTGTCATTTTACAACAAAAAGTATTTTTGTTGCCATGGCAGCACTTGAAAATAAATAATTAAAAGCCTGTTTTTTTCTTCAAATATGTTGAACAGCACACATGTATATTGAAAGTTTCGAAACAGATTTTTAAAAATAACGCATTTTCAAGTGTTTCTGGTGAAAATTAATTGAATGATTTTTATGTTTATTTCAATATGTTGCCATGGTAACACATGGAAAAAACATTACTTAAAATTGACATTTTTTTTATGACATTCACAAAAACACTGAGCATATTTCATTCACTCACTACATAAGAAAACGCATTTTTTTTCATTTTACAACAAAAGAATATTTTTGTTGCCATAGCAACACTTGAAAATAAATAATTAAAATTCATGTAATCTTCAAACATGTTGAACAGCACAAATATATACATTGAAAGTTTCGAAACACATTTTTAAAAATAACATATCGCCAAGTGAAAATTAACAGAATGATCTTTTATGTTTATTTCAATATGTTTCCATGACACACACACGTAAAACATTGCTTAAAACTGGCATTTTTTACGACGTTCACAAAAACATTGAGCATATTTCATTCACTCACTACATCAGAAAACACATTTTTCATTTTATAGCAAAAAATATTTTAATTGCCATGGCAACATTTTTTCAAAAGAAGACTTAAAAATCATGTTTTCTTCAAATATGGTTAACAGCAAATATATATTCAAAGCTTCGAAGGAATTTGACACAAGGCCATTTTTTTTCAACCTACAGTTGATGGTTTACAATCTATTATACCTGTTGTCAGTAAGTTCTTAACCAGAATCCGTGCCGCACACATACTGTGGCAGCTCCGCTCACATACTGTGCCAGCTCCGCTCACACATAATGCGCCAGCTCCGCTCACATATACTGTGCCAGCTCCGCTCACATACTGTGCCAGCTCCGCACCCACCCACACACACACACACTGTGTCAGCGCCGCTCACACATACTGTGCCAGCTCCGCTCACACATACTGTGCCAGCTCCGCTCACACATACTGTGCCAGCTCCGCACACACATACTGTGCCAGCTCCGCACACACATACTGTGCCAGCTCCACTCACACATACCGTGCCAGCTCCGCACACACATACTGTGCCAGCTCCGCTCACATGCTGTGTTAGCCCACACACACACACATACGGTGCCAGCTCCGCTCACATACTGTGCCAGCTCCGCACACACATACTGTGCCAGCTCCGCTCACATACCGTGCCAGTTTCGCACGCACATACTGTGCCAGTTCCGCTCACACATACTGTGCTAGCTCCGCACCCACATACTGTGCCAGCTGCGCACCCACATACCGTGCCAGCTTCGCACGCACATACTGTGCCAGCTGCGCACCCACATACCGTGCCAGCTTCGCACGCACATACTGTGCCAGCTCCGCACACACATACTGTGCCAGCTGCGCACCCACATACTGTGCCAGCTCCGCTCACACATACTGTGCCAGCTGCGCACCCATATACTGTGCCAGCTCCGCACACACATGAAACTGTTTGAATTACGTTATCAACCAAATCGGAACAATGTTCCCAAAAAGTTAACCAAATTTTAATCGAATAATTTCTGTCTCCGAAACAATGCATGCATTGTACTGTAAATAACCGTTGATGAGTTTATAGTTATTCAAAAGGAGGGAAAACTATCAGTGTTTAAGTCTATTTTCTTTTTGTATATTTTTCAGTATGAACAGTGATGGGCGATTCATGGGTATGAAAGTTTGTGTTTAAAATGGGCTATTTCGCATGTGACGTGACTTTGGAATCCAGTTTTTTTTTTACTTTTCAGTTAGTATAATACGACTATTCTAGATAAAGTATAATATATCGCTGTTTTTTTTATATTAAGTGTTTTCAGACAAACCAGAGAGATAAGATATTACATAAAACAGGCAGAGATGGTCGGTTTATGGGTATGACAGTTTGTGTTGAAGATCGGCTATTCCGTATGTGACGTGACTTTGGAATCACTTTTTTCACTTTTAATTAGAATTATTCAACGATTCAAGACAAATTATAATATATCGTTGTCTTCTAATTTTAGCGGATTTCTGACAAACCAAGGAGATATTACATGAATCCATTTCCACACAATACAATCGAATTTCAAAATTAATGTTATGTAATAGGAATTATCGTATGACGTAAACGATTAATTATATCCATAGAAACTGAACTTATGTTCAAGTGCTTTCTCGTGTTTCATGACATATACGTTAATACTTACGTATGTTTCTTTACAAACCTAACATTGTCATTTAATCATTTAATTGGTCAATTATTTTGCTGACGTCAATACATAACAACAAACTGTATTAAATAACAATACACGTGTTAATACAATATAAAAATGTTTTTTCTACATCACAAAAGAGCAGACAACTCATGATTTTACTCACCTAAAAACACGCATTACCTGCCCTATTTTGACGTCAATCATACTTCAAACAGAACAATTAAAGGATTTTCATGATAATACCACGTCTAGACATAACGTTGTATTTACAATGACCCATATTTAGATTCATGGCCCTAACTATATATATACATGTATAGAGAAATACAATTTTGACAAAATGTTTAGAATCAAAGCACTGAGAGAACGTCTTATTTTGTCTTTGATTGTATTGTATAATGTCACTCACACGTAATTACTTCAGTTGTTTTGAAGAAGAAGAAGATAAACTGATAACAATGATAATAAGCAAAGTAATAATGTGAACAAATATGAAACAAACTGTCACTACACACACGATTGTATTTTTATACAATGTCAAGTTTGTCAACAGAATTCGATATATGTTAAGACATTGTAAAAGTCACATATTAAAAATCATGTTTTGTTTTCGTAAGTTCGATTTCGAAAAACATTTACATTATTCATTATACCACTGGTCTGAACATATCTAATATAGCCTGTATAGATTTTCATTTTTTTGCAAAGTATTTGTAATAGTCGGATTTTGTGCAGGATGTCATTTCTAGTTAGAATACTATTTTAGTGTCAAAATCATTTAACTTATATATTAAGACCGTAAGATATACTACTGATGTAATATAATAATTTACTACTTGGATGGATGTGGTAATGAACAAAATATTACATTTTTATCTAATAACAAATTACATGATAATATTTATATCACACATAGTAAAACCTCAAATAGCGATCACCACAATATTACGACCACCTTGTTATAACGACAATTTATTTCCGATCCGGCTTTCAAAATAATTTAACTTGATAATAAGACTACTTCATTATTACAACCGAATTTTCGGGTTCCGAAGGTAGTCTCAATGTTGAGGATTTACTGTTTATTTATATTCAGAAATTTACATCACGCCTACACTCTTTTAAGAGTGTTTTCCGTCCATCAATTAAACTACAAATGATTGAGTAAAATGTAAGTTTTACGTAATTAAAGAAATGTTATTTAATATCTAGTTAAATGGTTTCAAATATTTTAAAATAGTCCATTAAGTGTCACTTTTACTTCTCCCGACAGTTCTTCAGCATAAATAACAATTTATAATAAAATAATTTATAACCCAGTCAAGAATGATCCAGGGAAGTAACAAAAGTAAACCATAATAATAATAATAATAATCTAATAAACGGAACATCACAGAACAGAATAGAATATTCTTTTTTTTGACTTAAGCATAAAACTCATCGTCATTTTTTATATACAAGTAATACATTATAGCAACATACAATTTTATACAAACTCGTGCATTCAACAAATGACAAAGCAGATTTAACAATAATGAATTAAACAAACAAATGTTCATACTTTGTACAACTTGAATTATGATAATAAAAGGTGTTCTCCGAAGAAAGTGTAAATATATAAAAAAAATTCCTCCTTTCCCAACAACCAACCAAAAACTCAAACACATACAAAAAATGGAGGACAGACACGATCTCCCGGGCGGTATGTCTTTAAACTGTCTGCAAAAAAAGCTACGTAGTGTTAAAGAAAGTTGTGTCGGCCCAACCTCAAACAGAAGAATTATTTATTATTAAAACACAAACTTTAAATATCGAATTATGTCGTATGTTATTCTTATTTAGGAACCAGATGATGATTATTTTTTATAATCTAAAAAATAATTCGTTTACAATGAGACATACGTTCAATCATTCTGTTTAAGAATATTCCTCGTGAGTGGATACAAATTTATTGAAGTTTATTCCGACAGCAAAGTTAGCGTTGAAAATTAATTATAATCTCTCGTGAATGCAATGTCACGTGACCAATCTAGTTTTCAAGGAAAAAAATATATTTGACAATCTATCAAGACATCACAAAAGTGAGTTTTGACATATTTAGTGTACCGAATCTAATCGTCTCTGAATTTCCTTAAGGATCAGACACAAAACAAGGATTATACATTAATAAAAGTGGAAACTAAAAGACAAATCATACATTTAATTCTGACTGTGTCTGTCTGGATAACATTTTATATCTGAAAGCTTTGTGAGAGAAGTGCCGTGTTTTATAATGAAATCAGTGACAACCGGAGATATGAACTGTTGTCACACCCTGTCTGGTAGTTAAAACAGAACTTACATGTTACAGTAAGGCCATACTTAAAAATATGTTTATTTGCTATCACGCGACCCAAATTTTTTTCAGTGAGTAGGTAGGTAAGGATTTTTCAGCGGAAAGCTGTTACTAACTAACAAAAAGGTAAAAAATTGTTTTTACCGTGAGGGTTAAAAAAGTTGAGTTGCGGACATTTTTATGAGTCAGTCGCGTTACAGCAAATACAGTGCAACCTCTCCAGAGCGGCCCTCTCATGAGCAAAAAAACTTTGGCAGCAAAATGAAAGTCATATATGATATGCAGATATACCAGGTAACAGAAGATAATACACTTGATTTAATTTTTGGTGACACTTGTTATGATGAAGAATCTTTTAACATTCCTAGGAATACTAAGGACATACGTAGATATAACACATACGGGTTTTCTTTAGTATAATTATGCTGTTTATTTGATGTACAAATTGTTAATGGAAGAACGGATTGTGATATCTTGGGAGAATACACCTGTACGATGGTCAATTATAACATTGTATCTTCTGATATTTTTCATCATATAACTAACTGGCAAGCCGGGAATCCGGGTTCAAATCTTCGTCGCGACAGGTCATACCCTTCTATGAAAATTTGACAAAATGTCAATTTTCCTCCATATGTGGAGAAGTTGCTGGTTCCTTGTTGAAGGGTAAGTTAGTACTGGTTAGTATACAGTCCGGGAACTCTGGTTAGGTGAATCGGTCGCCGTATAGAACTGAAAGATTGTTGAAAAACGGTGTTAAACCCTAGTGACAAGTTCATCATATAACTAACTTTATCGAGCTTGATCGGGATAAAATCTGTTCATTTTCTTTTAAAGAATGGTTTACAGACTGTAATTTTGAATCATTTTCCGTCACAGAAATAAGAATTTCGATCCAAAAACAGAGAAACGTCAAAATATCATTTGTTCAATTCATAAGTTCAATTGATGATGATCTCGCAGTGGCATCGTGGACTAGAGGTAGAGCGTCCTACCTCTGATCCGAAGATCTTGAGTTCGAATCCCGGCTTCGACGGGTTTCGTTCATAAATTTCACGATCCTATTTTTCGGACGTAGTACTAGTGTAGTGTCCAGGAAACGGACTCGAGCATGATTAATATAAGCAAAATTGCTTGTTTCACAATCGAGCTAAAATACAATAGCATAACCTAATCGATGACCCGAATATCTACCGTACAATTTCATTAATTAACATTATAAGTAAAATATATACATCGATCTTTAATTCTAGACTTATGCCTAAATTATAAATGTGTTTGTTTGTCCTGAATTTTAGAAGATTGTAGGTAGGATTTTTTCCGAATTTGGTCTTTACTTAGCATGACATTTGTTAAAAAACGTGGCGAGTGACAAAAAATTCAACATAAAAACAGTAAAGAGTATCAATACTTCAACACTTCAATTTATATTTCTATCTGTGTTATGAAGATTCAATCACTCTGCATCAATATTCGTCCTGGGAAACATTTGTTTTCATTTCTTAATAATTTTCAAATGTCAAATAATTCAGTGTAAAACTTAAAAAGAACAAGAAAACATCAGACGTTTTTTTCTTGTCCGTCCATTTCTTAAATGCTTTAAGACAAGACCACGTGTGTTATGTTACAATAGAGAAATACTGACTATTTGCTTTAAAACAGAGTTGTGTAAATAGACAAACAAGCGATGACCGACATTTATGGTGAGGCACAAAATACAATATGAAAGGCCATTCTGTTTTTTTTTTATTTTTGTTAAACGTCAGCCTCATTTTACCAAAACTAGCTACCTATTAAAAGTACAAAATCATTTTGAAAAAAATAATTCTCGACTTTAACAGATACATCATGTTAAACATATTAAAAAGAATAGTCAACTGATTAGTTTAAACTCAGAACATAGAAATATCACAATTTAAAATAAAAATCTACTTTAAGCGCGATTTACAAACTACAACCATTAATTTTGGAAGATGTAGAATCCAATCTAGAAACCGTGAACTTGAATATTTTTTTTGTTTTTTGTTTGGTTTGGTTGCTCACGCGGATCCTTAACAAAATAATAAAATAGATTGGCATAATGTATCAACTCGTGGAACTAAATAATCCTAAAATGACAATGACACCCGTCGGTTGACTCATTATTGACACATTCCACAATTCTTTCTTGTCTTTCTCATTTTTACGAAATACCATTCTGTATGAGCAGACCAGTATTATTCTCTCTATTCACTGATGTTGATCTGGCCGATTTATTATTTGAAAGATATGGTTCCGGAATTTTTGTATTAAATGAAATACCGGAAATGTTCCCGGATGATGTAGCAAATTGTGCCGAAACGGCTATCAAATTACAAAAACGATTTGATGTGGTTGATCAATATTGCTAACATACCGGTATGCGAGTTAACGTTGACAAAACCAAAATCCTACCTAGTATATAGAAATGTCGGTCCACTGCGAAGCCACGAAAAATGATTCTATTGCGGTGTATTAATTGAGGTTGTGTCATCTAATAGATACATGGGGATAGTTCTTTAGTCCAAATTTATCATGGACTCGAGCGAAAGCAACCTAGAAAAGAAACAAGCTAGAAAAGCCACAGGTGGATCCGGGGGGGGGGCGTACGCCGTGTCCGCCTATCAGTATCAAACTCATGGCGAATCGCGAAGACACCATCTTCGATGCCTGAACCTCATGACAACAATGACAAGAAGGCGCTGCTCGAAAAAACATACGACTTAGTGTGCCAAGTTTTCCACCAAGAGTATATGGACTACGATCTGCGGCATATCTTATTCTACTGCACAAATCGCGAGGGCCGTCGGAAACAACAACTCAAGTTGGACTTTGGTGAAAACGCTTTACACTATTACTGGACGTAACATATTTTAAACTCATGTCTTATCTTCTTGGTGGTACTGATGACGAGTTGCAGTCAAGTATTCCAACTGAACTTTATCTTTGTTATGTGATAAAATGTGCAGTGTTACAAGATATGAACACATATATACGACTTATACTGGAATGTTCTATGATATCTGTACTGAATATACAGTTATAATCTGTTCACAACAGGTTTTTGATGTTCAGCTATAGATAAACCTTTAACCATGAACAACCAGCAGCAGATAACAGCCGATGGCATTGACAAGGTACCTCCCGAATAATGACCTCCGTGCATGAAAAAAACGAGCAAACAAAGATTCGGTGTAATAAATTGTACTTGTTACAGAAGTCCAAAACAAGATATGAGGCTACATGAATGAGATTGTTCATCTAACTCAGTAATCAGTTTTGTGTTCTTAAATAATGCACAGCATAACCCCTGAAAATCGATACCCGTTATACTGTATTCAGTTGATGAAGTATGTTTAGAAAGAATTCAGCAAGAATTAAGACTCCCGCAGCACAAAATCCACAATTCGAATACACGCTTTACCACCAAAGAAATTCAAACCAAACGAACATTTTTTGTTGTCGATGCTACTTTACAGTCTACCTACCTAAATATTTCTAAATACACTAAAACCCGCCAAATGAACACCATTGTTCCATTCTTAACATCACCTTATATGAACTATTTTTAAAGCATCGAAATCACTGTACCACTATAAAAATCGCACTTTTCGTGTTTGTTAATCACATTTTACATGTGCTTAATCACGTGATTTTTTTAATTGTCACCTGATTGTAGCTTATAAGCCCATTGGGCTAGATAATGTATTATGTAAGTCAATATATGTACTCATGGTACTCGCATGAAAATCATTCACTCACTCAGTCACTCATTCAGTCACTCAGTCACTTACATAGTCACTTAGTCACTCACTTAGTCACACAGTCACTCACTTCGTCACTCACTTTGTCACTCACTCAGTCACTTAGTCACTCATTCAGTCATTCACTTAGTCACACAGTCACTCACTTAGTCACTCACTCAATTATACAGTCACTCACTTAGTCATTCACTCAGTCACTTAGTCACTCATTCAGTCATTCACTTAGTCACACAGTCACTCACTTAGTCACTCACTAAATTATATAGTCACTCACTTAGTCACTCACTCAGTCACGTAGTCATTCATTTAGTCACTCACTCAGTAGTTGTAACTCCGAATATAGATCTATCATATTCAAAACTATACTATAGATCGACATTGCGTATGAAAAACAACATCTGTCACAATTATTTTGAATATCTGTGAAATTCTGAAGTACAAAATGATAATTACTAAGTTACTCATTTTTAAACTACTGTCATCTACAGACATTGTGTCATCATGGAATCAAAATACTGATACAGAAACTTGCCTTAGTTGTTCAAAAATACATAAATCAAGTCTTGAAAACCTCTGGGATGTCAATCAATAAAACGACGAAGGCTCAAAACAAATTAATAAAAATAACAAGGACCTTTGCATCTCTCATCATTCAATAGTTTTGTCACATTAGTAATACACAGAATACACAACACGAATTGTTCGAACCTTACCAAGCGGGTAACATTAATTTTATGAAAGAATCTTCTAAAATAACAATTGAAAACCTTATTAAAGATAGTACACGTGGTATGAAATGATCAAAATAACATGAAATATCAGTCCCCAGTTATACTTTGTTCGCCAGTTCTTAATTTGATAAAATTCGGGGTATATATTGTTTATAACATAATGAGGCTTTCGTTTTCTAGCTTGATATGATTTAAGTCTTAAATTGTTGATACAGTAAAACCCCTGTAAACTAGATCCCCTAAAAACCGGAATTCCCCGACTTTTCAAGTACAATTTTTCTCTTCTATAACCAATAGTCCTTTGAAAACCAGAATTCTCAGAAAACCGGACTTTTAGATCAGTTCGGATGGGTCCGGTTTTCAGGAGTTATACTGTATAATGAGATTAGATTTTGTGTTTCCAAAGAAAATCAATTTTATCCGCTTATTCTTTTCAATGAGGAAATAAAATGAATAATACTTTAAGAACATGAAAGGATTTGCAATCATAATTTCACTGAATATAACTACATATTTGTTAATACATATCCAATACAAAAAAGAAAAGCTAACATGACGTGCGTACTTTTTGGTTTGTACGTAAATAAATAGATACATACAATGATTATTTATCTAATTTGATTTTTGCGAGCGATCTCGTTTCTTTTTTGTATTGAATATACCGTAAAACCTCGATGATCAGGAAAATGTTAATAAAAACTTTATAAAAATGGAGTACGAGTGAAAGAATATAATAATATAACACATGACTTTATATCGACAGTGAAAATATTTCACTCGGCTCGAAAACAACTGATAATGAGGCCTGAAAAAGGTTTGTTTCCGGTTACCCGACTGAATCAATTTTTTACCGCTGGCTCATAAATTTTTACAGCGTCCGTATCGTAGTGCTATTTTGTAATTTTCACAACTCACGGCGCACATATTCCCGTACAGTATTGATGATGTATGTAAAAAAATAAATCCGTACCTACCAACCCTCGACCAGACAAATTTCACAAGTGAGGAAGCTGCCCAGCTAGTTTACGGAAATTCGGTGGTTCTATCCAACCTATCTAAATTGAAATTTCTTTTCCTTACTTTCAAAATAGGCTGTAAAATAAGTTGCTACAAAAAACAGTACATTATTTTGAATATATTATCATTACAAAAAGAAAGTTGCATATGTTGTTATTACGTTTTGGATATAAATGTGTACGTAAGTCCGTACATTCAACAATTCATTGAACAGTATTAGAAATTTTACAACATAATGACCGTTTCTCTTTGTATTGAATACATGTTCACAGGTAAAAAACATTAAGACCATCATTAATTGTCTATTACACGACACTTCGTGGTCTTAATGTTGAAGTAGTATAGATGTATGAGAGGTTTTACTGTTGTTAATTTAATGTGATAAATGACCATTAACGAGAATAGTGAATGTTACGGTGCAAGGTCGATATTATCCTTGCCTACCTCGAGTTAAGATGTTGATGTTGTACAATAATCCAAAGTTATGAATAAAAAAACACATTATTCCGGCACAATTATATAGAAACGCACATATTAATTCCACAGCATAACGCACACTAACACACTTTAAACACAAATTTAACACTCAAACACGACGTTTACTCAAAAACGAATAGAAAAACACTGGGTTCCTGAACCGGATTCATGAACCGGGCTCCTGAAACCGGACTCCAGGACCTGATGTTGCGGATTCGAATCAGGCCAGCAGCTACCGAGAGTGGTTAATTGGTAACACTGATGTAGTCATCATGGTTCAACTTGAGCTTATGTAATTCTTTATTATCTATGAAGTAGTCGCCATTCATTAAATATGTCGTACTTTATGTTGATCCTGAGATATAGTGATATACATTGCATATTAGTACATTAAATATTTATTACAAATGAACAATGTAAGACATAACAGAACCCTTAAAATGTTTACTGTGATGTATGTAAGGTAATACAAATCATAGAGATAGATTCTCGTCCTTTGTTGTATAACATCATGGGGAGTCATTAATCAACTGTACATAAATAATACTGATAATGAGAGAAAAAATGCCAAACTTCGACAATTTTCGAAAAATGGATGATAAATAAACTAGTGGAGAAAAATCAATGTATTGCTTGAATGTTCTAAAGTAAAGAAACGTTATATTAATTACCAATAAGATGAGCGAGACGGACTTTTTTGAACAGGGAATCACAGGCGGATTGATATTTGTGTACTTGTTTTTCGTGAATATGATGAATTAAACATGCTGTTATAAGGGAGATAATCATTACATTTTATACTTGTCGATATTCATTCAATGCGCATTTAGAAAATTTGCACATTTAGAGTATCTGAAAAGTACGAGTATGCATCTACTATAAACTCTAGTATCATTGTTATAACATGTTTTACTAGATTTGGATTCATGATTGTTACAGAACAAACAAAACTAATCAAAACTAGATGAAAAGTCATATCAATATTTTGTTTTTAACTTTTTTCGGGTATTTTTGCCCCGATTTCTGAATGGGCCAGTTTCCTCAGTGAATATCCAGAATTTGGTCTGCTCAAATTAAGGTAACTTATATTTTTGACTAAATTGATATGAAAAGATTGATGTAAAATTCCGCTATATTCATATTCTTCCGGCATCATAATAGCATGAATCAATTTGATACGGAGAAACTTGAAATCGCTTCGATTGACACTTTCGGTGCCATATTTCTGATAAGACGCATGTCTAGGCGCCAAGTATTTCTTACTTGTGCTCACCCTGTCCTCCGCAAGTAACTGCGAACTTCTCCACATGAATTGTTTGAACTAGTGGTGGATAACGCTATGTTTAATTATGTCTTGTGAAAAACGTTTAGAATGTTTATTATAATGTATTATGTAAGAAAATATTATCATCATCACATTTCACGCTTTAAGATCTTACTGCGTGAGAACAAAGTACTACAATGTATTATTTGAATATTTACGGAACCAATTATAATTATTGTTTTTGTTTTGCTTGTTTTTATGTGACTTATTGTCACTGGGGTTTAACGCCGTTTTTCAACAATTTTCAGTTATATACGGCGACCGGTTCACCTAACCAGATTTCCTGGACTGTATACTAACCAGTACTAACTTACCCTTCTACAAGGAGCCAGTAAATTCTCCACGGCTGCGGCCACATATCCTTAATTTAATATAATAAGTTTAACAAGCGAAATCTTCACCATGACCACCACAATTATCATTATCGTCATGTCGACCATCATTATATTTATCATCATCATCATCATTATCACGACCCTGATAACCATGATCACGGTGGTCATCTGAAGCGCATGCAAATAATCACGCTCATCACTACAATCATAATTAATGTAATCATCATCATCGTTGTCGAGCAATTCATGAAAAGCGCACTCAAGATTGTCTATATAGTCGGACAAACAAAAAGACGGATGGACGGACGAACAAAAGACAGATAGACGGACGGACAAAAAGATGGATAGACGGACGAACAAAAAAACAGATAGACGGACGAACAAAACACAGATAGACGGACGGACAAAAAGACAGATAGACGGACGAACAAAAAGACAGATAGACGGACGAACAAGAAGACAGATAGACGGACAAAAAGACAGACAGACGGACGGACAAAAAGACAGATAGACGGATGGACAAAAAGACAGAAAGACGGACAAAAAGACTGATAGACGGACGAACAAAAAGACAGATAGACGGACGAACAAGAAGACAGACAGACGGACGAACAAAAAGACAGATAGACGGATGGACAAAAAGACAGAAAGACGGACAAGAAGACAGATAGACGGACGAACAAAAAGACAGATAGACGGACGGACAAAAAGACAGATAGACGGATGGACAAAAAGACAGAAAGACGGACAAAAAGACTGATAGACGGACGAACAAAAAGACAGATAGACGGACGAACAAGAAGACAGACAGACGGACGAACAAAAAGACAGATAGACGGATGGACAAAAAGACAGAAAGACGGACAAGAAGACAGATAGACGGACGAACAAAAAGACAGATAGACGGACGAACAAGAAGACAGATAGACGGATGGACAAAAAGACAGAAAGACGGACGAACAAGAAGACAGATAGACGGACGAACAAAAAGACAGAAAGACGGACGAACAAGAAGACAGATAGACGGACAAAAAGACTGATAGACGGACGAACAAAAAGACAGATAGACGGACGAACAAAAGACAGATAGACGGACGGACAAAAAGACAGATAGACGGACGGACAAAAAGACAGATAGACGGATGGACAAAAAGACAGAAAGACGGACAAAAAGACTGATAGACGGACGAACAAAAAGACAGATAGACGGACGAACAAGAAGACAGACAGACGGACGAACAAAAAGACAGATAGACGGATGGACAAAAAGACAGAAAGACGGACAAAAAGACTGATAGACGGACGAACAAAAAGACAGATAGACGGACGAACAAGAAGACAGATAGACGGACGAACAAAAAGACAGATAGACGGATGGACAAAAAGACAGAAAGACGGACAAGAAGACAGATAGACGGACGAACAAAAAGACAGATAGACGGACGAACAAGAAGACAGATAGACGGATGGACAAAAAGACAGAAAGACGGACGAACAAGAAGACAGATAGACGGACGAACAAAAAGACAGATAGACGGATGGACAAAAAGACAGAAAGACGGACGAACAAGAAGACAGATAGACGGACGAACAAAAAGACAGATAGACGGACGAACAAGAAGACAGACAGACGGACGAACAAAAAGACAGATAGACGGATGGACAAAAAGACAGAAAGACGGACAAGAAGACAGATAGACGGACGAACAAAAAGACAGATAGACGGACGAACAAGAAGACAGATAGACGGATGGACAAAAAGACAGAAAGACGGACGAACAAGAAGACAGATAGACGGACGAACAAAAAGACAGAAAGACGGACGAACAAGAAGACAGATAGACGGACAAAAAGACTGATAGACGGACGAACAAAAAGACAGATAGACGGACGAACAAAAGACAGATAGACGGACGGACAAAAAGACAGATAGACGGACGGACAAAAAGACAGATAGACGGATGGACAAAAAGACAGAAAGACGGACAAAAAGACTGATAGACGGACGAACAAAAAGACAGATAGACGGACGAACAAGAAGACAGACAGACGGACGAACAAAAAGACAGATAGACGGATGGACAAAAAGACAGAAAGACGGACAAAAAGACTGATAGACGGACGAACAAAAAGACAGATAGACGGACGAACAAGAAGACAGATAGACGGACGAACAAAAAGACAGATAGACGGATGGACAAAAAGACAGAAAGACGGACAAGAAGACAGATAGACGGACGAACAAAAAGACAGATAGACGGACGAACAAGAAGACAGATAGACGGATGGACAAAAAGACAGAAAGACGGACGAACAAGAAGACAGATAGACGGACGAACAAAAAGACAGATAGACGGATGGACAAAAAGACAGAAAGACGGACGAACAAGAAGACAGATAGACGGACGAACAAAAAGACAGATAGACGGACGAACAAAAAGACAGAAAGACGGACGAACAAAAAGACAGATAGACGGACGAACAAGAAGACAGAAAGACGGACGAACAAGAAGACAGATAGACGGATGGACAAAAAGACAGAAAGACGGACGAACAAGAAGACAGATAGACGGACGAACAAAAAGACAGAAAGACGGACGAACAAAAAGACAGATAGACGGACGAACAAGAAGACAGATAGACGGATGGACAAAAAGACAGATAGACGGACGAACAAGAAGACAGAAAGACGGACGAACAAGAAGACAGATAGACGGATGGACAAAAAGACAGAAAGACGGACGAACAGGAAGACAGATAGACGGACGAACAAAAAGACAGATAGACGGACGAACTAAAAGACGGATAGACGGTTGGACGAAAGGACAGATAGACGGACGAACAAAAGAGAGATAGACGGACGAATAAAAAGACAGAAAGAATGACGAACAAAAGACAGATAGACGGACGAACAAAAAGACGGATAGACGGACGGACAAAAAGACAGATAGACGGACGAACAAAAGACAGATAGACGGACAAACAAAAGACAGATAGACGGACGAATAAAAAGACAGAAAGACGGACGAACAAAAGACAGATAGACGGACGAACAAAGGACAGATAGACGGGCAAACAAAAAGACAGATAGAAAGACGAACAAAAAGACAGATAGACGGATGGACGCCTAATGTATCGTCTGTTCGGACGGACGAACGGACGGACGAACTAAAGCAGTAAATAAACTTACAACTTTGTTTTGCGGGGAGTATAATTATACAAAATCGAGAGATACTTTTTCAGTAAAAGAATGAATATACTTATAAAAACTATTATGCTCCTCGTTATGATGATGACGATGATGATGGTGGTGATCGTGTGCTGGTTGTGATTACGATGATGAAAATGACGACGCTGAAGATGATCGTGATGACGGTCGTTATTTTTAATTATCGTGATGATGATGGTCGTGATGATGATGATGATGATAATGATGATTATGATGATGATATCGAGGATGATAATGATGATTGTGTTGATCATTTGGTCAGATATAAAATCTTTGTGACATAAATAAGATGTTAAATAAAATGTGACTGTTTAAAATATTCTGTTTCTTTTTTCTTTCAAAACTGATGGCGAATGTGATGTATTTGTTGCCAATTTCTATTTCCTACGTCTATTTTTGCGTGTGATATACCCGTATTTATTTAAGTGTGCATACAAAATCTTAAGCCAGACGAGTACTTAACATTTTACGTATCATGTATGAATATATGACGCTTGTGATATATTAGGTCGTATTTTTCATTCGTGTTACATATTCGATTTGTGACATACACGACTCAACAAAGCTGTCCAGTTAGCTTACGGAAGGTCGGTTGTTGTCCACAGGTGTACACCTTGGGTCTTCCTCCATCGTTAAAACTGGAAATATTTAACAGCAATGTTTATAAAGCATGGTTCTTTCTTAATAAAATACTTAAGCAAATTCATAATAGTGAATTTTGGCAACCAGGTTACATGCTAACTTGCAACCGACCATATGTACTAAGGGAGATAACTCCAGTGGTTTTATTGATATTATTGACGCAAAATCTCAAATTTTGGTACTATGTGCGTGTGAATGATGTTTCATGTTAAGCGGTAAATGCAACATGATAGAGACATGTAATATCAATACTTTAATCTATAAAACATTGATGAATTTTAAATATGACATTTATTCGATGTAATTTAAAAATGTCATAACAGAATGTTTAATATACGGAGTACAAAACAGTCAACTTTTACAAGGGCAAAATTTTCGGTTTCGATAACTGAACAAATAAATCTAAATCTGTTAATTTCTTGTGACATAATTATTTAATATTTTGGGTACATAATTAATGCATTGAATGTTTATAAGGATTAAAAAGCGAAAAGAGATTACAAAAAGCGGTAATCCATAAACAATTGATAATTTAGCATGTAAAATAAGTCATTCAAATATACTACAAAACTTTCTTCATACAGTTAATAATATCCGTTACCAAGGTTATCTCCAATGACGTAATACAGACCAATGTGCGTCACGAAATCATGGAAATTCGTGCGACACGATAAAGAAAGTGAACTCGTATATAACATTATAATTTAACATAATTGATGTATTATCAAAAAATACTTTTAACTCAAATTATTAGCAACGTGCGTCACGAAGTCATTAAAATTCCAGTCACTGACACGAGTAAAAAGTGAGTTTGTTTGTCACAACTGACATTTTAACTATATATAGATTAAAAAAGTGATAATTTGATGTTTCCTTCCATGTTCGATGTCATTGTGTTAAAAATTAGCGTTACTAAAATTAACTCTTATGACGTCAAGCAGACATTTGAATTCAACATTTAGCCGTTTGGGATACATAATTACGAGAAAATATGTGAGTTCGATAATTACGTCTGATTTTAACAAAAGATAGAGAATTAATGGCGACAAATGGTGTTTGTTCAATGTTGAAAGAAGTCTCAAATAGTTACACATAATATAAATTGAAATAAGTTAATAATTCCAAAAGTTGAAAATACAATTTATTATTAACTGCATACTGTATCCTCTTGTCTCAGCATGTAAAAGACAATGTATGCTACAATTATAAACATGAACTTCGTTCGAATATTTTATAGTCAATGATTTACACGAAAACAATCAACGAATATACATATACAGAACAGGGCAGATCAGAACAGTGCAGAACAGAACAGGACATAATAGAACATATCAGAACAGAACAGTACATTTGAAAGCAGAACAGAACACAACAGATCAGAACATTTTATAACAGAACAGATCAGTTCAGAACAGAAGAAATGAGAAGATATCAGAACAGAACATTTTAAAACAAAACAGGACAAATTAGAACAGATCAGAACAGATTTGTTTATGTGACATATTGTCACTGGGGTTTAATGCCGTTTTCAACAATTTTTCAGTTATACTGACTGACTATTTTTTCAGTTAAGTACTAACTTACCCTTCCACAAGGAGCCGGCAACTTCTCCCATATGGAGGAAGATCGATATTTTTGTCAAATTTTCATCGAAAAGTATGGCGTGCTGCTACCGGGATTCAAACCGGGATCTCCGGGTTCCAATCCTGCACACTAACCACTTGACCACGGCCGCGGCTAGATCAGAACAGAACAGAACAGAACATTTTCGAACAGAACATTTTAGCACAGCACAGCACATATCAGGACAGGACAGATCAGGACAGGACAGGACAGGACAGGACAGGACAGGACAGGACAGGACATAAAGTTACATATACATTTCTACATATTTTTTTACTTCATTTCATGGTATCTTACTGAATTACTTCATACTTCATAAAAGATAACGTAATGATAAACGCATGGATTTAACTGTTTATGACTGATTTTCACAATAAGCGGACCGTAAGCGCCTCAGTATGTGCCCAGAATGCGCGCATAGACGTCCTGAATATCAAACTTTTCTGAGGGAGATCCCCAAAAACCCCTCTCGTGCATTCCTCCCCTTCGATGCGCTTACGTAAAGTTTTCTCCCGTGGCTACGCCCCTGTTTATTCATATATACTGTCGTATAGTTTTACTATCATTGTATGTTGATCGATGAAAACAGAACCATATTATCATAAAACAATTAAAAACGCTGTACACATCATGTACAGAAATCAAAATACAGTAAAACCTAGACATTGAGACTACCTTCGGGACCTGAAAAAATCGGTCGTAATGATGACGTGGTCTGATTATCAAGTTGAACTATAGGGAGTTATTGAAAGCCGGTCCGAAAATAAGTGGTCGCTATAACAAGCTGGTCTAAATATTGAGGTGGTCACAATGTGAGGTTTTACTGTATAATTATGTTAGACGATCGAACAAGTATGAAATACTGGATATATTAAAAATATGCTTAAGCCTCGTTTTGAGACAGAATCGGAATTCTTGTGATCTAAAAATAGACCAGACCCCGATTCCACGAAAATACTAAAGTCCGTTAATTTACTTAACTTCGCTTATTTACTTAACTAATGACTTAAACTAAGTAGCTTATCAAGTAAATAAGCGAAGTTAAGTAAGATAACGGATTTAAGTATTTTCGTGGAATCGGGGCCAGAAGTCGAAATACTCTTGCTTGTGTAAACAATTGTTTGTCATTTAATAATTGTGGTAAAATTATGTGCAGTAATGAAATAACTACGTTTTAAAATGCAGTCAAATAATTACAGTTATTTTTTGGTACTTTGTTTATGTACACGTTGTATCTGGTTTTGTCCCTAGGTAGAACCCTAAGCTGGCAAGACAGATTCCCCCGACATTATTTCACTGGTACGATATATAATCACACAATCTTATCAAACGTGTTTCTAAATGTTCGTACGTACTTAGCATCAATGTTATGAACTTTCCTCATTTTACTGGACTGAAAAAAGCGGCTGTTTCCGTTTTATCTTAAAGCTGATGAACTAAGTGTATAATTAACTGAATGTCGGTGATTCTTTAGAAAAAAGACGTTTTTTTTTCAATGAAACAATTTTTATTTTGCAATATTCGACTCACAAAATAAAGAATTGTATAAAAATACGGAACTATAGTTGAACAATTCAGGACAGGATGGTCTTCATTCATAGGTGGCCGCAAACACATGTTTGACTGTATATTTTAAAATTTATTATATTTTATAGTAAGTTGAGTCTTAAAACTAATCCAGTAATTCCAGCATAACAAACAATTAACCAAAGACAAACTTTACTAGTACAATAAATATACCAGAAAACCTTTTTTGTTTTGTGTTTATGTGACATTGTCACTGGGTTTTAACGCCGTTTGTCAATATTTCTGTTATAAACGGCGACCAGTTCACCTAACCAGTTTTCATAAGGAGCTGGCCACATATGGAGGAAAATCGACATTTTTGTCAAATTTTCATAGATAGGTATGACCTTTTACGACCGGAATTTGAACTCGGATCGCCGGGTTACAAGTCCAGCGCATAACCCACTGGACCACGGTCGTGGCTTATCAGCATCATTATTAGTACATTTTTTGTCATGTTTGAGTTTTGAGCAGTGACTAGTATAATCGGAGACGTGGCTCGCAAATCTTTGATGCACGACCTTTGACAGAAACACCATCGTAATGACGAGGTGATCTTATCAAGTTGAAATGTAGAAGATACGTAGAAAACTAACCTCAAAACTAGAGGTCATTATCATGAGGTGGTCTCAATTTTGAAGCGAAGAAAAACAATTAGAATGCTTCATAATTGCGATGAATTAATATTACTTTCAGTGTTAGGGATTGTCCAAATTGTATCTCAATTTGATTTGTAAGTCACATATCACGTGTTTCTGACAAGGGATTTTCAATGAATCAAAAGGCTTTAAAATTATTCTCAAATTGTTTACAAGACACGCGAATTCAATCGAATGGTGCGCTATGCGCTGAAATTATTTACCGAGTCGTATAAATGTGATTTTTAATGACTTTTCCATAAAGATACAGTGCCTTAGAATGCTGCACAACGTTAATGTTTTCTTGTTGTTTGATCCAATAAAGTTTGCTATACATGCTGTAGATACGAAAGTTTAGTTATACGTATTTCATGTTTACAATAAAACCGCGAGTTTGCTGTACATGCTGTAGATACGAAAGTTTAGTTATACGTATTTCATGTTTACAATAAAACCGCAATGCAAGGACCACCTCTGGATAAAATAGACTGAATATTGAGGTTATCTCATTATCAAGTTGAAATATGCAGAACATTGAAAACCAGTTCTAAAATAAAAAAAAATAGTTGTTATAATGAGTTAGGTCGGTATTCCGTGATCCATGATTCGTGTCCGTGGTCTACGTCGTGAACGTTCGATGAGCAGAGAATAGGTTGGATAAATTCCATACGTCCGATCTGCGTCAGGTTCAGGGTACATGCCGGTCCATTTTATCGGTCTTTAATATCTACTCAATAATTCAACTTAACAATGAGACCATTTTATCATTACGAGCCGATCTTTGGTCCCTCAGGTGGTTTCGTTATCGAGGTTTTACTGAGCGTATAACAGATGATGAAACTTACCAATTGGTAACAAATTAACTTCATTCGTCCGTCCGTCCGTCCGTCCGTCTGTTCGTTTGTTCATTCATTCTTTCTTTATTAGGCAAAAAATGGCATTACGATGCCTTCAGCAAATTTGCAATTTAATATACATGCATTTTTAAGAAACAAATTCCAAAATAAAAAACAAACAGTTAAGATTTATCCAAAGTGTTTTTTTCCTAGATTTGTGGCCCTAAAAAGGACTGTTTTGGATCTCCTTTGCCATGATGGTGACATGTATGGAGTGGATAGCGCACAAGTTCGTGTCCTCGAACAGTCCGACGAGGTTAGCCTCGCTAACCTCCTAGAGAGCCAACAGGCGGAGCTCTGGAATCGGAGATCAGTCTTGAAGTCCTGAGCGATTTCATGGACACGACGCTGGGATGGCAATTTTCGAATCAAAATTTCAATGTTCTTCTAGTATCGTACATATCAGTCATGGTTGTTGTAAATAGTTTTCAAATTACAAAACTAACATTGTTCTCTTGATTTAAAAAAGATGTTCAGTAGTAAAATTCTTCGATTATTAGATGATACAGTTTTATTTTTACCCTTGTTTTGTGTTAAGGCTTTGAAGTACATAATGTCAGGAGTGTGACATGTTTGAGGAAAATGAAGGACATTTTGAGTCTATGTTTTGTGAAGTTATAGTATTTTAATTAATTGTTTTAGAGTCACCCAAAACTTATCAAGTTAATTGAAAATACGTTATTTTACATTGTTACTTCATTCATTTATTGATATAGGAAACTTTAGTCACTGAGGAGGAGACAATTAAGGATAGAACCATACAAAATATGATTTTTTTGTGAAAGACTGTTCTAATGTGCTTATATTTCATGCTTTAATATTTTGTTAAGAGAAATACACAATAAAATGATAAAAAGAACTAATTATTGATTGTTTAATAGACAATTAAATATCCTAGTGATTTGTTTTTATATTTGTTAAGAGAAATACGCATTAAAATGATAAAAAAGTCATTATTGATTGTTTAATAGACATTTAAATATCCTAGTGATTTGTTTTTTATATTTGTTAATACACATTAAAATGATAAAAAAGTCATTATTGATTGTTTAATAGACAGTTAAATATCCTAGTGATTTGTTTTTATATTTGTTAAGAGAAATACGCATTAAAATGATAAAAAAGTCATTATTGATTGTTTAATAGACAATTAAATATCCTAGTGATTTGTTTTTATATTTGTTAAGAGAAATACGCATTAAAATGATAAAAAAGTCATTATTGATTGTTTAATAGACAATTAAATATCCTAGTGATTTGTTTTTATATTTGTTAAGAGAAATACGCATTAAAATGATAAAAAAGTCATTATTGATTGTTTAATAGACAGTTAAATATCCTCGTGATTTGTTGATTTTTTGCCTCATCTTGAACAATAAAGTTTCCAAAAAAAAACAGGTTTTTGTTATACATCACATTTTGTACTGTTCATTTGCCATTTAAATTGACACAGACCAATAGTACTTGAAAACGTGCAACAGTTTGTTTAAAATAACGTATTCTATATTTTTAATTTGTTTGTTTTTATGTGACTTATTGTCACCGGGATTTAACGCTGTTTTTCAACAATTTTTCAGTTATATACGGTGACCGGTTCGCCTAACCAGTTTTCCTGGACTGTATACTAACCAGTACTAACTTACCCTTGTACAAGGAGCCAGTAAATTCTCCAAATATGCAGGAAAATCGACATTTTTGTCAAATAGAAGGGTATTACCTGCCGTGACCGGGATTCGAACCTGGATCTCCGGGTTATAAGTCCAGCGCACTAACCACTGAACCACGGCTGCGGCCGCATATCCTTAATTTAATATGATAAGTTTAACAAGCGAAATCTTCTCGCATCTCAAACAACTTTGAACCACAAGGTAAATGATTGCATGATAATAAATATTTCTCTAATTTAACGTACAGTAAAACCTTAGTTTTCTATATCTAAATCTTAGGCTATCCTTAAAAATGGTTGGTTTGCAGATACGCGACAAACACATTAAAAATCCCCTAACCCAGAACGTTTTTTAGCAATTTTGGCAAAACATTTTTTTGTTATTTATTCCAGCTTTTCGTTTTCAGTACAATCATATAATGTTAACACTTCCAATTACCTATTCTTCTTTAAACATGGCCCAAGAGACATATGTTTTCTCTTGCTACAAAGACGATTGTTCAAAGATATTCCTCAATCTAAAATATTACTTCATTTTTTTGAAAATGAAGAATTATACGGGTTTGCAATATATTAATAATATCTTCAACAGATCCGGGTAAACAATCTTAGAAAATCATTAGAACGTGAATTTTTATCAGGATTTGAAATGTTTGTACAATGATAACTTAATGAATGTTCACACATTTTGTGATTATATATGATTATATGTAGATAGAAACTGTGTGGTAATTATACATGTAGTTATCTCCATCACGCAAATACAAAAACGTCAAATATTTTATTGTTTTTTTAACTACGATGTTCATCGCCAAATAAAATGTATACACGTACATTTAAGTAAAATGATGGCGGTACATGATTGTAATGTTCAACATAATGAGAAAAATATAACATAAATATAAATGAAAATACAATGAAAAGTTTTATCATACTTAAACACTCGATCGCACGTCAAAGATACTAAATGCACACAATAAATATATAAACTACATGTAATATTGTCATGAACATATTAAGTTATACAAATGGATAATGGATATTTATATTAATATCCGTACATATTCCGCAGTGATACATCCTATTTTATAAGGCCTTCCTACATTCATCATAACTTACGGACCCTGTTTTGAGTGTATGTTGAACACTTAAAACAGAACGGATAATAATGATTGACACTTTTATTGTCAATTTCTCGCTTAGAAAAAAACGCAGTCGGTGTCATTTTTAATAAAGATTGCCGCCTTATTTAAAGATGAATTTCAAAGCGGTTTTCGATATTTTGTAGCGGAAATACTTTTCTAGGGAACTGTGTCTCAGAAATTTAGTACACGCATTGTTACGTGCATTTTCAAACCATCCGTATTGCATTACATTATACATCTCGTTTTTAAAAGCCTTTTTCCTTGTTTGCAGTGAATGTTTCTTCAAGGCTCAAAAGCGCTGCCATTGAATTAATGAAGATTATTTTTGTGATATGTAAGCAAATCACAAAGTTGTATTTCTTAGTCATCTGTGACATCTCGATTCTTTGTTTTTTTTATAAACACCAGACAAAATGGAAACTCCCGGATGAGATTTTACGTTTTAAAACCATAAAAAGATTTGTATGAAGAACATAATTCATTTTACAGACTTTCGTAATAAACAGGGTTGAATGCAGCATACTTTATAATGTATTTTGCCCCCATATATCATTATAAAACACGTCATTATAATAAATGACTACCCTGAGTTTCTACGGAGTTTTAGTCAAATGAATTATCTCGTTTACAGTACACTTGTACCCCTAATATTAAAAACAAGAATAAGAACTTGCCTTAAATATTTTAGGTTAACAAACTATTAAATAATTAATCGTAAGCGTAATCCGTTTTTCGTTTCTGTTTTTGTTTTATGTGACTTAATGTCCCTGAAGTTTAAGCAGTTTTCCTGGACTGTATACTAACCAGTACAAACTTACCCTTCCACTAGGAGCCTGCAACTTCTCCACATGAGGAGGAAAATCGACATTTTTGTCAAATTTTCATAGAAGGGTATGACTTGCTGCGACCGGGATTCGAACCCGGATCTCTGGGTTACAAATTCAGTGTACTAACCACTGGGCCACGATTGCATCCTGTAATCCGGTACGGTTAGTGTACGGAAAATTGCATGGGAGCTGTTATTGATGCTATTAAACTAATGGAACAACATTCTCATTTAAACATGGCTTCCAATACTTTGAGATATTTCCGGCTAATCGCTGTGCAGGATAATAAAATTTCGTCAATCTCGAACTATGTCAAAACACAAAATCCTATTTTCAAGTCATTTGTAGCATACAGGGTTTAAATCATGCTATGTTTAAAAAGTATTCATAAATGTTGGCTGAGCGATGAATGTTGTTTTTTTATTCGTGGAGAACATAAATATTCAATGTTTCTCTTAAGACTTTAAAGCTCTCCGGTTATAATTAAGTAACTAAAATACAGATATATGCATGCCGAAATAGCCAACGTGTTTAAAGGGAGGTAACTCAAATAGCGACGATGAACTAAATATATTTCCCAGTGAAATTATAGTAATATGTTCAATATGAAAGTCATAATGCAGTAGACGCTTCTATTGTAACAATTAGTCAATTTGTTTTTCTTTAATACACAAAATGAACTAAACCCTTCTAAAATTGAGAGCTCGATATTTTGTTGGAGAAATAAGACTGTTCATCTATAATGTAACCACATTGCTTATAAAGTATAGCTCAGGAATATAGCTCCTCAAAGTTGTTTTCTTTGAAAAGGGGAGTCAGTGGTGGAGTGCTTATCGTCTCTGTCTCGTAATCACTAGCCCCTCACCGCTGATAAGGTGGTATTATACACATTTATTGTTCATATGTTGGATATACATGTATAAGGTTTGGATATTTAGCTCATTCGTCATGGCGATACAAAATCTATCCTAAATCGGACGACACAATTTATCGCAGATCATCTTGGTGGTTTGAGCGTCGCGAATTAAAGAGAAATTACTTACTCCTGTAATGCCAGTCACCATAGTAACGAAAAAATGAAAAATGTCAAATTGGTTCATGGTTAATGTACTTTTGAGTGACTTAAACTTGTACAGGTAATATTTTTTCACATGCTCTTGTGTTGGATTTTTACAGTCAAGTGTTAAGCAACTGTTTAAGCAGAAAGATATATACAGTCGAAAAACGTTGGTTAGGGGATATAAAGATATTCATTTAGAAAGATATACAACCTGATTTAGAAAGATATACAACCTGATATCAACCAGCCAGCCAGCCAGTAAGTAAATAAGTAAGTAAGTAATTGTTTATTTCAGTGACTTGTGTAAATGAACAGTGTATTAATAAACATCAATGGGCCTATAAGTCACTCATCAATTGAACCAAAATATTATATCAAAATGGAACATAATAATATCAATAATAGTATTTGAGTAAATAACACAATATTTGAAGTATCTACACAAAAGTAAGTTTTGTATTTTTTATTGTATAGATAATGTATGCGTTTATTATAAGACTTTGTAAGATAGTTGGAAACTTTTCGTGGATAATTAAGTAATAATATCGCTGCTTTATCTTCATCACTTTGTTGATTAAAATTGTTCGGGTCTCGAAAAACATCAAGTCTAATCTCTGAATAAAAGTTACAGTTCATAAGAAAATGAAGTTCTGTTTTGATAAATCTCCAGTCACAAAATGGGTTCGCCAGTGCGTAATGGAAGAATTCCATACCGAAATTGTGATATTATAGATCGTTTGAGTCTGCTCAAATTCATTTGAATGTATTTTTTCCTGATAAGTGCCCACTTTAAATCTGTTGTAATATCTTAATTTAGACACTTAAGTAACATTTTCTTTCCATATCTCAGTATGAAAATGTTGTACAGCAGTTTTTATCAGATTAAGACTAATAACACTTTTGGTATCAATTATCCAGATCGAGTTTTGGATGTATTTCTGTAACGTCATTGCACCAGTTTTTTGTGGCAGTTATTGTAATCCATAATGAAAACTTGTTTTAACAATTTTTTATTGTCAATTAATATTGTTCGATTCAAGTGTCTGATCATTTAAATCATCTTCTATATTAACAAGGTATTCAACCAATATCACCATTAATGGTTATTAATGGTACATAGTGATGTACCCCTAAAATATCTGATTGCTCGATTTTGATTTATAATTTAGAAAAATGTATGTCAGAACTCAAAGCAAAGTATATGTTATTTGACGAAATTAGGTCGAGTTTGATTAGCAAAGTTTTTTCACACAAAATAATAAAACAACGGCCATTGTATATTTTTACGTGACAGGAATTTAGCACTGTTTTTTCAACAAATTTTCAGTTATATAGTGCTCGTGAAGTTAATCGTGTGAGGGGACATACCGTTGTGAAAGTTAAGTGCAGTGTTCAAGAAAATCCACCTACTTCGTCATTTTTTCCTACAATAGATATTCTATATTCACCATTTCAAACAAGAACAATTTATTTCCTGATCACAAAATATAACACACTAAACACAAGTACTATGCACAATCACTCAGCACAAACACTAAACACTTTATTCTAAGCAAAACTACACTTTCCACTCGAATATACAAGGTAACACATAAGACCACTCGATCTCATTTTAGTTCACAAGTTATGATATGCTTGCTTGCCCTGAAATTCAATGTAAATAAGTAAACTATGGAAGAAAGTATAAAACACAAGTAATTAAGTACAAAACACAAATAATTAAGTACAAAACACGAGTAATTAAGTAAGACGAACACAAGTAATTAAGTACAAAGTACAAGTAATAAAGTACAAAACACAAGTAATTAAGTAACAAAAACACAAGTAATAAAGTACAAAACACAAGTAATTAAGTACAAAACACAAGTAATTAAGTACAAAGTACGAGTAATTAAGTAACAAAAACACAAGTAATTAAATAACAAAAACACAAGTAATTAAGTACAAAGTACGAGTAATTAAGTACAAAGTACGAGTAATTAAGTACAAAACACAAGAAATTAAGTACAAAGTACGAGTAATTAAGTAACAAAAACACAAGTAATTAAGTACAAAACACAAGTAATTAAGTAAGACGAACACAAGTAATTAAGTACAAAGTACAAGTAATAAAGTACAAAACACCAGTAATTAAGTACAAAGTACGAGTAATTAAGTACAAAACACAAGTAATTAAGTAAGACGAACACAAGTAATTAAGTACAAAGTACAAGTAATAAAGTACAAAACACCAGTAATTAAGTACAAAGTACGAGTAATTAAGTACAAAACACAAGTAATTAAGTACAAAACACAAGAAATTAAGTACAAAGTACGAGTAATTAAGTAACAAAAACACAAGTAATTAAGTACAAAACACAAGTAATTAAGTAAGACGAACACAAGTAATTAAGTACAAAGTACAAGTAATAAAGTACAAAACACCAGTAATTAAGTACAAAGTACGAGTAATTAAGTACAAAACACAAGTAATTAAGTAAGACGAACACAAGTAATTAAGTACAAAGTACAAGTAATAAAGTACAAAACACCAGTAATTAAGTACAAAGTACGAGTAATTAAGTACAAAACACAAGTAATTAAGTACAAAGTACAAGTAATTAAGTACAATACACAAGTAATTAAGTACAAAGCACACATAATTTGGCACTGGCATTTATGTACAAATCACAGGTAGTTAAGCACTGAGAGTGAAGTAAAACACAGAATGTACTGGCAATTAAGTACAATACACAAGCAAAAAATATAAGTGATTAAGTACTGGCTATAATCTACAAAACGCACTTAATTAAGAACTGATTCTTACGTTCAAATAAAAAATAATTAAGTACTGGCAAACATGTACAAAATACAAGTCATTAAGTACTAGTAATTTAGTATTAAGCACATGTAAATACGAGCAAGTATTAGCAATTAAGACATATAAGTATATGTCAGTAATTAATGAGGGAGCATAATTAACAAATCTTTGTTAACAATTACACTTTATCCATAGAGCATTTTTTTGGTGAAATACGAACAGGTTATGTTAGCAAGTAAGTCGCTTATATATATGTATTTATCGAAGTAAGAAAGTCTACTTACGTATAATAGAGAATAAGAAAGAGAAAATACACTTCTCCACACAGAGTTATCTAAACTGCAA
Organism: Lutraria rhynchaena; assembly: GCA_008271625.1. Taxonomy (NCBI): domain Eukaryota; kingdom Metazoa; phylum Mollusca; class Bivalvia; order Venerida; family Mactridae; genus Lutraria; species Lutraria rhynchaena. Next base: position 53,613 of record VIBL01000296.1, read on the forward strand.
GGCTGTCAAATGTCTGCTATCACTACAGTTGATACACTAAATCTGAAAATAATATCAAATCAATAAATCAATTAGTTATAAGCAACTGGGTACAGGTGCTAAAATACCTGTATGTAAATGTTAGTCATTATTTACAAGTAGAAGATTGTTAGTACACTGACCCAAAATGAATACTTTACACTTTGTCTGCTTCAATATAGGTTCGGTTAGCATACATATTCTTGTGTTACTCATGTTTCTCAAGATTTTATTGTGGATTAGGCCTAAAAAGGTTTGTTTCCGGTTACCCGACCGACCCATCTTTTTTCCTGGCGACTTATAAGTTTTTACGGCATCCAAATTTTAGTACTATATTGTAATTTTCACGACTCATTAATATTACAGCGCACATATTCTCATAAGGTGTTGCCGGTATTCGTAAAAAAAGAAAAAAATCCCTACCTTACCGACCCATATTTTTTGGGCATGTAACCGGAAACAAACCTTCTTTTGTTTAGGCCTGATGATCATGCAATTAAATTCTAGTTCATTCAAGTGGAAAAAACGCTTTTCTTACGTATGTGTAGAGTAACAAATGCTTCACCTACAGGTTTTATGACAAATTATCTTTAGTAACTCAGCACTGATAAAAAATCCAAATTGTTAAAATCGACAAATTACTATTTACGACGCTACGTCTTTTGAAAATCAGAGAAATCAGGCTGTCTTTATGTTCCAACCAGGATCTATGACGATCAAAGTTTTGAGCCAATTTTGCTGTTCCAGACAAATTATTCAAAATCTCGCGATTCGTTACAATATTACTGGGCGAAAAACGAACCAAAACCGGACATTTAACGTAACGTACTGTTCGCTGCATCATGCAGATTCGCTTACATTATCACTTTGTACCATCAACCTTTACTGTTTAGCGTTGAGGTTTAATTCCCTGACGATCATAAATCAGCACTGTGTTCCAAGTCCTGCTCGTCGTCCACACACTGACCATACTTTAACATCTCGTCATAGAGCTGCTGGACTCTTACGAACATGACGGTATTCACTTGTAACCAGTGGCATTCTGTTTTGTTTTCCGATGAGTCGAAGTTCAGTAAGCCATGCAGATGACACAGTACGTGTCTATCACCATAATAATGAAAGATTTGCCAATTAGTCGATTCGGGAGAGAAACATATATTTGATGGTGGCAATATTATGTTCTAGTATGGAATAATGGGGAATCGCAAAACTGATCTGGTTATCATCCAACAAAACCTTATCAATGTTTTAAACGATTCAATGATTCCATTCATTCTACATACCGGACCTGGTATTTTCCGACGTTACAAAGTAATGCCTACAACGACACGTATAACAATACAATTCCCTGGTAAAAAAATGTTATATCTAGCCGTGGCCCGCTGTATCGCGAGACTTGAATTTCATAGAACAAGAGTTAGGTCATAGAGCCAGGTACAATCATCAAATTAACATCGTAAATGAACTCCGAAAAGCAACTCCTTCAAATGCGCTCATACAACGTAACGAAAATTCAATGCGGTGACGTATTCTCCGACGTAAAAACGGAGGTCACACCTTTAACTGATACTTTTTATAAAACTATTATCTGCACACATCAATGACAGTACTTCGTTCAAATGGCGTGTGATCATTTGCATTTTCGTGAATTGTCATTTAGACCCGTCTAGACATAGTTGTTTCTACATTAACTCGTGCTGTCTGATTGTATCCATTAAATGACACGAACGGATCGATATGACATAGAAGCGTCGATGAAGCCCCAGATATATACATTTTAACAAAATATATTTTTCAGATGTCACTATTGTATCAAAGTTTTCAAGCCGGTCGTTGTGTGTAAGAGGTTGAAAAGTATCTGAAAAAAATAACTGCATATGTATACGCCAATGTCGTCGAGTACATAAGTCCAGTCAAGACGCTGTATACAGTGATGTTATGTTAAAACTTAAAATCGGACGAAAGGACGTCGTCAATGTAAACTGTCTGACCGCTCATTCAATTATAAGAATATCATATAATTACAATTCGGTACCATCCCTAGTATATACTGACAAATACCATAACTGCATTAAAACTCGACATAGATAAGATAAATGATACATATTAACTAACCTCATGTATATGAAGAGAAATAACAAGAAATATCCGTCATCCATTTTATCACAAATGCATCGCTCCTCTGTAAATCGATCTGGTCTTGCTGTGTTGGCAATAAGCACGCCATTTTCAAACTTGAGAAACTCCAGGACTGTCGTAATTAACCTGGAAAATGGTGACATACCATTCTGTATCTACATACATGTGTACAGGAAAAATGATTTGAAATATTTAAATACAGTTCATGTGATTATCTGTAAATCTCGTTTTCCACTAGTAACAGGTGCGTCAAAACATGTACGTTAAACCTGAATTGACCTAAACAGATTTGTTTCCGGTTACCCGACCGACCTAATATTTTACCTGCCGACTCGTAAGTTTTTACGGCATCCAAATCTTAGGGCTGTATTGTATTTTTTACAACTCATTGATATTACACCACACATATTCCCACACAGTATGGCCGATATATATATATATATAATAAATAAAAAAATCCTTACCTACCGACCCATAATTTTTGGCATGTAACAGGAAACGAACATTTTTTGGCCTTATGCATAATCTTGTCGCGTGTAAAATTTAATTGGCTGTTACATAATCAGCTAGACACGCACAAGGGCAAGTTTACGCCAAACTCACTTTATCTTAAAATTCGTCTTTCAACAAAAAGTAAGTCAGTTTTGTGCCCATGGTTCGCACATCAAATTAATGACAACACGAACGTAACATGGTTTTAAAATGAAAAAGTTATTTCAGATGTACACAGAACATTCACAAAATATATTTGAGAGTTTTATTACTTATATATATTATAACGACGAGACTTCATATCTACAAGTCACACGCATTATGTGTCACACACTTTTTCAGCCTGAATCACGTTCACACACATAAGTATCTAGAACGCACGTAATTTAAATAATCTGTCGAAAATTAATTATATTTTCCATTATAAATGATTAACATGCACTTTTGAATATTGTCGTCTGCTACCGGGAATGTCTCTGAAAAATCTTTAAATACTAATGTTTTGGGAGCTTCCGGTCCCTGTACCCTCGCCCAGGGCTTTGACTGGACCCACCATGGGCCCTGTGCCCTCTCCCCTGACCCCTAGCTTTAAAATCATATTCCTGAAACTGTCTGACCCTATATAGCTAGGGGAGTATAGGTTTATCCACCTGTCAGTACGAAGAAATCTAGAGTCTTACCATAACTCAAAAAGTACAAAAGTTAGGTTGATAATACATGTACTTGGTTTGTGGATAGAAGACCATATGGATATTATGCACGTCATTTTATTCTTTTCAACGTGGTTGCTATGTTTACGGAAATGGTAAAAAAACAATGAAAACTGAACTCCACTGTGATAACTAAAAAAATACAAAAGTTAGGTTGATGAAACTTAGTATGTGGATAGAAGATCATATCATATGGAGATTAAGAACGTCATATATTTTTTTCATTGCGGTTGCTATGGTTACGGAAATGGCAAAAATAATAATGAAAACTAAACACAAGTGATAACTGATAAAGTACAAAAGCTAGGTTGATGATACTTGGTATGTGGATAGAGGAACATTTGGAGATTAAGCGCATTATTTTATTTTTTTTCATTGGACAAAAATGTGGTTGCTATGGTTATAGAAAAGATAAACTCATTGGAAACTTATATTTTTTTGGATCCTGTGATAACTTAATGAGTGGTTATGCTAGGTTGATGAATAATAATTTTTCATTAGACAAAAATGTGGTTGCTATGGTTACGGAAATGGCAAAAAAAAATGAAAACTGATCATATGCAGGATCCTTTGATGACTCAAAAAGCACAAACGCTAGGTTGTTGAAACTCTGTATGTAGATAGAAAGTTGCTCTATAGTGAATCATTCTTTAATTACAAACTCATTGAAACTAAATTCAGTCATTTATTGAATCAAAACTCATTCATACATGAATTCAACTGAACACATTAAACAAGACATATGAATTTGTTCCCATTATTTAAATTTATATCAAATTCCTTAAAATTGCACGACATGATTCCTCCCTAGTTATATGTCGACTATTAAAAAGTCTGAGACAAATTCTTTATACTCAATTTCCACATTTTTATGGCTTGGAGGTAGGGAATACGACGATGTTATACCGGTAGGGGACTGCTGAATTGTCTGTGACAAGCTTCCGAGGAAAAAACTGGTTATCAGATTGTAGCATGTCGGCGGGTGGGTGGGCGGCGGGCGTCAACAATTGGTTTTCGTTCGATAACTTTTGTTTTAATTGACAGATTCTCACCATATTTTATATGTGGCTTGCTGACATAAAATCCTACTTTAGGAATGTATTTAGTGGCTCTTGGTCCAAGGTCAAGGTTACTGTTACACAAAAGTAAAATAAAAAGCCCAGTCTCATCCAAGGGAAACAACTCTTGCGATCATGTCATCGAGCATGATTAATATCAGTTACAAAAACATGTTTAATGTAAAGAAATGAGTATAAACTAGTGCTTTGAAAAAACTGTTTTTTCCATGGAATTTCCGTGTCTTACTTTACTTGTTATTTTCTCATCAACATAAAAAAAGAAATCTTTTAGACACACCACTATGTGAATGTTTGATATATTTATTAAACCACACATAAACTGTTTCAAAACTGCACTAAGATGCACTATGTTTGTCCAAACTAGCTAATAACCATAGACTTTATAATAATCAAGTTTTTTTTATTCTGAACCAAAGTACACAATTTGATTTTGAAAATGACGTAAATGAGAAGAAGTGAGTGAAAAAAAAACAAAGCGTTATTTGCATGTTTATATATACAAGGGCAAATCTTTACAATAATCAAGAAAATACCTGCATGAACCTTTTTATGTAATATGAACATTGGTTAAAAAATTAATGAGTTTTTATCAGTTAAATGTTGCTATCGACCTCCACATGAAGCGGACATTCCACTTTAAAGAAAGGGTGAAGGTAAATCATCAAGATTGCTTTTCCACACACCTATTAGGGCGGGAATATCACTATATTATATTAAGCCTAAACAAAGATTTGTTTCCGGTCACATGCCCAAAAATTATGGGTCGGTAAGTTGGGATTTTTAAAAAAATACATATATCGGCAACACTGTATGGGAATATGTGCGCCGCAATATTAATATAATAATATTAAGTCGTGAAAATTACAATACAGCGCTACGATTTGAATGCCGTAAAAACTTATGAATCGGCAGGTAAAATATAGTGTTAAAGACATTTTGTGCTTTCAAAAGGTAAATTCATATAATTGTTGTGCTCGCGTAAATGTAGCCAGGTCGAATTTGCGAGTGTATAATAAGCGTAATGTAGTTTATTTTAAGACATTGTTCAATAGATGAATGAATGCATTAATCCACAATTCGTACAACATTAACGTGTGAAAGGATATGATGAATCTAATCTATCTAAACTACATGTAGTTACTCCTCCCCCTGTAGCTTTTCTGCAGACCGTCCCAACTCGGTACTGTGAAACTATTTGGTCCCATTTTTATGTGTTTACATGGTAGGGTTTGGGATGATGAAGTTTTGGAGAAGATAAAATTTTATGGTTTTTTTTCTAGGAATCCTTTTCTTATCTATATCCAACAGATGATCACAAAGTTCACCATAAACAAACAATTCAAGCATATCACTGATCATTCCTCATTTCTTTTTTAAAGGGGCAACGTTGTTTGAAATTCACGTCTATGACAACCGCTTAGAAGATTGTTAAAACTAAGAAACTGGTATTCACAATATACAGATATGTACATTATTATTGCGTTGTGTATCAGCATAATGCATATTTGGGAATGGGTAATTTTCTTGGCATAGTGAGTTAGCAATGAATAGTTCAACAAGACGGTTGGTTTGATTAACGGGGATCATCTAAAAATTAGCGAAACCGTACAGTGTTCGAAATCTTTCATTGAGAGCTTCGTTTTAATACCTTGCAGTCGTAACGTGTTTGGGTTTTCCTGCTAATATCATGTTTGTTTCTTTTAAACACACTTCTTTTGTGCTTGAGGAAAGCAGTTTACTTGAACAATACTGCGAGTAAAAGTGCTTTTGGTCCAAATCGAAACGGTAGTATATTACACTGTACAATACTTGTTAATTATTGAATGACCCTCGTATTCATATTGTACTGCTGAGCTTAATGTGTACACGAGCGGCTGAACTATCCCAGTGTATATTCATATGCTCAAAATCTAAATATCTAAACTCATTTATTAATCCGTTCATTCAGTCTATTCAAATCAATTAATTTTTTACTTCATCCGTTTACATCATTGGATTTAGAGTTAGTTTTAATAAATATTTTCACTCAGACTTACGATCAGTGATAGATACGTTTTGTTTCATTCTACTTTGAAATTAATGGTTGGGGAACTATGGACCTCGTTCTATGGATTCGTGTGTTAATAAACACCTTATAATATCAACAAGTGAAGTTGTTTTATATTTGTAAATACAGTCAAACTTGTGTTTGCGGCCACTTCCAAATAAAGACCATCCTTGAATAAAGGCCGTATTTTGAAAAATCGCCAATGATTATTTAAAACAAATTGACCTCCAAATAAAGGCCATCTGTAAATAAAGACCACATTTTGCCTTTCCCATGGGTGGCCTTTGTTGACAGGTTTGACTGTACGTCGATTTTCCACAAATTCTGAGCGTTTAGAGTTGAACAACATACTACAGCTCAAACATTTCTTCGTTAACTGGAAGTCGGACACTTCATACTAACAACTGAGAAACACATACTAACATAACCACGTGTATTTCAGGCTAAATCACGCTCACATGCTTAAGTACCTTTGACACATATACACATATAATTTCAAATAACTGCCCAAAATGATATTTTTCAATGGTATATTTCAATCTTTCATTTATTAATGATTTACATTGACATTTGGAACATTGTTAGTCTTGCCACAAGCTTCTTGGAATTTTTCTTGATGCCCTTAAATACCAATATTTCGGGGGCTTCAGAAGACTCCGGTACCCCTGGACCCCCACCAGTAAGCACCAGGGGCTCTGTGCCCCCCTGTACCCTAGCTTTAAAAAGTCAAACGCCTGGAATTTTATGTCCCTTGGCAACTTAAAGTACAAAACAAACAATTTCAAATAAAGTGGTAGGTTCACTCAGATCCTGTATTAGAATATCTTAATAGTCTGATATAACAAAGGTTTGAATGTTTCTTCAATAAAACTGAGTTCAAAACTCGTCTGAGATAAGTACTGTTGTCATAGCAACGAAATAAATTCCCTTCTACAAACAAGAAAACTCGATATTTTGTTTGTTTTAAGTCGATGATTAGTTTTATGTTTTTTTTTTGTTTTTTTATGTGACTTATTGTCACCGGGGTTTAACGCCATTTTTCAACAATATGTCAATTATATACGGCAAACGGTTCACCTAACCAGTTTTCCTGGACTGTATAGTAACCAGTGCTAACATACCCCGCCAACTTCTCCACATATGGAGGAAAATCGACAGAAGGGTATGACCTGCCGCGACCGAGATTCGAACCCGGATCTCCGGGTTACAAGTCCAGCACGGTAACCACTGAACGACGACCGCGGCCGATTAATTTTATAAAGTCCATATGATAGTAAATGGTGACTATTGTGATTAATTTTTTTGTCCCGTGGTTGCTATGGAAACGCAGATGTCCAGCTACTGCGCACATTTAGGGTTGTCCCTTGTTTATACTGAAGAAACTAAGCCTCAGTTTGACAAAATCTCTGCAGCAAAAAAAATAATCTACTAAAACAAGATTGTGTACAAAATCACCATCCTGACTCTAACAGTTTTCTTAATATTACTTAACTAACGTACCCCGTTTATAGTTACATCAGAAGTAAATTGATCGAATGTTTAAAACAAATAAATATGATATGATATAAATATAAAGGTTTCAGTCGTCCAGTGTAAACTGAAAATTACACAATCAACATTTGTTTATCCCAGATACTTCAAAAAAACTTGACTCATAACACTTTGATAAACAAAAACCTTGCCTGAAACTTCCTCAACATTCACTACACGTCGTCGTTCTCGTTTACCATAGTTAAAAATAAATTTGAAATATGAAGTCCCACACCCGACACATTTATATTTTGTATATACGTAGAATATATAGAGACTTATAACTTGTCTAAGTTTCGTGGTGTCTCATCACTTTATTAAAATTTATGTTGAAGCATTATTTTTGTATGCATTATTAACACATTTACTGTTACAGTGATTATCTTGTATATAATGTACGGAGTTTGTGATTTTTTTGAAGTGTGTGTAGGTTACGTATTAGTTTAATGTTTTGTGAAGAGACTCAGTAGTTTTGTAGCTAACTTCACTGATTACCACTCTGAAAGTATTGATTAACTGGACATAAACTTGATATTTTATCATTTCATTTCTGTAAGGATTGTAGTATTTATTCTTGTTTATTTACATGAAATCTGTCTTTTATCCCAGTAAATATTAATAAATGAAGAATATTACCTGCTTTCAGATCCTTGATGAAGATTGTGTAAAGATAAACATAGTATTATAATATACACAGATAATTAAAGGTGCTTTAGAATAGTTTACTAGTAAGTATTATTAAACGAATAACGTTAAGTTTCTCAGGCTCTAGAAATCTAAGTTATGTTCACTTACATTCAAATACTGGTTTCAAGAAAATAAATTGTGAGTGATATTTTATGTCAGTGAGTCCAAAGCAAAGTTTAAAAATTGTATGAAGTTCCTGTACCTTCTTTTGTCTGTCCGTTTATGAGTACTGGTATTCATAAATGTTTTACTGATATTCATCATGTATATGCCACAATTATTATATTTGCTATCAATTACTTTAACTTGTTTGTTTCTTCAGTGTTTTGAAGCCACATCAAGACTAAATGTTGATCAATTTTACAAAACCTTTCAAGAAAAAGTGGCAGCTAGGATGTTGCCATAAACATTTCTTTTTACAAAGATTTTATAGAGTGTAATGCTACACGGATGAATTGTGTAATGCACAAGTATGGATGTTGAAAGTTATAAATCTTTCACTTATGTGATGTTGAATGCTTTACCCTATGCATGTTCCTCGTATTGTATATTGTTTTAATTTTACATGCTTTGTGTCTAATTGATACATGTACATTTTCAAAATGTTCCTTTCCGAGAAATGATGTTTAATGAATACTTACAAATCAGTATATTATTCGCTATATTAATTTAAAATTAAACAAAAAAGGTGCTGATTCGTTATGATAGTACAGAATGTTATGTATAATTTATTTGATGATTGATGTAATAAATGTAATGCATAAATCTAATTGATACGTGCTTTCAGTGTTGGTTCTTCGTACTTTGTTCTTTTTTTCAAATTTCTTTTTCAAAATCTTAAATACATTGAATAGCCTGAGATGAATATTGTAATATATTTTGAAAGTTTTTATCACCAGTTAAAAAAATGTCATTTTTGTATGTTTTCATTATACAATTTCTATTCTTATTTCCATAGCAACTTATTTTTGCACTATTGATATGGATGTTTGCTGTGAAATTATTACGTATTTTCAAAAAATATCATTATTTTTTATTATTTCATTTTAGTTACTGAAATCAATATAAACAAAATAAATGGTATTGATACCTCAATTTTTGATATTTTGCTTTCTCTTTTAGTTACCATAGCAACCACAGTTAGATTAAAAATGTTTAAAACTGTTTGATTTCGTTTATTATTCATTATAATCAAACTATTTACAATGTTCAATGATACAAAATGTCTGTTAATATTATGTTCAAAAACCAATTATTACAACAATTAGTGTGTTTTAGAATGTACTTATAGGAGAATGTTCTGTTTTCATAGAAAAAAATAATATAATGCATTGCAGAAAAATACTTTGTCATTTCTTTGTACACACATGTGAAAATTTGAAAGGTCATTATGTGTTTTGCATGACTACTTATGAAATTAAATGTGAATATAATGAACTATGTCACCATGACAACCAAAAACTACTGGATTAAAAATGGTGGATTTCATTTCTAATCTCTTCTCATGCAAGATCGTTCACATTTTATTTAATCAATATGAGAAAACAAGCATTTTTCCATTTTCTAGCAAAATGCTCTTTTTGTTGCCATGGTAACAATTTGATAACAATGCTTGAAGAATCATATTTTCTTAAAATATACTGAACAGCAAATATATGATGAAAGTTTCGAGAGAAATTGACACAGGGCCATTTTTAGGCTTAATTGAACCTAACCCTTAAACAAAATACCAACCTACCAACCTACCAACCAACCAACCTACCAACCAACCTACCAACCTACCAACAAACAACCAACCTACCAACCAACCAACCAACCAACCTACCAACCAACAAACCTACCAACCTACCAACCAACAACCAACCAACCAACCAACAAACCTACCAACCTACCAACCTACCAACCAACAACCTACCAACCAACCTACCAACCTACCAACCAACCAACCAACCAACAAACCTACCAACCTACCAACAAACCAACAAGCCCACCAACCTACCAACCAACAACCAACCTACCAACCAACCAACAAACCTACCAACCTACCAACCAACAACCAACCAACCAACCAACCAACCAACAAACCTACCAACCTACCAATCAACAACCAACCTACCAACCAACAATCCTACCAACCTGACAATCAACAACCAACCAACAAACCAACAAACCTACCAACCAACCAACCAACAAACCTACCAACCTACCAACCAACAACCTACCAACCTACCAACCAACAACCCACCAACAAACAAACCTACCAACATACCAACCAACAAACCTACCAACCAACCAACAAACCTACCAACCTACCAATTAACAACCTACCAACCAACAACCAACCAACCAACAAACCTACCAACCAACAACCAACCAACCAACCAACAAACCTACCAACCAACAAACCTACCTACCAACCAACAAACCTACCAACCAACAACCAACCAACCAACCAACCTACCAACCTACCAACCAACAACCAACCAATCAACCAACCAACCAACAAACCTACCAACCAACAAACCTACCTACCAACCAACAAACCTACCAATCAACCAACAAACCTACCAACCTACCAATTAACAACCTACCAACCAACAACCAACCAACAACCAAAAACAACCAGGGTGATTCCATTATCCCCAAGAAAAGTCGCTAAAAGACCCTGGCTACTTGTGCGACATTAAGCTACAATGAAAAAATAATTCGTTGAATTTATTTTGGTGAAATATTTCACAGCTATGTTTATGAAGCATGGTTCATAAAATTCTAACACAATTTCATACAAATGAGTTTGAGCAACTAAGTCACATGCTGATTTTTGTAAACGACTATATAAGTAAAGGGAGATAACTCGAGTAGCTTTATTGACATAGGACCCAAATGCAAGTCTCAGATTTGGTACTATTGTGCGTGTGAATGGTGTTTCATGTTAAGCGGTAAATATAATACGATAGAGACATGTAATATCAATAGTTCAATGTATACAAATTGATAAATTCTGAATATGACATTTATTTAATGTATTTTAAAAAGATCATAACACAGACAGATTGTTTAATATACGGAGTTCTTAACATTCATGTTTTACGAGATAAAGTGCAAGAAGTTACGTTCCAGTTTCGATACATAAAGACTGTCTATGGACACATTACATTAATTAAGATTGTTATTTATAACATACTGGTTGACGTTTAATGAAGTTATAAAAGTTTCCTGCTTTGGGATGTTTGAAATATTAAAAAAAAATCATGCATTAATAATTGTTACTTTCCATTTCAATCGATACATGCACATATGAAAATAATGTTATATGTATTTTTTTTAAAAAGAGCTACTTCCTACACATATGTAGTTATTGTATGTATGATTTTACTATTTATGATTACTTGTATTGTTGTTGCTAAGCAACCAAACATTGTTAACTTTTGTTCCGGTAGCTGTGATCTCAATTCATATGTTTCCATTCAGAAAAGAACTAACATAAAGTTTATTCCATCTGCATGATGCAAAAATCTTTGTAGCACGAAAAAAGTTTGTCATATTGAATTACTACAATATGTAAAAAATGTACAAACATTTCTTTCTTACAAATCCTTGACATAATGGTAATTGCCCACGGGTTTTCATTCCATTGATAAAAACATTGTAGGATTATATATTTTGTACAAATTTAATGGTAATTAATTTAATTAATGGTTAGGAACATAATCGAGTTGTTCAAACGGACATGTTTTTCAAATAAATTAAATTTACTTAATTTAGGTGTTGCTAGGCAACATAACTATTTACATAAATCATGTCTTTTGTTTAATGAAGAACAAAATGGTATGATATTTACATTGTAAAACAGCTACTTGTAATGTTCCAATTTAAATTGATCAAGAAACATTAAAACTTATTTGATATTGTATTTATAAATTTCGCTTTCGTCTCAATTATGTTTGATTTTTTGCCGCTTCCTCAGCAAAAGTGGATACATAAAAACGGCTTTAGGTATGTAACAAATGCGTATTGAGTGCTGAAATTTTCAAATTATGTTCTCGACGTGGTTTATGTTCAAAATGTACAAAAAAATGAAAATGACAAATTTACCCCCGATGAACTGATTTTTGCTGACTGAGTCACAAATTAATAAATAAACCATAATTTCATGTAAAGAAATATTTGATAGTTTTAAAAATTCGTTATTTAATAGTGTGGGTTTAAAAGATAATTACTGCATTTCATGCGTATTAAGATTACCGAAGCGCGAATAGATCACAATATATAACTTGTAAAGTAGGCCATTCAAATATACCACAAAACTTTCTTCATACAGTTAATAATACCCGTTACCCCAGTTACCTCCATTGACGTAATACAGACCAATGTGCGTCATGCAATCGTGAAAACTCAGGAAAGATAGTGAACTCGAATTAAATGTAAAATAGTTTAACAATGGATGGATTAAAGGATGATAATTGATGTATTATTTAATGTTATGAAATTGAAAAAAAATACTTCTAACTCGAATTATCTCTAAGACGTCATAGATATCAATGTGCGTCACGACACGAGCAAAAGGTGAGTTTGTTTGTCGCAACTAATATTTTAACTATAGGTAGATTAAAAACTGAAAATTGATGTTTTCATTGTACTGAAAAAAATGAAAGTTACTCAAATTAACTCTTATGACGTCAAACAGACAGACTTTGTCATATGGTCGTTTTAGGTACGTAAATACGAGATAAAAGGTGAGTTCGATAATTATGTATGATTTTAACAGAAAACAGATTATTAAAGGTGACAAATGGTGCTTTTTCAATGTTTTGAAAGAAGTCTCAATTATTTGTATATGCCGTTAATAAAAATAGATTTGTAATTCTAAAAGAAATACAACGGCACATTGTCTCCCCTTGTCTTAACGTCCAACAACAATATATATTTTGTTCAGTTTTTTCATCAGTTTTTCCATCCTCAAAACTCACCAATCCAAACTCACCTAACACATATAAACATACAATTAATAGAGAAGAGAACACAATCCTACCGTAATCTGAAAGTGTTTGAACCACAGGATCGCTTTCTAATCCTTAATCAAGTCCATCTGGATCATTTAAATATTTTAAGTAAACTTAACACATGCACACAATTATGCAGAAATACATTTCTGCTTCAAGGTAAAATGCTAAAAATCAGAGTGCAGTAAAATCCCACTTAGCGACCACCTCAGTATTACGATCGACGGCAGCTGCGAGGCCGCATCGTTTAAGAATGGAACAAAATTCCTCAAATGTATTTCAGGAACTGTATACTGTCTATGAGACATCGGTACCAGGCGGTTATTTTATGATTCGAAGATACTGCATCTTCAAAATCTGTTGTTCTGTCTTGTAAATGGCATGGTATAAACACAACATATAAATAAATATCTGCATCTATTTGATGATCATGACCTCGACAAAAGTTCCCTAATCAACATGATTTGATTTTGATGACATGGAATGTGTCCCAGGCGCGGGTGGTGGGTATTTAATTACAACAAGATTTCATTGAAAAACAATCGAAATTTTGAAATCAATATATGTGAGATCCTTTGCTTGAAAGAGTGCTACAATGTACATATCTAAGATCAAAATAAATGGTATGACTTATCTTATCGGCAATATTTTATTTACAAAAGACTTAAATTATCAATATTTAAGATACAAATGAATACTGTATATTCTCGTTTAGAGAGTTTATGCGCACGGTGTGCTCTATCATAATGCTTAATTTATTATAAGTTATTAATGAGTTAATTCGGAAAACACAAACTGTGTACACATTCGCGGTACGTATATTTGTTTGTCGCACGCGATTTAAACTTAACGCCCTAATTAATGAACTTATTTGATGAAAATAATTGTTGAGAACTTAGTTCACCAACAGTATGCATATTTCACGACATGTGTATCAATTTATGTGAGGTGCGCTGCTTGAAAACAAAACTCAGTACATATCTAAGGTCAAAATGAATGCTATTCAATTTCTTGAGAGCACACTAAATTATCAATATGCATATTGAAATGAGTACAAAACATGTCGCATCTTACGTTTGTTTATTTTATGCACAATAATTTAATTACATACCGAACGAAATGACTAAATTAACCTTGTAGACGGTCAGTAAATATCACGGGTGCTGCATATGTATTTATTTTGTGTTGTTTCGATTGCAGAACGTCCAAATTAGTCACTATCTATGACGAAAGCTGAAGCACATTTAGGTCGTTTAATCCGGAAATGAATCGTTATCACACCGCCCCGTATGTTTGTTTCTTTCGCGGACATGATTTGATTAAATAATTACTATAACATTCTAGTATTTATTCCAAGTCATCAAACAGTCACACGTAAATAATAAAACAAAACGTTTAAAGAACAGGAGGAAAAAAGCAGAACATGAACAATTGGAGGAGAAAGTCATTCAAATTATTCAACGGAAATGGTGGACATTTTTTGTTTAGTTCTAAGGCTATTCTATAGTTCCGTGATGCAAGATCCGCGTCCGTATCCGCGCCCGCCACCACGATTTTTTACTCTAAGAACGAAATCTTACGCAAATAAACAGATCCCGAGTGGTGATTCTAAAGGTAATATGCCTCGCTCAAAGGTAACTTTTCTTCTATGATGGACAACACAAACCAAAACTGTTCTTCATTTAATCTTAAGTACGTAAGAAACCTCTCAACGGATAATCCGAGCTCTCTCACGAGATGGTAGAATGTTCCCGCCGTCTATAAATTTCTCATATCCACCACCTATGATGCCGGTTCCTTTTTTGTATATTTCGATTAAAAATCACACCTCCTAACATTAGCCAGTAGTTAAATGTAACAATTTCTTTAGAAAGAGACATTCTATGAAGCTTAGGAACTAAAAGAACAATTAATTAGCTTTCACGCCTATTTATACGTAAATATTCACAGAAGTATGGAATGGCACTTCACGGAAATAAAATTAGTGGATGCACACACGCACACGGGCCACGCTCACGGAACTATGGAATGCCGGCTTAGTCCAATGCCACCGAGAAATGAAAGTAGAGTATCTGTGTTTGTTGACGCCATGCAACTCAATTTCCGTATAAACATTGACGTAAGAAAAAAATGTAGTGAAAATATTTCATTCACATTTCATTTTTCGATATTGACCAGTTTTGAAATAACATTTTCTGACATTCTCAAAATCACTATTAGTTCGATGTTAGTGTCTTATAGTGGCACATGAGGATGAAATTAATCAATATAAGTCATAATATTACTCTGGCTGGGCTTATAAGCAGATTCCAAAATATCCGAAAATGACAATTTTATCTTGTTTGGTACATTTTCGTGGCTAAGAAAGGTAAAATCAATTCATATAAGTCATCATATGACATTGGCTGGGCTTATCAGCAGATTCGAAAATCGACAGGAAGATGATTCCACTGTAAGTTTTAATGAATTAATCATAATCTGTGAAAAAAACGAGAATTGAAAAATTACTTCAAAACTGGTTGAAAAAATTATTTCAATTTTCCTCTTTCGATGACAACCATCGAGTCAAAAATACTATAAGTAGAATGTCGGGGACTTGTCATGGCTCATAAAGGTATAATCGGTCAATTTACGTCATAATATGACAATGGGTGTGCCCATCAGCGGATAGCATTCGGGGTGTCTAAGGTCAAGGTCAATGCAATGGGTGTTTAAAATAGAAACTCTCGGTCGGCTAAATAAAAGGTGTTGGGAATGGTTTACTGATCTTGAATCAAGGTCAATGTCATCCTCATTAAGATAGAGCCTTTTTTCTACTCCAAAATTTTACCTATGTGTACGTTTAACAATGGCAATATATTCCTTACAATATGTCGTGATACGTATTGCGATACGCTAATGGCATATCGCGATACTAAAAGTCCGGCGATATCTATCTCAACCGGGGGTAACGCTTGTGGTACACGGACAAATATGGTCGATGCACATTCGTAATTTTAGTATTGAGACCATACGGGGAGAGTTTCGGAGGTGTGTCCCGTTCCTCGGATTTAGAAAAATCTGATAATCAAAATGCGTAGAATCCCCCTGTCCCGCTTCTGTGGCATATACCTATCGTGTTGAATGCCATTCGTTCAGAAAGGGAGGGTGTGGGGGGTATCCCTCCCACTGGTTGATATTGGAATCTGCTGGTAAGCCCAGCCAAAATCACATTATGACTCATATTTGATTGATATCACCTTTCGCAGCCGTGATGAGTCCCCGACATTGTAGTAATTTTGATTAAGTCAGAAAACTTTGTTTCTGAGAGTTTATTTCAATTCTAGTTTTATTTAAAAACTGGTTGTCATCGAAAAACGAAAAGTGAAATAGTTTCTTCAACCAGTTTTGAAGTAACTTTTCAATTCTCGTTTTTTTTCATCGATTATGATAAATTCATTGAAATTGACAGTGGACTCACCTTACTGAGCTCCGAAAAAGGACTAAATATGGCAATATAGTTATTTCCGGTCGATTTTCGGATCTGCTGATTCGTAAATCCTACTCCATGTTTTCGATCAATGAAATTCCACAGTTACAACCAAATACATGTATTTACAAACGTCACATGTTTCTCGTGCTTTCAGTGTTATTCAAATTCTCCCAACCTAAACATTTGATGATACAGTGTAACTCTACATGTGATGATACAGTGTAACTCTACATGTGATGATACAGTGTAACTCTACATGTGATGATACAGTGTAACTCTACATGTGATGATACAGTGTTACTCTACATGTGATGATACAGTGTAACTCTACATGTGATGATACAGTGTAACTCTACGACTGAAGACCACTGTTTAGACCTATTTTTATGTCTCTTTTTTGAAGTAATTTTATGCGTCTAAATAGATTACAAACTGTAAATGATTGTTTTACCGTATCTGTATTGTATTTTTTCTCTCAAGTTTGATGTAACTGATATTCCAATTACAAACAAAGATCGTATTTAAATACTCGTCTGCTAAACATAAAACTATCGGTCAATGTTTGGTATCCGGTCGTAAAAGAACCCACAAGACCGTTTTTATTATCTCCCCTATGTAGCCATAAAATGTTTATTGTCGTATCTAATGATTTGCAAGTTAATATTGTATTCATTTGTAACAACGTTTGATTGAAGTTTAAATTATGCATACAAGCCTGCGTATTCAAGAGAGTAAAGTTTTTCTTCCTTTATAATTATTTACGACAAATGAATTATACAGAAATGAAGTCGGAACCAGAACATTTGGCCGATTTAGTGAGGAAGCCGGTTCATAGAGCAACCGGTTTAGAGTGTTTCCACTGTACTGGTTAGCATACAGTCCAGGAAAATTGGTTAGGTAAACCAATCGCCGTATATAACTGGAAAACGGCGTTTAAACCAGTGACAATGTCATAAAAACAAAACAAAACAAGTTACACATTTCATCAACTTTTCGCTAATTTCTAACATTAATAGAGTAGTCAAGATAAAAAATAACGTTTTCTTTTATGACAAAGTTTGTCTCATGCACTGCACTGATATGTATACAAATAGTTTCAATCATTCACAGGCTGCCTGGAGGTGAGGACAAAATTACCCTTTTTTCACCCCCGACATTTCCTCGAATACATCTTAATAAATTATAATGCATCATAAAACTCCCCATTTTTATATTTCGATGCACTGTTAAAACAGTTAAATGAATCATCAGTTTTGCAACTCAATTTTTGCAAATTTCAAGCAATAATTGAGCCATTAATATGCAGGGAATAAATTCACACTTCCCTTTATTAGGTAACGGGCACCATACTCTACACGGATATGCGCGTTGATAGAACATCGGTATCCGGGCTACAATGGGACGGAGAAAAACAGTCATTTTTCACAAAAATAATATTATTTCGACTTTTCTATAAATAACTATTTAGTTATTACCATGTACGATGCTTCTGAATATTATCTTACGCTATGATACAAAACAGGGTCTTTCATATGAATTGAGTTACCCTGAATGGAGAAATTGTTCAAGAATTTACAATTTTGTTCGCGTGTCTGAACTCCAGGCTGTCTCCAAGGCTATAACACGTAAATTTCACGCACATTTTTTCACATTCAGGAACGATATTATCGACATCATAAATCAAGGCAGAAATTTGTCCATCTTTTATCGTATAGTTAATGCTACGTTTATGACGAAAACAATATTCATACAAACAAACCTTGCTCCGAACCCCATCTTCGTGCAGCAAATTCCCATCATAGAAACCAGCATCATTGTGTAGAAATTGATAATATATATACAACTAAACAAGGGGTCAGGATCTGCTGTATAATAAGGGTAGGTATTTACACACCCCGGCGGTACATGGGGTCGGGAAATATCATTGAAACTTATTAATTGGCAATTTCTTAAGTATAAAACAAGTCTAAACGGTTCATGTGGCCGTAAATGAATTGTGTTATTGTTCCCTTGTCTCACTCAACGGCTAATGTATTTGTCTTTTACCAAATTATACATTTGTAATCTAAAGGTCTAAGATCCCTTCAAAAGCCTGGGATTGTATAAAGTAGCACGTCTGGCTGATTCCAACAGATTCTAAGGACCACATTACAGGCTTCAGCAAACAGATATTCGCAAGACCTACAAAATCATATATTGTACACTACGTGTAATATAACACCAAGGCAGATTTAGTGAGAAATGTGTTAAAATCGCGTTTGCAGCAAATTCTGCATATTTTTAAGTCTGTACGGATGGACAGACAAACCAAATACATATTTGTTAGCACGCTCTTGTAAATACAGTCAAACCTGCACCCACCTCCGAATAAAGGCCATTCTTTGAAAAATTGGCATTGATTATTTAGAACAAACTGGCCTCCGAATAAAGGCTACCCGCCAATAAAGGTCAGATTTGTCTCTCCCAAGGGTGGGCTTTGTTTACAGGTTTGACCGTATGCTAAATACTTATAATTATCAGTATCAATGGGGTTGACATATGAAGGAACAATAGAGAAAAGTAATCTTAAACTACATGTATGTACAAATGAATATATAAAAGGCCTGACACACAACACTGAAAAGCAGAAAATTGTGGGCTGGCCATCACAACCAAACTACCATTAATCTTTACTATTTAAATTAACACTTTTTGTTTCGGATGAGGTGGAAAAAATCTGATAGTGCAAACAGCATGGCAAACTTCATCATCTCCTGAATTTCTTGGGTGTATAGTATAATATTGTTACAAGAAATATCATATCGAAATTGTGAAATATACTCATGCGTGCAAGATAAGGAAGACAGCTAAAATAGCACAGCAAGTATCAACAACAGACATCAACCAAATACATGGTTTGTTAGGAGAAACGATGCTTAAAGCTTTATATGTTCCCCAGCTTTTAAATTATGATCTGTTGTAAAAACTTTAATCATCTACAGCTTAGACTACCTGTAATTTGAATTAATTCAAATACAAGGGCGTAGCGCTCATTACGCACAATACGCACGCGCGTATAAAACATTCCGCGACCTAAGTTGTAAAACAAGAATATCGTATGATGATTTTTCTCTAGATCAGGATACTGTGCGTATAAATATTTCATTCCTGCTTACCGGGTGTGTACCACCAGCCGGACAAAAAGTTGAGGTTTCTAATCGCCAATATTTTGTTGATTGACGAAACAAAATGGAAATTCACACCAAATAATTTGAGTTCTTTGTAACAAAAATGTTACCAGATACAAGTCTTATCTGTTCGCTTCCTCATTCCATTTAAACCATAAAACCATATACTATCCCACAAGTTGTGTGTATCATATAACGGCGGGGGGGGGGAATTACAGTGGAAAATTCTTCTGTCATATGTCACTGATAATTAGCTGTCAAGTCTGGGACCTGAACCAGTCATCAAAAGACGTGCGCTCTACTAACAAAGCTATCGGATCGGTACTCAATGCGTTAGCTAGAATATAACTTAAACATACATTCGGCAAACGTTAACCGTCATATTAAAATACCTTTAAGTAGCGATTACTTCAATAATTGACCACCTCACTATAATGGACATTGGGCCGCGGCCAAAGGCCGTAGAAAACAGTGGTTAGTGCGCTGGACTTAACCCGGAGATCCGGGTTTGAATCCCGGTCACGGCAGGTCCTAGCTAGAAAATTTGGCAAAAATGTCGATTTTCCTCCAAATGTGGTGAAGTTGCCGGCTCCTTGTTGAAGGATAAGTTAGTACTTGTTAATATACAGTCCAGGAAAACTGGTTAGGTATATAATAAACTTGTTGAAAAACGGCGATAAACCCCGGTGACAATAAGTCACATAAAAACAAACAAATATAACGGTCATTTATTTTACGGCTGGTTTTTAACATTTCCTCACTTCACCTCATTACTGAGACTCCCTAATTATAAATCCTAATTTATTTTTGTTCGAAGGGTGGTCTTAATGTCGTACTTTTACAGTAATGATGCACGTGTATAGTACTCATATTTTACACTACATGTTGTACAACACACAACTAGTACTAACAAGTATTCTCCTCGGGAACCTCAGAACTCAATGAAGATGAATCAATCCAGTTACTTTAAAAGAAAATGGATAGAGCGACAAGTATTACGACAAATTAGTATTATGAAATCATAACGAACTAGATCTATCATCGAATTATGATCAAATACTCCCGCAAAATGGGGACAGACCGCGTAACGACCAACCAGCAACCAAAGTGATTCCAGTATCCCCTAAAATCCCACTATAAATATATCATGAACGATCAAACATGTGAACACATTCAAACACACAAGAATGAATATTTCTTACGAGACTGTCTACTTTTAGGGTCTAGATTTTACATAAATGAATCAAATAATGTGCACACATTAAATCAAGATTGGTTAATTTACTTTCTGATGAGGTAGACCACCTTTAAATTTCTAAGTTTTACAAAATATTGTCTTCAATGAGTATACGGATGTTATAATCACATAGTAAAATACATAATGTAGGCTTTTAAAAGAAAAAATACATTAATAAAGAATTAACGGACTCTTTCCGAGTTAAGACGGTGTGTTACTATACCGTCATTTAATCGTTTATTTTGCATAGTTTAGTTTGAATAGATATACATTACAATGCTGAATTATTTTGTTTTTCATTTGAACAATCACTACATCAAAAATTACAACTATTGAATAGAAAGGAATAGAACAATTTTCAGCGAAACAACCTCAAAATAACTAGGGATCCAAATAACCCGGGATCAAAATAACCAGGGATCAAAATAACTAGGGATCAAAATAACCAGGGATCAAAATAACTAGGGATCAAAATAACTAGGGTTCAAAATAACTTGGGATCAAAATAACTAGGGATCAAAATTACTCGGTCCTAAAGAACCAGTAAGCTAATTATTCCCGTCGTAACCAGTCATAACTAGTATAACTGATGGCAAATAGCTCTGAAAAGTCATTGTTTTATGCGCGCCATGTCTTCTGTGTTATATTTTGTGTTCCAAGTACACCAGAATTTGAATTCATTTAAATGAAGACCTAACATCGCATAATAACTTCAACATCTGATTCTATTTAATAATTTCATACAAATATTCAAATTTAACAAATGCTGGAAATCACGAAATAACTGTACATGATTATTAGAGCATTATAACATAATATACAAAATCCTGTAACTGCTTAATCATGAATATTAGAATATTAGACATACAATATTGCATGAAGATTTCTAGATAACAGAGTTCACAACTTGAGTTACGGGTCGCAAATCTCTGCGAGCAAATAACGTGTTGTATGATTCTCATGGACTGCCCAACGTTGGTTGATACATTACGGTCTCTGAACGTCCTTGACATTTAATGTCTCTAGCGAAGCACATTTGGGTGGTTTATTGAGATGTCTATCTATTAGCACTTTCCATTGATGTTTTGTTGGAAAATGTCCGGTGGTTAAGTCGTCGTTGAGCTCTTTCACCAACTACTATTTCTTCATCAGTTTGGTGGCATCTGGTATAAAGCCACACATTTGTCTGTCATCGTTGATTTATCTCGTAAGTCGCTGAATAAATATGACTTTTGCCAGATACTAGTATGTGCACGGCAATTGCAATTTGCCCGCAGAAATTAAGTTTATTGGAATCACTTCATGATTTTAATTAGGCTGAAATAAGGAACAACATACGGATATCTAAATAACAATGTTGTTAATGGGCTTATCGTATTTAGCTCAGAATCGCTGCACAAACAAAGGCTTCAGTCGATCTTGAGACAGAAAAATATAAGTTCAGTGTTACCCTTTCATACAGTAAGAAAACAGAACGAGGTCAAAGTTTAAATATATTTTTTCTTGCACTCAATATTTAGAGAAATATCAATTTCACTTCCCATGCATTGACGTAAATCAGTCACACGGACCTGAGATGATAAAGCTTAATTTTAAATACCGAAACATGTATGTCATCTTTCATTCAAGCAAATACATGTTATGAAAAAGTCTAAAAGTAAAGGAACAACATTAAAAAGTTATATACATGCACTACGTGTACTATGAATTAAAGCTACTTGTGAAAGCATGAATATCTTAGTTTTTCGCTGGAGGTGTTATAAGAATCGAACACAAAATTCCTATAGTTTCAACCATTCTAGATGATATCATGAGCTTTCTGTTTCTCATATTACATTAACCTATCTCACCAGAGTATTAACTACGTATTGTTTGTTTCCATTTTTTAATCGTGCTTAACGCCGTTTTTCAATATTTTTTCAGTTATACACCGCGACCGCCGGTTAACTTAACCAGATTTCCCGGTTTCCGTTTTATGGCACTCGAGAATATACTCATCTCCGCATTATACATTTACAAGTATTTCAGACTCTAGTTAAAGATCTGTTCACAGTACACGTGTAGTCATTTAAAGTAAGAAAAATATCCATCAGAAATTGTTATATCCATAACGATGAAGAAAATGCACAGTTACCTGATTTTGTATGTTTATAAGTTTATATTAGACAGTTGGCTTGAAGTTAGACATTTTGAGGCCAAATTATTGAATCTTAAAACTGATGACGATTTTGTACCTAGCGTTTTAGAATTGAGAACATGAATTTACCAAATCGTTAGAAACATACTTTGATTTTATCACTTTATATTGATTACATATGAAAACCGCGTTATGTACGGTTTTTCTGTGTCGTAGTAAATCTTTATTTGGTTGAATTTGAATTATCAGAGAAAACATGAGAAAAACGTGGCGTGTTTGTCCTTGTTGGGTTTTAAGCGTGGAATTCATTCAATGTTTTATAGAGCGTATACAATTTAGTCCGTAGCAGACGAAATGAAATTGAACTGTAAACCAATTCAAGTATTTTCTGATAGAAATACGCACCATGAATAGACTGTTACATTTTGTTTATCATTATTATATTTATCTTAAAGTTGTGAGTGTAATGTATAAAAATCGTTCGAATTTATTGTGAATTAAGGAATCGTAGTAAATTTCCAATATCAGTATAACGAAGTCCACGTGACCAAGTATTTTACTCATATTTTGTCAATATTAGTTATAAGGGCGAAAAAACCATTTTGCACTATTTAGTCCCATCCAACTAACAATGAATTATCTTCTCAGATTTCAAGCTGTTCCGACGAGTTTTCAGAAAATGATGTATCTATATATAAGTAAATTATTAGTCATAGTTGATGTTTTTGTAGGTAAAAACGTATGTTATTTTATTTAAGGAAGTAATACAATGGAAAGTGCTCAGTATAAAAGACTGCTTCGTTTTTATGTTTCACGCACAAACGATAATAAACGATCAACTGTATTTTCAGGTATATGTTTGTAACGTGTACAGTTTCCTTGAACCTCTGTTTATACAGTGAAGTCGTTACGTTACACAGTAAGCGTAAGTCAGATGATGTTATTTCAAGTTTCAAAAGGTAACATGGCTCATCAGCAGTCGGTATGTAGTCTCTCTCTCAGGCGTTATTTGCGCCTTTGACGTTTTTTGCGTAAATTGACGTTAATGTATTACGTGTATTACATCGGTTGCTTGAGAAGAAATAGCTGCATGGTCAATACACGTTCTTCATTTTCTTACTTTTATATTTAGATCGAACTTCTGAGCTTAATGTGTAGATCAGTGGCTGAAATATTTCGATGTATATTAAGTAATCTAAGCATGTACACTCAGTATTGAATGAACAAGGGAGGTAATTGTTTAGAATACACATGTTGTGAAAATTGGCTTTTCTCCCCTTCGCTAACCACAGGCTTTATTTTGTTTCTTTTTAGTAGCAGACGACATATTATAATCATTCATGTACATTTTACATACGTTAATTTAGTTTTGTCGGCTTAAAATTGACATTAATATCAGAGTCTGAGTGTTACAAGTCACTCTATACAACAAACTAGAACCAATTGTCTGTTCTTTCACCATAGTTCTTCCAGAGAGGTTTGTTGTTGTGTAGCAACCGTCGTTTGAATTTGATCCCTTAGTAGTTGGCCATCGAAAGTTGTTTGTAACATCATACAGTCATACACATGTTGATATTAGCCTTATTATGAAATGTTTGAGGAAGTAGAAGCCTATCATTGGATACATAATGCTGAGTAGATTAATATTGATTGATCGCTCGTACAAAGTTGAATATTATTTTGTATAGACTGTAAATTGCATAATGTAATAAAAGTCAGTATCGGTTACCTGAAAACTTCATACGATTCCATAACCGTATTATAACCACAAAATGTCGCATGCATGCAGTACACGTACAGAAATTACAACATAAATCAAAATTATCAAGATCACGTATATAGAACCATATCATCAGCAGCTGTTGGTGAACACATCTTAAATTTATAAAGACATTCAAAATTCACTCTCTTCTAATTATCTTATAAGTGCATTTATAAAACAGATACAGTAGAGGTTAGAGGCGGATACAGTATATTTGGTTAGTCCAGATATTTATGTATAATATGGACACAATCAGCAAATAACTGACTTTTTTACCTATGCTTGCCAGAGTTTAGAGGGGACACACACACCGGCTCTGCTGCCCCCCATAAACCTGCCCTTCGAGGTGAACTTTTCCCTCCTTGTCTCGCACCTTGTCGTTTGTAAAGTGATTCTGAACACGAGCTCCTGTACTCTGTCTGGGGCTCCCCTATATATGTCACATAAAGAAAATTACGTAGTTGGGTCAATGTCAATTTCAATTAGCTTAAACAATAACCCATCATGTCATGTAATGTCAAATGTCTTTTGTCCATCTAGAAAACAGAGTCAACAGCATGCCTTAATGGAGTGAAAAGTTGTTGGATCAGCTAGACGGTGATGGTGTTTGTGTGGGACTGTGGTGTAAGTCTGTTAAAGACAACAATAAGTATCAATACTGTGCTCAGTGGTTCAAGGAATATTCTGTCATCAATGGTGGTTACAATCAGATAAAACAACAAAGTAAATCTTCACAACATATACAGATCTCTATTAGTAAACTATCCGAAGATATTGATGTGTCATGAAGTAAGAAACGGAAAGTCTCAAGTTTTGATAAAAGCAAAAAAAAACTTGTTGGAAAAAACCTCATAAGCAACGAAAGGATGTTATATGGTCAAATACTGAATGAAAAGCTTTTGATTTGTGATTATGTGCACATAAAATACTATGATGCATAACAAGAAATTTTGACTTTATTTTTGTACACTGTAGAAAGCAGAGGTTTCACAGGTACGTTAGTACTTGGATTGGTTACTTGTTGAATTGTAATAATAATTACTGTTTTGTTTAACTTGCACTGATTTTGAATCACTGATGTTTTAAAGGTTTTCTAAAAAGTGTATTCAAAGTGTTACATTACTTTGTTTATTGTCTGTATGTCATTTTTTGTTCATCTTCTTTTG
This sequence comes from Lutraria rhynchaena, assembly GCA_008271625.1. Lineage (NCBI taxonomy): Eukaryota > Metazoa > Mollusca > Bivalvia > Venerida > Mactridae > Lutraria > Lutraria rhynchaena. Next base: position 80,259 of record VIBL01000296.1, read on the forward strand.
TTAGGCATAATTCCATAGTTTATGCTGACATGTGTTATTTTATTCTTTTTTTCTGTTCATTTTGTGCATATTTGATTGTGATATAACATTAAAATACTCATGTTTTGTTATATTAGTTTTATGATCTCCAAGCAGTTTAATATAAGACAGGTTGGTGATGTTAACTATTTGATGTATTGTCTTGAATAATATGTGGATATTGATCTCATTGATGTATGGTTTTAAATATTTGTTGATAAACATCCAAATATTCAGGATGGATAATTTTGCCAAACATTCCCTGAGTTTACACATTCATGTAGTAGTTTCTGGTTGAACTATTTAAATTGTCAATACATGTATACAATGTAAATTAGATATTGAAAATGGTGTTTGCTTTCTATAAATCCGGAAGTTTTGGATGATGTTTAAAACTCAAAGATTATATAAACAGTAGCGACTGGTTTAATCGAAGAAGCTTGAAATAGTTTTCTCCCGGCTGATAGTGATATCCAAGCGGTTTTTCTTTGACATGACATACAAAGACAGATCAGACATTGTTATGTAAGAATATTATGTATGTATGTATGTACTATATTATTAAACTTTGTACCTAACCCGAATCGCATATGTGTTAACACACTCGAATATTAACATGCAAAAAACAAATGACTTGACACGATGAAATTGTTGTAATACATTTTTTTACAAAACCAATGTGAAAAAAAATCAAGCAAAAATACAAATAAACACAATCAAGGAACTTAATGCAAGTCAACTCGTCAGGTTATTTCTACAAACCCGTATGTCATTTTCCCCGTTTTGAGACAATCGCATTTGAAGTTCTGAACTGCAATAACTTTAAGCGAGTTACGGGTTTGCGGAATTGGGATTAACCTTATTTAGGATAGATCTACAAGCAGATAAGTACGATCATTGTAAAGAGCTCATCAAAACGAAAAAAAATGATACCGATATTTCAATATTACCAAGAATTAAGTTACAAGGTTATAGAAATAAACCCATGAAGTGGCTTGTATAATTATACTACGTATTACTATGGTTATTATCATCATCATTAACATCTATTTTCCACTATGAAGACAGACTTCAAATTAAAACCACTACATGGCGGTCCGAAGGTCTGACTCAAGAATCGGAATGAAATAATGTGTACATGTATATTTCTATCACATGCATGTCTTCTTTGTCTGCTTAAAACTGAATTTGACAGTTGCTATATATATATGCACAGCATAACCCCTGAAAACCGGACCCCTTCCGGACTGACACATAAGTCCGGTTTTCTGAGAAATCCGTTTTTTCGAGAACTATTGATTATAGAAGAGTAAAACAGCGGATTTGAAAATCGTCTGATTTTCCGAAAATTTCAGTTTTCATGAAGTGCGGTTTTCATGGAGACCGATTTACACAGAGTCCGGTTTTCTGGGGTTGTAATGTACATTGACTTCTTATAGTGATGTTAATTCACGAACTTGCTTGTTTTATGTTTGGCAATTATACACTTGAAGCAGGCCATGCAATGAATACACAGATGTTACACGAATGAATTTGTAAAGAAAATAGAATGTGTAAAATATGTTAGTTTATCCGGGTTGAATCAGAAAAAAACACCAGATGTTTGAATTCAATATCGCTACAGAAGTTGATTCTTCCATTGTTTGAACTGCTGCTTTATGTTTGATTGCGAACACGTCTAATAATGTTCATGTTTCCTTATTCTATCTCATCTCAATTTCTGAGCGGGATGTACGATATTATTCTTAAAAATTATGACAACAGAAGTGAAATGCGGTAAAGTATATTTATCATAATACATACACTTTGCAGTAGTAATATTCATGATTTGAATCCTCCTAGTCATAACCACTGATAGGATGTGGGCTTGTGCTGGTTCATATGTGTGAAGCAAATAACACTAAGACACTGATTATGTTCATATGTCATTTATTTTAAATGACGATGTAAATATGTAAAACAAAACATTAATTACTATATCAATCCACACATAGATGGGAAAATACAGTCAAATATCCAACAGCAAGCTTTCCAAAAGATTGCCCCCCAGCGCAAGCCGAACAATTACTAATGTCAATATACAATCGTTCTTACATAATTTTAATAACACAAGTAATGTATTACATAAGCTAATAATAACAAATGAATACACTGAATTACATCAAATATTGACTGTATGCAATATAAAATAAACGAAACTGGTGTACCAAAATATGAAATCAAAATTACGTTACATAAGTGAAGACACATTATGGAAATTATAAGATGACCAAAAAAAAAACAAATCAAAACTTTAAAAAAGCAAAAACAATTAACATTATAAGAATACTTCATTTATTTCAAGACTTACAAATCGCCATCATCACTGTGTGTCATGATAATGTGTCATGATAATGTGTCATGATAATGTGTCGTGATAATGTGTCATGATAATGAGTCATGATAGTGTGTCATGATAGTGTGTCATGATAATGTGTCGTGATAATGTGTCATGATAATGTGTCATGATAATGTGTCATGATAATGTGTCGTGATAATGAGTCATGATAGTGTGTCATGATAGTGTGTCATGATAATGTGTCGTGATAATGTGTCATGATAATGTGTCATGATAATGTGTCGTGATAATGAGTCATGATAATGTGTCATGATAATGTGTCATGATAATGAGTCATGATAGTGTGTCATGATAATGAGTCATGATAATGTGTCATGATAATGTGTCGTGATAATGTGTCATGATAATGAGCCTCATGTTCACACAAATGAGCGTATAACGGACATTGATGAGTCTATAACCTACATATCGGACCAGAATAAAAACAAAATTTTAAATACATTGTAGAACTCATATTTACGATAGTAAAAACAGCCTTATGCTTATGCTGGACTCTAGTTAAGTTTTAGTTGAAACAATGATATAGAATCCATCTGGTTATTATTTTTCAAGAGGCAAAATTGGCAGTCTGACATAATTCTGAATGACATTAGATTTCCATCTCCCCATTTTTATTGCATCCTCAGAAAAACCTAAACTAACAGCATGGGTGGCAGCACCTATCTGAAATGAGTGTGATTTGTACCTTGTTTTATCATTGTAACCCAAATAATGAAATTACATCATCAAATTGTAAGAGACAGGGGTGCCATGCAAACATTCAAACACAGAGCCTTGTTTCAAAGTATTGAGTGAAAAGAAATCTTCATATTTTCAACCGGACAAGCGTGTGTCCGTTTTATTGACCGGCATAAATAGGATGACGACATGTTTGCTGTGTTTAAATCTCTTAAATCGCAATTCCAGACCAATCACAGCACCTAAATGAGTAACATAGTGCACGTCGCTGTATTGTATTACTGTGTCCACTGATTGTGAATTTTTTACACAAAGCTCCCCGATTCATAGGAAACCATTGAATGTCAACGTACACATGGCTGAGAACATAGCCCTGCCATAATGTGACCGAATTGTATGAATCAAATTTGAAATGATTTTTGAGAGCAATTGATACTATCTGGTAACCTTGAATCATGTCCTTGTTCAATAGACATCTTAGTTACATTACAGCAAAATTTTCTAGGTGATTTTATCATTGAATCTTAGGTCGATAGGAATTCTTTCTTATATATCCACGTTGTTGATATCCGTACGGTTGAAGGGAGACAAATTACGTATGACTAAAATTAACGATTGTCTCCCGTGTTGACCAGTATTCTGACTGTTAGTATCTTGTACACAACTTTTAAAAGGATATTACACCGTGCAGTCTTAAACATATCTGAGACTTATTATTTAAATTCATTGCCAACAAAGCGTACATATTAACGTTTAAATTTTAATAACGATATTATCTTTATACGGATCACAATAGTTGTTTACCAGGCTAATCATGTAGAATGCGAGTGGACATTTTTCAAATCATGATTTTAAGCGTGATAGGTTTGTACTTTAGCGATTTGCGACGTTCATTTGAGTCATGATGGTTGGTTGGTTTATGGCTATAAAGTCTCTGAGTACACGTGATAACGTGGAATGTTTCGTCTGTGACATTTATTAGGTATTATTTGTCTATTCAGAACATGCATTAGTTTCTGTTACAGTAGCGATCTAATCCAACATTACTTATTTCAGTAGTTCGTTCTCTGGACAAGTTGATGTACATGACCGTGTCTGATAATAACCTGAGACAGTTGTATCACTTGTTTAGATGGTCAACATTTGTTGTATTGTTTTAATAATTCTACGTCAGAAAACTGGTGGAGATGGAATGCAACAATATCCGGCTAACACTAAATCCCTAATAAAAGATAAAAGGTACGGGCCATCATCGGATGGTATTTTATATTAAATACATATCGTCAGTTCACACTGAATGTGAGATAGACGTATTACAATTCAAATTTAAGGAATCGCTATTTCATAATACAGTCAGTCAAATATGTTTTTGCGACCACCTCCGAATATAGACCACCCGGTGAATAAAGGTCATTCTTTGAAACACCGTCACTGATCATTTAGAACAAACTGACCTCCGAAGAAAAGCCATCTGTCAATAAAGGCTGCATATTGTCTTTCCCAAGGGTGTCCTTTGTTCACAGGTTTGACGGTATATCTATTCATTATCATGACTTTATGTACATGCAGATTTCGTCTTTAAATGTAAAATATACGAATCTCAAAAATAAATCCAGCACTGATTATTGAACAATTCTACAAACTGGACGTTGAAATCTTATGGTAATTATACGTGAAAATGTGAAAAATGTGAAAAAAATGCGATTCAATTCTTGAGTTTGCCTTCTATTCAAAGCAGCATCATTAACTTTGAGGTACATTGGTTAGTTTATAATGATTACCTCAAACATAACTCGTAGTAACCATAACAAAAAATCGCGAAATATAAATCTTGCAAATTTAGAACGTTTTTAAGGAAACTTATATGTTCAAACTGATTAAGTCTTAAAAATGTTTGTTTCCGGTTACAGCTGCAGCTGCTGTCGTTTGATGGTATCATAGTTGATTGTTGCTGTTGTTGTTGTTGATGATGATGATGTTGTTTTTGTTGTTGTTGCTGTTGATGTAAGTGTTGTTGCTGCTGATGATGTTGATGTTGTTGTTCTGATAGATTTTCGCAATAATATTCTGATTATCTGATGTAGAAATATACCACTATCGTCATCACATGTTATGTTCGTAGGTCTTACTGTAAAATACAGTGCTCCCTGCCGTAACATATACCTCTAAAGACCGATTCCCTCCAAGAAACGACAGTAAAAGGCACACATACACATAAAAAAACACCTGTCGCGAATGTATCAATTCCCTCCGAACAACAACTACCTCCAAAAAACAACACTTTTTTCGACTCCGACACTCTTCGGAAGGAGCACTGTAACAGAGTAATATTACTTTACTGTTTAAGGAACAGACCATAATTAATGTTTTATAGAAGTATTATTACGTTCGTATAAGTTTTGTATAGAGTTTATTAAAACGTGAATTCACGGACTCGGTAGCTTCTATGTATCAATATGTATAAATACTGTACTTATGTCTATCAACTAAATTATTAATTTCAAGCGCGGATGTGGCGACGGAGTGGTCGGTGCCGGCGTGTGCCCCTATGGCAAGCATAAGTAAGAAAACGTCAGTTATGTGCTGACTGTGTCCATATTCTACATAAACATATAGACTTTACGTCCCCCTCCCCAACAAAAAATCCTGTAACCGCCCCTGAATGTCCAAACTTATTAGCTCAAAAAGGAGCGGACAGATTTGAGGAAAATTTAAAATTTTCAGTTTTTTTTTGTAGAAAATTATTTACCGTTAGATTTTCCCTAAAATGACCACCCTTTGAGATTGCCCGTTTAAATTTGCATTGAAGTCAATGGGAGTAGTCAATTGTCAAAATATCAAAGAAACATAAAATACATTTCAATGATTCTCATCGTAGAAAGATGCTATAACGCAGTATCACTCGGGCAATATATATATAACTATATTGCCTCCATTTTCCGAACATATATAACATGGTTATAAAACATAATAGACAACTAGGATTACATCTTATATACGTGACAAGGTAAAAAAAAACTAAATGCAAAAAATGTTGCACAACAGATCGTATATGTACAGAAATGTATGTATGTTATACGCGTTTAAAGCCTTTGATCTGGGATAATGAGTTTTATTGTTGAGTGTCACAGAGAGACACATCAAATAATTATGCTATATTTACAACAATCTTAGAAATTTGCTGTATTACATCAAGAAGTCGGTGTGTCATTTGATAGCAGTGCCAAAAAATACGTTGTCGTAGAGATCAAGCAAGTAAGCACAGAATTTGTCTCTTGTTACCATGTGGAGATATCGACTCGATATCTGATCATGTTTTTCATCAAGGGGAGACTATCCGGTCGGACTTTGTTAACTTTCTGAGCGTTAACAAGGCTGAGGACTGAAACATAACCTTGTTTCCGCTACCCCGATCGACCCTATTTTTGCCGCCGACCCTATGACTTTTCAGTCAAATTAAAGTTTTGCAAAATAAAAATAATGTTAGTCATAATCTGAAATAACAACAACAACAACAAAAAAAAATAAAAATGAAAAAATCCCAAACAACCGACCTATTTTTTCAGAGCCGCTAGTGGAAACAAGCAAATTTCTTTAGGCCTGAGTAAATCATTGATCAGCTTGATTCGGTTTTAGTAGGTGTCTTGAAGTTGTCTATCATTTCTGTCAAATGATTCACGCTTAAATATTTCCAGTTGGCGTGTAGTTTTCCATTGAGGCTTTGAAGGGAAGCAGCCGTCTTGAGAGAATGTAGGTTAGGGTTTGTCCGAGATTGTATTTTCATAGGTAAAAGTTGAAAAACGTAAATCTTAACCTCGGTGCCGAGGGAAACATTAAAAACCAGTAAGGTCCGAACCTGGGAAAAAACGGAGATTCCGGAAAATTCCGGAAAACTTCTATCCCTGTATTTCTCTAGTATTCTGATTATGTATAGGAGGAAGCTATATTGTTTGTCTCGAGCATGAGTATCGTGCTGGAATAGTCTGAGTGAAAATAGACCGCTTACAGTTCGCCAGGACGGCATCTGCATAGCGCATCAAGAAAGGTCAATTTCTTCAGGTCGATGTATGTCTCCAGTAAGGTTATACCTACGAGGCTGGTGACCATATCAGAGCGAGTTCGAGATGGAATGCCCTGGATGAATTTCAGGCAGAAATGATGGGTTGTTTCGAGTTTCTTCATGTCTGTGATTGAGATGTTTTTCCGTAGGTCGTTCGAAAAAATAGCTCTTTGGAGTACACATGTGATATACAGCTTAACCAGCGTGCATCGGTTGATATCACCGGTTGCGGATTGACGATTTGAGATCGAGAATGATGTTCTTCTGATTGCTTGTCTTAATTGGTCTAAAATGTTGAACGGAAGTTTGCCTGTAGATGATTGGATGTTATTATTTTTTAGTAGAATTGTACGTCAAAATTGTACAATATTATAGATATAATACCGTAATATTAAAGAACGGAGCATTATCATATATAAATTGTACTGAATTAGGATACGTTGTGCTGTTTGATTTGTTTTCACTGCCATTAATTAAACAATCATAATTCGTTTATCTTAATTTTGTGAAATATTTCGCAGTCTCATTGAATGTGTATAAAGATTGATGAAGCATGAATAGATCGCTAGAGGCATTAATCCATAAACAAATGATTTATTTATATAATAAATTTTTTTTTCAAAAAAATGCTACAAAGCCATGTTTGTATAGTTAATATTACTCGTTACCCCGATTACCTCCATTAACATCATGTGCGTAACACAATCGTGGAAATTCGTGTACCTCGAGGAAGAAAGTGATCTCGATTTTTACATATTGTATTTTTACAAAGGATGGATTAAAGGGCATAATGGATGTATGGTTCAGTATTAAAATAGTTGTCACTCAAATTAATTCAATGACCTCATACATACCAAAGTGCGTCACGAAATCATTGAATTCCCTGAAAAGCGAGCAAAATATGAATTTGGTTATTCTGACAATAGATGGATTAAAGGGAGATAATGGATGTTTCCTTCAAAGTTGGCTGCCATTGTATTGAAAATTAATTGTTGCTAAAATTAACTCTTGCACGGACAAAGTTCGCAAATAAATCGTTTGTAGATTCGCGAATAATTTTATGAGAAAAAAAACACGAGTTCGATGATTAAGTCTGATTTTAACAAAAGACAGATTAAAAGTGATAATTGTTTTGTTTGATATTTATATATGCTGTAAATTGAAATAAGTATTCTACAAATTAAAAACGTGTTTTAATTATTAATTGTACGTTGTTTTCCCGTGTCTAAACATCTTAACGACAATGTACGTAGCAATTACAAATATGCATTTCATTCAGATATTTGATTATCAATGAATTACACAAGAAGGATCAACGAAGATGCATACATATAAACCGTCAAACATGTGTTTGCGGCCACATCCAAATAAACACCATCCTTTGAGTAAAGGTCATTCTTTGAAAGAATCATCGTTATTTAAAACAAACTGACCGAATAAAGGCCATCTGTCAATAAAGGCCATATTTTGTCTTTCTTAAGGGTGGCCTTTGTTGACAGGTTTGACTGTAATTACATAACAACCTTGCAAATACTTGTATAACGCTTTATATAAACAGGACTACATGGCCATAAAACTTTCAAATACATTCGCTTCGCTTACATCACGTATTGAAATCAATGCATGTTTATTATTTCATGGTAACCATGGTAAATAATTATTTTGTGGGTTGTATTCATTTCTTAATGTCATCATTAACAGCACGCATGATTCTGAAATCAAACACGTCGATGTAATCGTCAAAGGAAGTTTCCCAGAGTCAGTTGTATTTTAGTGTTCTACTCTTATATTACATGAGGGGTGGTTCGTGTATAAAGTTTACATATTGTAGTGTTCTACACTTATATTACATGAGGGGAGGGTTCGTGTATAAAGTTTACATATTGTAGTGTTCTACACTTATATTACATGAGGGGTGGTTCGTGTATAAAGTTTACATATTGTAGTGTTCTACTCTTATATTACATGAGGGGTGGTTCGTGTATAAAGTTTACATATTGTAGTGTTCTACACTTATATTACATGAGGGGAGGGTTCGTGTATAAAGTTTACATATTGTAGTGTTCTACTCTTATATTACATGAGGGGAGGGTTCGTGTATAAAGTTTACATATTGTAGTGTTCTACACTTATATTACATGAGGGGTGGTTCGTGTATAAAGTTTACATATTGTAGTGTTCTACTCTTATATTACATGAGGGGTGGTTCGTGTATAAAGTTTACATATTTTAGTGTTCTACACTTATATTACATGAGGGGAGGGTTCGTGTATAAAGTTTACATATTGTAGTGTTCTACACTTATATTACATGAGGGGTGGTTCGTGTATAAAGTTTACATATTGTAGTGTTCTACACTTATATTACATGAGGGGAGGGTTCGTGTATAAATATTACATATTGTAGTGTTCTACACTTATATTACATGAGGGGTGGTTCGTGTATAAAGTTTACATATTGTAGTGTTCTACTCTTATATTACATGAGGGGAGGGTTCGTGTATAAAGTTTACATATTTTAGTGTTCTACACTTATATTACATGAGGGGAGGGTTCGTGTATAAAGTTTACATATTGTAGTGTTCTACACTTATATTACATGAGGGGTGGTTCGTGTATAAAGTTTACATATTGTAGTGTTCTACACTTATATTACATGAGGGAGGGTTCGTGTATAAAGTTTACATATTTTAGTGTTCTACACTTATATTACATGAGGGGTGGTTCGTGTATAAAGTTTACATATTGTAGTGTTCTACACTTATATTACATGAGGGGAGGGTTCGTGTATAAAGTTTACATATTGTAGTGTTCTACACTTATATTACATGAGGGGAGGGTTCGTGTATAAAGTTTACATATTTTAGTGTTCTACACTTATATTACATGAGGGGTGGTTCGTGTATAAAGTTTACATATTGTAGTGTTCTACACTTATATTACATGAGGGGAGGGTTCGTGTATAAAGTTTACATATTGTAGTGTTCTACTCTTATATTACATGAGGGGTGGTTCGTGTATAAAGTTTACATATTGTAGTGTTCTACACTTATATTACATGAGGGGAGGGTTCGTGTATAAAGTTTACATATTTTAGTGTTCTACACTTATATTACATGAGGGGAGGGTTCGTGTATAAAGTTTACATATTGTAGTGTTCTACACTTATATTACATGAGGGGAGGGTTCGTGTATAAAGTTTACATATTGTAGTGTTCTACTCTTATATTACATGAGGGGTGGTTCGTGTATAAAGTTTACATATTGTAGTGTTCTACACTTATATTACATGAGGGGAGGGTTCGTGTATAAAGTTTACATATTTTAGTGTTCTACACTTATATTACATGAGGGGAGGGTTCGTGTATAAAGTTTACATATTTTAGTGTTCTACTCTTATATTACATGAGGGGAGGATTCGTGTATAAAGTTTACATATTGTAGTGTTCTACACTTATATTACATGAGGGGAGGGTTCGTGTATAAATTTTACATATTGTAGTGTTCTACACTTATATTACATGAGGGGTGGTTCGTGTATAAAGTTTACATATTGTAGAGAAGACCATTGTTCAAAGATGGCATTTTATTGTCTTCGAATTTTGCCACAAGTCTAAGACCTATTTCCTATTAAAATCATTACAGACTCATATACCCTGAATAAAGCAAGCGCAGTTTTTGTGTGGGGGGTGGAGCCGACGAGCGCCCTCTCTAAAATCTGGCAAGCATAAATAAAGAAATGTCAGTTTTGTGCTCATTGTGTCCATATTATGCACAAACATCTGGATTTTACGTCTCCACTTAACCAAAAAACCCTATCCGCCCCGGTAAAGTGTAACGTTAACGTGTGTAAGCTCGATCTGTATACATGCACATTTTGTACACTTAGGTTTAATGTCACACCATCAGTCAGGGTCATTTGTTGACTTTTCCAGCTTTACAGGTGGATGAAGACCCCATGCGTACACCTGGGTAGAACCACCGAAAGTTAGCCGGACAGTTTCATCACATGTGAAATTCATCTATTCCCACGTGAGATTCGAACTCACATTGATGAGGGGCCTTTTGGTATTACTATACCATAACCACGTGACCACGAAGCCTTCCGTGCACAATAAAGTCAATATCATGTGTTGAAAGGATTGAGCAAATTTAGAACAAAAAATAATTACTTATTTCTTGAAAACGAGCTTAATTTCAATTAAGTTCGGACCTGGTAATCCATAGAACTACAAACGTGTTTTACAAATACTATGGTTAACAATGTAAACAGCGAGCTGATTTACAAACATATACACTGAGCAAAAATAAGAGCTTCAGAAAACTTTGATTGAATACAGATTTTTAGTTTATACTCATTTATTTTAGCTCGATTGCGGGGAAGCAATTTTGATTATATTAATCATGTTCGAGTCCGCTTCCTGGTCACTACACCAGTACTGCGTTCGAAAGATTGGACTGTGGAGTTCATGGAAAAAAACCGTCGAAGCTGGGATTCGAACACAGGACCTGCGGATCAGTGGTCCGACGCTCTACCACTAGACCATGATTTTGTCTCCCTATCGATTGGTGTAGACAAGCAAGAGCATGATGTTGTTCATACATTAAAAGACGGTTCTATCATGTATCATTTGGTACAAAATATGAGGTCATAGGTCTACGTATAATCTCAGGACTTAGAAACAAGTGAAGTGTGGGTCCAATAATAAATACCACATAATAACGAGTGTGACCGCCTCTTGAATTTGTGACTATAGTGCATCGCTGGTGCATAGACTTGATTACAGTCTCGATTTCTGTTTGTTGAATATTGTTCTATTCCTGAGACAGTGCATGACAGAGTTCATTGAGGTTCACGGGTGGATTGGGACGACGCCTTGCACGTCTCTCTAGATTATCCCAGACGCGCTTGATTGATTTCATCTGAACTATTAGCGGGGCAGTCATCGATACAATATATTTTATTATTTGATCCGAGAAGCTGTCCGGTGTCTTGTTTTTGTTTTCTGTGACATTCTCACTGGATTTTACGCCGTTTTTCGACAAGTGTTCAGTTATATACTGCGGCCAGTTCACCCAAACAGTTTTCCTTGACTGTATACTAACCAATACTAACTTACTCTTCCACAACTTCTCCACACATGGAGGAAAATCGACATTGTTGTCAAATTTTCATAGAAGGGTATGACCTGCCGCGACCGGGATTTGCACCCGGATCACACTAACCACTGGACCACAGCCGCGACCTGTCCTGTATTTTGCATTGTTGTACCGAAATATCGATATGTCGGCGTTGCTATGGAAAAGAAGAATGACTGGAAGCGCGAGAATGTCATCGCAGATACGTTGGGCATTTTAATTGCCGTCAATCACATCTAATGGTGAACGATAACCACAGGAAATGGCATCATAGACCATGGCAGAACCCACACCCCAAACGATCTTATTCAACAACACTATAGTCGGCAAAGCGTACATTTCGCCTACAATTGATTTGCACCCTGCCATCACCTCGTTGTTACGTTTGACATGCGTTTTGTTTGAACACATAAATCACTTGGCTGTGCATAATTCAAGACATTATAATAATTATATAGGTAATCTAAAGTTGTCGACCACAGCGTTACCCCGAATTCATCATAAAAACAATTCTATCCACTATGTGTACGCATGTATTATTTCACAGGTAAAAAAACATAATAATAAAATCGTTCAGAACGTGTTTCTACATAAATGTATTTGTCTGCATAAGGTCTAAAAATGGTTTGTTTCCTGTAACCCGACCGATCGTCTTTTTTTACTGCCGACTGCATGTTTTTTTTTCGATCAAATATTTAGTTGTGTTTAACCTGTGGACGACAACGTTAACTTGGTGATGTTTGATCTCGTTGCTTTGTAAGTAACCAGTGATTTTCCGATCATGGCGAAAATTCGACTTGCGGTGACTTTAAAGTGTACTAAGAAGTTTTCAAAAATAGTGTTGGTTTTCATTTTTGACCTGGGTTATCAGTTAAACAGATGTTACTTATACTATGAAGATGTCACGACACCTAAAAACATAAGTAAAATCCCTACTTACCGACCCATCTTTTTTTCAGCATGTTACCAGAAACAAACCTATTTTTTTTTCAATCCTAACCTGGACAACTTAAAAACATACTAAGCTTCAGCGCATGTTATGAGATGTCTCCTTATTTCATTGGACTGAAAAAGCGGTCGTATTCATCTTATCGTAATGACGCAGAATTTCTCTGTGTATTCTTTACCCGAATTTCTTACAGAGAAACAATTTATTTGGCGATATTTGACTAACATAATACAGTATTGTAGAGAAATACAGATCTTAAGTTGAACAATTCTTCTAAGAATTCCTGGTTTTCTACTTAATATTGATATAAATAGAATCGCTACTTCCGGTCTGAAAACATATCTAACACAGTAGAGCTCTGTGTACACTTAAATTCATTTAAGTTAGTTCGGGACCACCGTAAAACTACATGCGCAGATTGAAATAAGCATAATGTTTGTCTTAAAACGATATCTGTGCGCACGGTCGCTTCTTGAACTTTTATTTATTTTAGTACGAATGTAGTAACAATATTGGACCAAAGTAATGCAAGAGTACCTGTTTAAATAACTAAATATATCTATCCGGGTCAGGTGAGTGTATAACAAAATCACACTACACGTGAAAAGTTCATAGACAGGTAGTGTTAGGTTTTGATCTTTAGATCTTTTTTGTTAATATTGTCCGTGCGCTGCTCAAATATAACCGTAGAACACACAAAAGTAACGAAAAGGGCGTGTATATTCATTGGGGGTTATAAAAGAGGGTCGCACGCCGGACTGTCTGCCTGCCTGCCTGTCTGTCTGTCACTGGGGATTAACGCCGTTTTTCAACAATGTTTCAGTCATATACGGCGATCGTTTCACCTAACCAGTTTTCCTGGACTCTATACTTCCCCACATATGGAGGAAAATCGACTTTTTTGTCAAATTTTCATAGAAGGGTATGACCTGAATTTCTGAAATATATCCCTTCAAGATTTCTTCATGTTTTTATTATTATCTAGTATTTATACCACAGTTGTTCAGCTGGTTACGGTTGTAGAGCGGATAATTTTACAATCACCCTGATTGACCATGGAATGTGTTACACATTTAATGAATAGCATGCTGTTTCTCCGAACACATCTGTCACTGCATCAGGTAAATATACGGACCATGTGGATTGCAGTGAAGACAACAGCTATTTGTATGACATTATCCGAGAGTGTCTGATTCTTCCCATTATTTCTATTTAGTCTGCCTTCCTTGGTCGGGTTTTGACGTCATAGACGGTACATTTTGTTAGACTGTGTTATGAAATGTTATGTCAAATATTTCGTCTGCTACAAAATTTACTACTTAAATACACGTCAATGATATTCAAACCAAACGAATACAAGCATGTGCCCCTGTTTTCACGTGTTTTCAATGATAATTCAAATTCTCTCGACCTAAATAGTTTACAATACAGTAAAACCAGCCAAATGTACAGCATTGTTCTAAATCTAACCTTACCCAATATGAAATATTTATATCACTAAAAATTGCAATTTTCATGCTTCTTTAACTGTAATCTCTGACTGACTGACTGACTGACTGACTGACTGAAAATATACTTCAGTGCCATACACTCAAATACTTGAACACAAGAACTTGGCTCGCTCGCTCGCTCACTCACTCAAAATAGTAGCGACTGAATGTAACCAATTATTACTAATTGAAAATCAGTATTTATTTAGGATTCAACCACGCGTAGAATTTTAGGCTCGCACGCACACACCCACTTGCAATTTTATTCATCCATTGATGACCTTTCGGGTATAATTCCTGTGCATTTAAAACATAGAATGTGGATGTTAATGTTTAACTTTTGTATTGGAATTAAATTAATGCACATATTGACATCATCTTCATCAGAACGACGGTTTTATTTTGATGAAAATACTTATAGGTCTATTGGTGTAAAATACCAATAAATACAATTATTGTTAGGCAAAACATCGTTATTTGGTGCATAGTCCTTCCTTCACTTACAAGGTACAGACTCAGGAATCTGTTGAATAAATGCAAACAATATACATCCCGCTGGTGATACAGACACAACGTCTCCAAATGTGCGTCATTGCTTATGGGTTAACAATCCCATTGCGTGACAAATAAAGTCAAACCTTTGAACAAAGGCCACCCTTAGGAAAAATAAAATGTGGCCTTAATCGACGAATGACCTTTATTCGGAGGTCAGCATGTTCTAAGTAGTCAGTGATAGTGCCCCATAAGCTCTTAAAAGATGAAAAGTGCCTGCGTCTTAAAATCGATCGCTCACACCTACAAAGACAAAGCGAGGAAGGAAATCATATGTTGGAACGAGTCGTAGTAACTGACGAAACATGGATAAGGTCGTTTGAACCTGCACTTAAACAGCGAAGTTGTGAATGGCTTACGAAAAGTTCTCCTAGGCCCGTAAAATACGACCGAAGTCAAAATTGTCCAAAGATGTTAATGATATTTGTATATGATTGCTGAGGAATATTGACTGCACATAGAGACCAACAGGTGAAACAGTGAATAAGGAATATTATAAAATGCACATTAGTAAATTACTTCGTTCAGCAATATGATGCAAGCGACCAGAGCTCATTGACCTTACGCTAATCATTCTTCATGATAATACGTTGCCCCATAAAGCAGGCGTTGTCAAGGACCTATTTGAGAGATATGGATGGGAAGTATTGGACTCCCCCCTCTATTCGCCAGATCTTTCCCCGACTGACTGATTTATTTCCAACGTTCCAACCGCTGAATGGGATCCTCTATGACGATTTAGATGATTTAGAGGAGGCCGTGAACATGGAGGTCAGACGCATCAACTCTGGTCGCCTAGCAACGGGTAATACTGCATTACCAAGTTGACGGGAATCTGTCGTCGAGTCAGTTGGAGATTACTTTGAAGTCTATGACCAAGTAAGTTAGCTATCTATTCCCGTAAAAAGGTTATAAGCCATTGACCAGTTATTTTTGATTGACCCTCGTACAGTCAAACCTGTGTTTGCGGCCACCCTATTGGAAGACAAAATGTGGCCGTTATTGACAGATGACCTTTATTCGGAAGTCAGTTCTAAATAATATTTTCAAAGAATTGCCTTTATTCACAGAGTGGTCTTTATTCTGAGGTGGCCGCAAACACAGGTTTGACTGTTACTCGATTCCCGAACTAAAACTACAATACAACGAAGTCGACATCCTGTTTACACGTATCTATAAACGTCTAGGAACTATTCAATCATCTACAGGCAAACTTCAGTTCAACATAGACAAAATAAGACCTAGTGTAAAAGTCTACTATCCTGGTACAACATCAACATTATAAAATCTGGTATATCAACTCTACATGATACATAACAAAAAGACAGAAAATGCGTCCATTTACTTTGATGTTTGATATTTTACAATTTCAGCGCTTGAAATCAACCAATTGAATACAGTACAATCTGGTAGAACATATGATAAATGTAGACATCAATACCATATTACCTGTGTGACATAATTTACAGCATTTAAAGGTGCAGCACCTTCTTTCGGTTAGATAGATAGATTTATTTGCGATGTTTTCAACATGATTACAATAACAACAGTATCATAACATAACAATGACAATCAGAGAGATTAAAACTAGAGCATCATCATGATTGCCCATTAAGTCCGAAGACATATTTCCAATGAGAACATTGCACATTTGCTGCGTTCTAAGATGTCAATATTTAATTTCTGTACTTCTTCAAAAAAGTCATTTTTACTGACAAAACAATTCTGTTTGCAAAGTTCCATTGTTTAAATATTTCTAAAGAAATATAGATCTTTCATGGAAGATTTTTATTCAATGACTGCTGTTAGAAATGCTACTTTCCTAACAGAACTCATTTTTAGATATAAAACAACGGAAGGACAAAAATAGGCTCAGTAGCTTTAATGTGTCTGTCAATCAATATCAAAGAATTAAACCACGAGTGTATGGAATGTGAACATTCTAATTTCACCTCACAAAGTTGTAACACCGAATATAAATTTATCATTTTTTGAAAACTGTACTACATATCAGCAAACGTGCATGAAAAAAACAACAGTATGTGTTACAATCATTTTAAACATCTGTGAAATTCCTAATGTTCCATAAAACAAAATGAACTATAGACAGTAACTCATTTTCAACAACTTTCACCTTTCAGACAGTGTGCAATCATCCAATCAAAATACTAACATAGAAACTCGCCTTTGTTCAATGAGTGTAAAACACAACAACAATCAATAGATTAATTCTTGAAAAACACATGAATGTCAATTAATAAAACTATGAAGACGACAACAGACGTATACTAGTACGTCTTCAACACAATTATCAGTACATGTGTGTATTTAAGAATCACCAATCCTGTGTTAATGTCACAACTATTCTTGCTTATATAATCACTTTTACATTTGTCAATATCATCCATGTATTAACATAATTATCATTATCATCATGAGTTATCGATACGTTAGACTGCCGTACGAAACTTTGGCCACTCATCCAACCACCCGCTTATACTCCAAGTTTACAGTTTACCATCAACACTCAATGTCGAACATAAATAATTGGACGTCAATTAAAAGATTTTTTGTCATATTGATAATAAACAGAAAATACAACCTGAATTTTTGAACCTAACCACGCGTATAACTTTAATTCTATGTAAGAGTCTCCTTAAATAACAACTGAAAACCGTATTAAAGATAGTACTCGTGATATGAAATTATCAAAATTTTAACATAAGATATCAATCCACAGTAATATTTTGTTCGATAGTTCTAGTTTCCCCACAGAAACTCAGTTTTTATTCCGTTATTTTTCAAAGTGGAAATAAAATGAATAATACATCAAGATTATGAAAACATTTGCGACCATAATTTCATTGAATAAAACTCTATATTTATTCATACATATTCAATACAAAAAGAAATGTTGATATGACAAAGGTATATTTTTTATGTAAATAAATTTATATATCATTCCAATGATGATTTAATCTAATTTGATTTTTGTGAGCGATTTCGTTTCTTTTTGTATTGAATATACAGTAAAACCTCGGTAATTAGAAAAAAAATCAAAATTGTATAAAAGTGGAGTACGAGTGAAATAATATGATCACGTGACTTTATATCTATGTAGCGGTGAAAATATTTCACTCGACTTGAAAAATAATAACAAGGATTCGAAAAACATTGTAAGAACATATCCAGAACATTGAAACAAGCACATGTTGTTAGTTTCCGGTGGTAAGGGGCACGTATTGACTTAACCGGAAGTACAATTAAAATGCCTCATCATTCAGCAACTTAGCAGAATTTAACTATGATAGATAACAACGACTTTGTTATATGTAATAATATAATTATATATTACTTATGAAACATATCATTAATATCATTGTTTTTAATTATTTAAATACTAAGTAGTATACATTCATAATGATTTATCAACTTAACAAGAATTATATTAAAATTAAGTGAAGCGGCTTCCATGGCTGAATGGTTATGGTTCCTGGCTGGTTATCACTAGCCCTTTATGTCGTGAGTTTGAATCCCATCCTAGACCAATAAATGTCACATGAGAGGAAGCTTTCCAATTAATTTAAAGAAGGTCGGTGGTTCTACCCATTCTGTCTAATTTGAAAATTCGTATCAATAGTTTCAAAAAACTGCGAAATGAGTTCTTAGAAAAATAGTTCACCATTTTCAATATACAGTAGAACCTTTCTAATTCGGACTTGCTCAGACAGACAAAATGTTCGGATTAGAGAGGTTTCCGAAATACAAAGGTTCCGGATTCCGAAAGTTTTTTTAGCATTTAATGCATAAAATAAATCGGGACCAGCTGACGTGTTCGGTTTTGAGAGGATTCCGGATTGGAAAGTTTCGGATTAGAGAAGTTCGACTGTATTATCATTACAAAAAGAAAGCCGCATTTGTTGTTATTACGTTTTGAATGTATGTATGTACGTAAGTCGGTACATTATACAGTTGATTTAAATAAATAGAAATTTTACAACATAATGACGTTTCTCTTTGTATTGAATACATGTATACATGTACACAGTAAAAACATTATGACCATCATTTCTTGTCTATTACATGACACAGAGTGGTCTTAATGTTGAAGTAGTATAGTTGTAAGAGAGGTTTTACTGTTGTTAATTTAATGTGATAAATGACCATCAACGAGAATAGTGAATGTTACGGTGCAAGGTCGATATTATTCTCGCCTACCTCGAGTTCAGACGGTTGATGTTGTATAATAATCCAATTTTGGGAATAAAACACATTATTCCTGCACAATTATGTAGAAACGCACATGTTAATTCCAAAGCATAACGAATACAAAAAACACTTTAAGCACATATTTAACACGCATTTAACACTAAAACATTACTTTTACTCCAAAACGAATACGAAAACACTGAATTCCTGAACCGTACTCCTGAACCGGACTTCTGGACCGGACCCATGAACCGTACAAGGAGGGTTCAAATCAAGGCAGCAGCTAACGAGAGTGGTTAATTAAAGCTGTTATAACTTCTATGACCCCTGACTGACTCAGTTAATATAATTATGTACATGCTGTAACATACAAACGTTTGTTTGGAAGAAGTCTTAAACTTATCGTTAATAACTTGGATTTTGTTACATACAAATCATGATAAAAAGTCACATTTAAGTTGATATGTATATACTATCTATATGTATACTATACACGTGTTTGTTCTACATTTGCTTCAACCAAGTCGTAAAAAATATGAAACATTTATCTTATAATATATCAAACAAAAGCTGTGACATACGTCTGTCAGATTTTCGTTCCTTTCATTGGAAGGGTCCAGAATAGGGTCCATTATAACTGACAGAAATCCACAAGTTCTAGTTCTATTCAATGGTCTGTTTTGATCTACTTTCTCCAATTTGTATGTTACTGATTAAAGAACTCCCCATCAGACCTAGCATCTAGAACAGATAAATATATGTTCATTGCCAGGAACAGTAAAATAACGTTTTATTTTTATAAAATCGAAAAAAAACTGTGTTCATGAAGAATAAAATCAATTTTCCCTAACTTCCGATCAAAAGGTTATTTCTTCAAGTGTTAGTCACTTACAAGTCTGCTATTCAAGGCCCAATGTTCCACAGCTCTCCCAGATATCCGTACTGTTGTCATAGCAATGAACGATTCCACTCCTTAACATGTTACCATGGGAACGATATGTACACGCAGAAAGAAATGATGAATCCGTAATTTGATACCAACAACTGAAAAATACATAAAAATAAATATTCATATTACCGTTTAGATTATTTATCGTGTACAGAAATATAAAGTTGTGACAAAAACTAGCCAATTAGATTGTGAAAACAACATTGAAACATGTAAAGCTTGCTTGTATGTTCTAAAACAAAGCAGCGTTTTATCAATCACCAGTAAAATAAATGATATGGATTATTTTAGACAGGGAAACACGGACAGACTGACATTTTCAATGGTATCTTAAAGATGTACTTAGATTTCGTGGATTTGACGAGTTGAACATGTCGGTGTAAGGGAGATAATCACTACATTTTATATAAACTGCAGAAGAAATACTTTATTTGTAAATAAAGGCCTCCGGATCTAAATACATGTCAATAACACACACACATATGTGAACACGGAGTTACATAATTGTAAATAGACCGACAAAGTTTTACTCACAAATTCTAAGCATCAAATGATATATATGTATATAAAATCTACATTATTATTTCGATTAGTACAGTTCATGAGTTCACGCAAAGAGTAATGTTAAATGATGAATATATAGTGCAACCTCTCCAAAACAACACCCTTTGGGAGAAGCATTTTTATGTTGCTGTTGATGGATCGTCACAGAACTTGGTTTGTCATGTAAAGGTAGATAACTCAGGCAGCTTTATTGACATAAGACAAAAAGTCTCAGATTTGGTACTATCGTGTGTGTTAATTGTGTTTCGCGCAATGTTGTAAATATAATATAATAGAGCCGTGTATCAATATTTTAACTATGCAAATTGATAAATTTTAAAATTAACATTTATTCAATATATTGCAAAATACCATTACAAAGACAGGCTGTTTAATACATGTATATTACAAAGGTACAAAATAGTCAACTTGTGCAAGGCAAAGGACAAGAATTTACGTTTCTGTTTGATAAATCAATAAATGAACCTTAATTTATCATTATTTTAAAATAATTATTTAATAGTTTGGGTAAAAAGGATGATTACTGCGTTGCATGTGTAGAAAGATTGACGAAGCCAGAATAGATCACAAGATATGACTTGTAAAATAGGCCATTCAAATATACTACAAAACTTTCTTCATACAGTTAATAATACCCGTTACCCCAGTTACCTCCATTGACGTAATACAGACCGATGAGCGTCATGCAATCTGGGAAATTCATGTAACTCGAGAAAAAAGTGAACTCAAATATCACATAATTTACATTAACAATGGATGGATTAAATGATGATAATTGCTGTATTTTTCAATGTTAGAAAGTTAACTATTATGACATCAAACAGACAAATATGAGAAAAAATGAGAGTTCGATCATTACGACTGGTTTTAACAAAAGATAGATTATTAAAGGCAACAAATAGTGTTTTGTCCAATGCCGAAAGAAGTCTCAAATATTTACGCATAATACTAATTGAATTAAGTTTAACTTCATTATTCTTAAAGTTAAAATGCAATTTGTCATTAACTTTTCATTGAATTATTTCGTTTTAACATCTAAAGACAATGTATTCAACAATTATAAATATGCGCTTAATTAGGATATTTGACAGTCAATGATTTACACGAGAACAATCAACGAAAAACCATATACCGAACAGAACAGAACTGAAGACGTGTACATAGTACATAATCATACAATATAACCAGCATATACGTATAAACATCAAGATCAGTAATGATAAAAAAGAAAATCTATACAATCACATAACAACCTTGTATGTACATGTATAATATATTTATACTGTATATGCTGTATATAGGTTACTAAGAGGGTTGTCCCAAAATAGCGTAAAATTCATGAAGCCTAAAAATAGCTTGTTTCCGCTACCCCGACCGACCCAATTTTTTGCCACCGACCTATAATTTATTTTGGTCAAATTATTGTTTGGCCATAAATTAATTATCTTGTTTGGTGTCATAATGTTGTAATTTGGAATGAAGATTAAGTATTGTTCTTCACGTATTCTGATCGAATTTCGGACACATAGACGCTAAGATGTGATTTTAAAACATGTATTTCAGACACCATGTGTAGCCACTATCAGTGTGTATTGTTGCATAAAACAGAACCACAAAGTTAAAACAATTAAAAAACGCTTTGTACCTGTATACATCATGAACAGAAATCAAAACATTATACTAATTTATTTTAGCTCGATTGTGAAACAAGTAATTTTGCTTATATTAATCCCGCTCGAGTCCGCTTCCTGGACACTACACCAGTACAGCTTCCGAAAAATGGGATTGTGAAGTTCATGAACGAAACCTATCAAAGCCGGGATTCGAAGTCAGGACCTTCTGATCAGAAGTCGGACGCTCTACCTCTAAACCATGACTAGAAAATCGTCCGGATTCCGGAATTCCGGTTTCCAGAGAATATTTTACATTGAATTAATAATAGAGAAAACGGGGCCAAGAAAATCGTCCGGTTTTCTGCATATTCCGGTATTTAGGTAGTCCGGTTTTCTGAATATTCCGGTTTTCAACAGTTTTACTGAATTTTCTGTACTGGATGATGAACTTAGTTTAAATCCAAATAATAAATATTATTGTGTTAATTTATTATTCATTAATTTACCACATATAATTTTAATTAAGTAATCTATTTAACACACATTTACATATATTTGTATGCACATGTATATTTGTATATTTTATGACGATGAGCTGTTATGCTTAAGTCGGAATAAATTATTTGTCCTGTCATGTTATGTTCTGTGATATTTAGAATACAAAAGGTTGGTTCCGTTAAAAATACCTGGTTTTAGTGACAACTCTAAACATGAAAATGTAATGCAATGTACACATTTTACATAATAATCATATACTCTAGTATTTGTTTATTTATTGAAGAAAGGCATGTTTTATTGGCTGTCAAATAATCACACGCACACACACACACACGCACACAGTAAACCCTAAATTAATGACCACAGTGTGACCTCGGGTTCATCATAGGAATATAATATCGTCCACAATGCATATGCATAAATGGTTTTACTTTTTCTATGGGGTCTAACGTCGCATCAACATCCAGGGTCATTTGCTGACTTTTTTAAGCATTATCAGTGGAGGGAGACCACGGCCGTGCACCAGGGTACAACCTTCGACCTTCGAAAGCTAACTGGACAGTTTCTTCGTACGTTTCCGGTCAATTATTATATTGCAACTCTCGACTCAAAATAAACTACGGCAGAGAAGTACAGAACAATTCTTCTAAGAATTCCCAATGTTGAACATACTGACGCAATTTTCGGCCTGAAAACACATCTAAATTAATAGCTGTGACTTTAAAAAGTTAAATTCACTTTAGGTAGTTTGAAACCAGTGTGAAGTCACATGCAAAATTGATATAAATAAGTTTTAACTCTGAAATTAATTATCAGTGCGGTAGTGTCTTGAATTATACATTAATGAAAAAGCTCAATACTAAGGTTTGTGCCGGTCAAAGATTTAAAGTACTTTGCGATTTGTCAAAGTCGAACCAAGTAGAATTGTAGCTCGCTCTGAATCAAAGTAATTGATGTAATACTTATACATGTGTAAAAACATAGCAAATAGAATCAATGAACATGGAATTCACATGACAGCTGCTATTGTTGTAATTAAACTAATAGAATATGATTCTCAGTTAAACGATACTTCGAATATTTTGACAAAATGTCCGACACATGTCCGGAATACATTGCTGCTTCAAAACGTTAAAAAATCAAAGTACAGTAAAACCTCACACCACCTCAACATTACAATCACCTTATTTTAAAGACCACTTATTTATGGACCGACTTTCAACAACTCCCCTATAATTATACTTGATAAAGAGACCACCTGACTAGTAAGACCGATTTTCGGGTCCCGAATGTTTAGTGTATTTGAAAGTACATCTAAAAATTACAAGACTGAAACCAACAACCCGTAAATAAGATAAAAAAGATTAACTTCCGCTTTTTTAACACTGTGCAACACCAACTTCCGGTTAATATCAAGATTGTATTCAAGCAATAAATACTAAACTAAAATATACCGATACCCGCTACGCTATAAAATTATTTTTCGATCAAATATTTAACGATAATTCTCAAATTTATTAGCTTTTTACAACAATTTTGTAAATTTTTATCACTGGTAAACTTTTACAAGAACTGCTTAAACGTATTCAAAGCGTCACCATTATACACCATTATAAATCATAGAATTAATTAAAACGCTCACTAAATAGCTGTACAACCACGACTGTTACTAATACGATATACAGTGCAACTTCTCCAAAGCAAGACCCTTTGGGAGAAGCAAAATCATGTTGTTGTTGAGAAGTTGTTGCTCTAGAAGGTTAAATTAATAGTTTAATCGTAAGGTGGAGAAAATCATACTGTTGTTGAAAGGAGTCGTTGCTCAAGAGAGGACCGCTCTGGAGAGGTTGCACTGTACTACTATTCTACCCAGGGATGACTGAAGAAAGTTAATGAATGCACGTGTGAGATGAAACGTGTTATAAACGTGTATGAATAAGAAAATAAAACTTTACTTCTAAACTTCAAAACCCTGGGTTTAAAAATGGGGCGTACCACAGAAAAAATAACCTAACTTGTATTACAATAGCAATAGAATAAATGTATATGCATGTATATGCACGATACACAGATTTTTTACACTGGGTTTATAGCCGTTTTTTCAACAATTGTTCGGTTATATACGGCGGCCTGTTCACCTAACCAGTTTTCTGTACACTAACCAGTACTAACTTACCCTTCAACAAGAAACCGACAACTTCTCCTAATATGGAGGAAAATCGACATTTTTGTCAAATTTCCATTGAAGAGTATGACCTGCCGCGACCGGGATTTGAACCAGCGCACTAACCATACACGTATATAAACATAAACAACAGTGAATGAATAGATGTATAATGTGTTGTTTTTAGGAAAAATAGTCTAACAATAAATAAATAACTCACAAGTTCACCTTTTCAATATTCTGATCTAATGACTAATCCGCGAATCCTGAATGATTGTGGAGTTATCGGTTGTGATAATACAACTAGCCAGCTAGGTAAGGTCCCGAAAACACAACTTATTCCAGGATATGAAATAAACTCAATAATCAAATATTGGGTACCGTGTCGAATACTGAATGTGTACAATCTCTACAGACGTGTCGCAACTATAACAATCCATGACTCAAGATTCACGAGCAGAAAATGTTTGTGACATGAACACGTGCGTATCTATAAGACCTGTGTCACTGAGATCTGAGAACGGAGGCTGAGAAAGAAGAGCGTTAAAAACACGGGGTCGTCTTAAAAGGATATATATCTTATAATTTCTACAGACGGTTCCAACATAGAAGAGCACGCAGATGTAGTGGTGGTGTTCTATTGTACTACAAAGAATATTTGAAGCATGGAATAGAGGTAGTACAACATAGACATGACACTCTCATATGGATTAAACTAAAACATGATTTCTTTAATATAGATAGTGATATTTATATTTGTGGTGCATATTTGTGGGGTGAGGATCACCAGCATACAATACGATCGATACAGATCTATTTGAAATTTAGAACATGACATTTCTACTTTCAGCGAACTTGGTGATGTTTTTATTGTTGGGAACCTGAATAGCCATGTCGGTAATAAACCAGATTATATTTTATATGACACATATAATACTTGTGTAGATGTGGATAATTATGATCCCGATCATATCCCTTCCAGGGCCTCTTTTGATAATAGCCAGGGTATTAAATTATTAGATTTGTGTAAATCCTCTTCCATACGCATTGTTAACGGCAGAGTGGGCAATACTAGTGACTATACATTTGTTTCATGTAACGGATCATCTGTGATTGATTATTTGATGACGCACGAGCGAAATTTTTCTATGTTAAATAGCTTTACTGTTGAACCATTCAATGAATGGAGTGACCACGCCCCCTTGCATTTTTCACTACGTTGTAATATTACTCGTACAAAACAAATCCATGCTGAAACAAAATTTAAATGGGATAACTCACTGTCGGAAATATTTCGCTCGAGTATCATTGCTCACTTGCCTACTTTTAACGATATTGTCAATAGTACAAACAGGCATTTAGTGAATGATGCAGTTGACAGATTTACCGATACATTACGTACTATTGCTGATCCGTTATTCTCTAAACAATGTCGTTTTTCTAATACTCCATTCTTTACTAGGAAAGCATGTATGAAGAATGCAGAATGGTTTGATAGTGACTGTCAAGAGGCTAGGGCAATATATATAGCGGCTCAACAAAAATTTAATCTAAATAAAATAACGGAACATAGATGCGATTTGTGTACAAAGAAAAAGCATTATAAAGCGCTTGTTCGCAAAAAGAATGCTGCATTTTATAGACAAAAATGAGTGAAATAGAAAACCTGAAAAAAAAGTAAACCAAAGCAATTTTGGCAGTATTTTAAACATAATAAAATACAATCAGGTAATAATATTTCTCTAGAGGAATTCAGATTTTTTTTCTCTGAATTAAGTAATGATACGTCTCCTTGTAACAATTACGATGCAGAGCATTTTTCTATTAATAATGATTTTGATCAACCTAATTCCACATTTCCGGAGTTAGATTCGCCAATTTCGATCCTCGAAGTAAAAGAGGCTATTAAGATATTGAAACGAAATAAATCTGCAGGCAGCGATTTTATATTAAATGAATATTTCATAGAAACTGTCGACATTCTATCTTCGCATTTATGCGATATATTCAACGGTATACTGAACTCTGGTTGTTATCCCTCTAAGTGGACCGAAGGTGTTGTCGTACCAATCCACAAAAAGGGTTGTACTGATGATGTAAATAATTACCGTGGTATAAGTCTGGTAAGTTGTTTTTCTAAACTATTTACTACCATTTTAAACAAGCGTCTTGAACGTTTCTGTAACAACAATAACATTATTACTGATGCACAATTTGGATTCCGTAAAGGACATTCCACAATAGATGCCATATATGCGCTAACGACTCTAATCCAAAAATACCTAAACAACAACAACAAGAGATTATATGTTGCATATGTCGATATGATGAAAATGTTTTGATACTATATACAGACATGCACTATAGTTAAAAATGTATAAATGTGGTATTAAAGACAAAATCCTGAGGATTATCCGTGATATGTACGAACATGTAAAATCTTGTGTCAAGAAGTGTTCTTCCTTTTCTGATTATTTTCAATATGCCGTTGGATTATGACAGGGGGGGGGTGCTCTCTCCGTTATTGTTTTCTTTGTTTGTAGAAGATTTAGAATTGTTTTTACAAAGGGACACAACTTCTGGTTTATGTATAGATGATATAACTTTAATACTATTGCTTTTTGCTGATGATATATTTGGGAAATCTGCTAGTGAATTACAAGATATTTTAGACTTACTGTATGAATATTGTACGGAATGGGGATTAAAAGTCAATGTTCAAAAAACAAAAATAATGGTTTTCCGAAATCGAGGTCGTCTACTACCTACAGAAACTTGGACGTATAATGGGCAAATTATTGAAGTTCTCAATGACTTTAATTATCTAGGTACCGTATTCAATTATACGGGTAATTTTAACTTAAATCAAGAGCATTTGTCTGGAAAGGCATTAAAAGCAATGCGTTTTATTCTTTATAAATGTAGACAATTCGATATAAAACCAAATATTATGACACAATTATTTGATGCTTTTGTGGGCTCTATACTAAGTTATTCGAGTGAAATTTGGGGATACACTAAGTCAAAAGATATATTTGTCCTTACTTTTTTGTTTTACGACGTAAATACATCAATCGTCTATATTATGTACATCCGTCTGTGTTTAAGTACCACCAACTTATATCATCTACCAACAAAACTGAGTTAATTCGTCTGTGTAAATTTATTAAAAAATCTCTATACCTGAGAAATACTATACTCAATAATAATGTATAATATTAATTATGACCATCTTCGTAAATACCGTGTTACTTACTACTTTCATAGGCTCATACTTATTTTTTTCATCATTTGTGTTTGTATTAGTGCTTGTATGTTCGTATATACTTTGACTTTTACACTTTAACTTTTGTAAATACACGTGACATGTTATTTATATATACCTATATGTTGAATGACGATATACCAACGTTATAAGTCTAATAAAATTCTGATCTGTTCTGTTCTGTTCTTAAAGATATTTTGTAATGATTAAAAGGCCAAGCAAAAGAAACAGTTTGTTTTAAATTTATTGTTCATCTACAATACATTTATAAAATTCATTCCGACCTATACTTTATACACATAGTGTAAAATGTGATATTTCAAAACCAATAATTGCGGTATGGAGTCTAAACGAAGACGAATGATGCTGGAATGTGTTTTTTGTACTTGCTGAGCCTACACTTGATGTCCATCTATACCAAAAACATGATCTTAAGCTGTCTGTTTTCTGATGTTTTGTGTCTAGTTATTCCAGATGATGTTTTATCTACAGGTTTGGCTTAACACTGTACAAGTAGGCGGATTCCAATGGTTGTCGGTACTGTACTAGTCACGAGATCTATTAACCTATCCAGAATCAAGAATAGTTTTACTCGAGACAAAGAAATTTTCATTTCATGCATACATGTAGTCAGATAGTGACTGATGATACCGGCTTGATCAGACATGTACCTACTGGATTCCTTGGGTATCTAAATGATGCTCAACAATACAGACTAATGAATCAAATAGGCACCGAGCTGCATTTCCCACGAGAATGTTAATTGTTGGCTGACAACAATTTTACAGGTGTCCAAATTAGGCGAAAAACGCGACAATGAATGTTATAGAGTGTTAGGTTTGAACAGTTATGTATGTAGAAATCGAAATGTTGTTGAACATTCATTTACCGAATTATAAAAGTACATGTGTATGAATTCTGTTTGACAACACTCAAGACATGCTGTCTCAGACTGTGCGAATATATTCAAAACTGGTCTGTCGTCATAAACAAATAGAGCTTATTGTATAACAACAATAACATTGAGCGGTAATATACGAATACATGAACTGTAACAAAAACACCGTGGTCCAGTGGTTAGTGCGCTGGTCTTGTAACATTCTCTAATATTCTCTTAGTCTGCGCATGTTTTATTTTATAAAACCTACAAAAATGTGTCTGCATTTCAAGTAGGACAGAATGGAGTGAAGAATGCACCATGATATAAATATAGATATGAAACACGGTTGTGTTGGTATGGATGCTGGTTAACATTTGAGACCATATGAATGTATCTGGTAGACACGTGTATGCGGGGGTTATAGCACGCTTAAGGATGTTTGCATATACGATTTTTAGCTCACTCTTCAATCATGGGAGCTTTCCAATGGTCGAGCGTAGTGGAGATGTCATGACGCCGTAGGGACAGATCTGGAACTGATAAGCTCCGCTTAATTGAATTGATCAACTTGTGATGTCTCATTTTTTTGTCAAAAATCTAAACAACTATTTAAAAAAAGCTTAATCTGTAACTAATCATTAATTATTGATGAAATCTTAAAATACAGACCATCATCTTAATTAGCACAAAACACTGTTCAATTTAAACGTAAACATTTCAATTTGAACCTAAACATTTCAATTTGAACTTAAACATGACTTTGTAACTATGAAAACTAAGGATTTAGTAATTTAATCATTTAAATAGTGCTTCTACTAAGGTTTTAAGAAAACGTATGTGGTGTTTACAAGTTGACTATTGTACAAATCACTAAACAAATGCACTCTACATAAAAAGTTGATTATTTTAAAACAAAAAATGACTATGTAGCCTTAAAAAGTAAGAATTTGGTTATTTGATACCTAACAATACTAAATATCTAATTCAACAATATGAAACGCAAGAAAATTAACGTATTTAGTACATAATCCAGATATCTGGCTAAAATATCCTTGGGGATAGTAAATATAGAAAAAGGGACCATCTATATATAAGGGGTCCAATCATAATAAAAATAGGTCACACAAAAGCCAGTAAGTTTACATGTATAAAATGTACAATTCTAAGATAACAATCAAAACCAACAAATCAGAATTTACCGTAATAGCAATAGTCAGTGAACTCACTTTTAGAGATTCAATGGTCTTATATCATCAAAAGATTACTTAAGAGTGACCTTTCATCTGGTGGTCTATGTTTACATTCATCTGACTGTACTTTGTTTATAAAAACATTAACAAGATTAAAATTAGAGAAAAGTGTTCAGTAAAGAATATAAAACGTATTGTACAGGAGACAGTTTTTCTCAGTAAAATATTTACCTAGAATAACTTTCTCACATAAAAATGCAAAGAATCACCTTTTGTCATTTTAAATGAACATAAAATCACTTTTAACAACATGCAAAATTACATTAGAATGAAATGCAATGACTGGAAATAAGCCCCAACTTTTATGAACAAATTATTGCAAATTTAATTATCCAAAAGAAGAGTTGTGCAGAGTGACTCCAATACTAGTCAGTTTTACATTAATCTATTTAATAAGCAGTGTTGACCAAATTTCTAAGTTAAAAAGTGGCATAATATAGCTTTCAGAGTAATGCCCCTTGTCTCACAACTGTGCTTTGTCGAGTTGACATCTTTCAAAGTGTTTGAGTAATGAGCTACATTAGAGTTTACATTAGAGACGACAACAACAATGATGACGACACAATGATCATAATATTGCAGTGGAGTGAA
This sequence comes from Lutraria rhynchaena, assembly GCA_008271625.1. Lineage (NCBI taxonomy): Eukaryota > Metazoa > Mollusca > Bivalvia > Venerida > Mactridae > Lutraria > Lutraria rhynchaena. The sequence goes on from VIBL01000296.1 coordinate 111,525, forward strand.
ATATAAGAGAAAGGGTTCAAATGCAAGAAATTACAAGTCTGAATTAATGGGCTCAGAAAATGTATTACTTGTATTAAGCAGCCAAACTTGAAGTATTGAATACAATCCTTGCTGTATGAGAAACTTTAAAGAAAAATGGTGATAACAATCCGATTTTTCACTTATTAACACAAACTGTAGGGTAGGAAAAACACAGAACCTACAGATAGGTTTTAATGATAAAGCTGTTTCACGTGGAAATTCAATGAAAAGCTCTGAAACATTTTGAATTCACATGTTACACATCACAGTGTAATATGGACAAAAAATGAACAAGTATTACCAGTCCCGATTTCAGTTATAGACACAAGACATTGACATAATAAAATCGCACATGCAAATTATGTTACTAAATAGCAGCAGTGAAGAACGTATTAATGTTTGAGAAAATTAAAACACGAATCTGTCCTAAGGATGAAAGATTATATATATACAGTCTATTTAGAAAGCGCTTAGGCCCATGTGAAATATGCATTTGCATGCAAGAAATTACGGAAACGTGACAAGTGCAATAGTCAACACATGGACATGGTGACAGGACCTTTGTATATGATACATGATGGCGAGTTGGGAAGTCGTGTTTTTGACATCCAGACTGGCTCACTACAACAAGTTGTTGGAAGCGCGTTGATTTTATGCTTGCTACTTGTGCCAGGGGCATTATTCTACGTTATAGAACGAAGATGGCGAGAACTTAGCAGACTGCTAGAAAATCTACTGGAGGCAAGGCCCCAAGAAAGCAACTGGCTACCAAGGCAGCGCATTCTCGCTGCACAAATGGTTAAACGGCCCTTTCTAGGGCCACAAATCTCTTAATAGACTTCTACTTCTGCTGTAATTTTCTACATTTGCACTTAATTCACGCAATTAAATAAACTATTCGGACAACTCGTAATAACAGTAATGCCCAAAACACAAGAAATCTACTCGCCATGCCGTCGCCGTGACGGTTATTTTTACTACAAAAGTACAATAAGACGACAGAACACCGAGCAGGTGCTTGCTGACCTACTAACCCAGATGTGCCCCTATATAAGGCGAAAATCGTTCACGGCGTTCATTCTTGGCCAAATCACTGACGAAACAACGTGTCCGGACGTGGTAAAGGTGGCATAGGTCTAGGAAATGGTGGCGCTGAGCGTCACATGAAAGTTCTGCGCGATAATATCAAGGGTATCACGAAGCCAGCTGTCCGCCGTCTCGCTCGTAGAGGTGGTGTGAAAATAGGACATTTTTGGCCCTGCACGCTTAATTTTAACTTAACAAAGGTGGATATGTGCCGTTTTACAATTGTTGCCGTCCCGAAATTATAAACAGGGTGAATTTCGTCGCATGAATACAATTTGTGTGCGCATTTTGCACCAAATACTGCCTAAAAGCGGGCATCTTACCAGAGTCCAATTTTAGAACGCGCATAATTTCTACGTACGGCCACGTATCGAACTAAAACAAGTGTCTTTACACAATAGGTGGTCATATCTTTTGAAATATGTCCACATTTGTACGATTCCGTCGAGCCTTCGCGGAAAAAACTCGAAAACACGTCAAAATCGCCCTGCCGAACTGCCGTTTGTAAGCCGCTCGCTGATTGGCTGGATTGCTCTAGTCTCGCGCGTTGTGATTGGTCGACAGTCGGTGCACAAGGGTCACTGTGGTGCTTTTCCAAGTAGGTCAATCCGATTTCTCGGGGGTATATAAGGCAAAATGAAAATCGACGCACATTTTCGCAATATCCCGTACGAATAACTACAGTGCAGTGCAGTCATGTCTGCTAGTACTCCTGCCCAAGAAGACCAAGGCCGCCAAATAAGTGTCTCGTCTTCAACACTTAACATTAAACGGCCCTTTGTAGGGCCACTACTTACTTAAGAAAGTCATTGCTGTACATGCAAGTCCCTAAAGTACTTATTCATATACTACATGCATTAAAAGCATATATAAGTGAGTCCGCATGTGTATGTGTTAATTATCATGAGACATTAATTCCCCATCCAATTGCTGGTACCTGTTTATTTCGGGAATACTACTCAGTGTCATTTTTTTTCTAAGTGTCTCTTGTAATTATTAATGTAATTCAATGGGCGCTTGTATTTATACACAGTACTAGTAGTATACTAATTATAGTGTTCGGTTGTGGCAAGTGTTCGTTCCGTGACATTAGGCAAAAACGGCGCGATTTCGTGGCCTTTTATCGTGAGACGGACACTTGCAAAGCTGGACTTTTCCCCGGCCCCATTATCATGATTATCATAAATTCGGCGGGATTTCAGTGGTCCAGGGTGCATACGAAAAAACGGCCTGTTTTTCTCTACTACACTTGTTCAACAAATGAATCTTCGGTTAGAAATGTGATTTTCTATCAAATGAGGCTGCCCTTGGGGCGTGTAAAATATATATTTTATCATTTTCGTACTGAATCTAAAGCAAAGATATGGTGATACTATTAGAGGTAGTTTTCTGCATGCAAACGACTTTCACGCTACCGATGCTTTGTCTCATCAAGAGTATAGCGTTCGATTTAGGCTAGGTTCGTTTTATTAAATAATTCTACATCTGATAACCAGGATAAAGTCAGTTTTCTGCACGAACGAGAGGTCTGGAAGGAAAACTATCTGAGTCCAAGAAAAACACTTCAGTTTTAAAATAGATTAACTATATCTTTGAGACACTGAATCATATAAGATGTTTAAAATCAAAGCGCAGACAGAAGTGTTGTGGAAAGGCTTTGAAATAATCCAAATGATCGAAGTTTGGAACATTGAAGCAAGCATCTTCCCGAGCCGATAATTGTTTGATATATTTTCGCCAATAACCTTTTTTTAAATTGACATCATAGTATTAAAAACCTTATTGATTCTTTTTGCATCTAAATGTTGCGATATTCTAGTCTGTATGTGAATAATGTAATACTTGGAATACAAGTTAAGAGACTTGCTATACAAACATTAAACTGATATAAAATACAACAGAAGTTACAAGAACAGCCAATCAACAATATCAATTATCAGTTGTTGCCATTTGCAAACAAGGCAAACAATACATTGTAATTGTTAAACTTGAATATCACAATATATTACTCCACAAAGGCCACAGAACCAGCAAAAGATAGAATGAATAAAAGTTTTTTTCACAGAATTGGTGCTAGGCAACGAGTTTAACTAACAACGAAACGATTGAAACAGAGTAAGCCGCGTGAATATCAAATACAGAAGAAGTTCAGGCCCCAAGGTTAATAAACATGAGAACGACGTCCGAGCTCAAATTTCAGTTCCATTCTCAAAGCATTATGGTTACTAGTATAAACGAGGGATGTTCGAAAAGAATTGCTTATTTCAATCTGGCGACTTCAAATGTCAAGTTAGCCCAAAAGTGCTCATTTCATACCCTCGAAGTACACACCCCCCGTGGCTAGAAATGCAAACTTCAGCCGATGTATCCACTTCCTAAATGCGTCACTGTACGCTGATTTTGGCACAGTAATAAGGTACTGATGAATGGCAGATCCAAGTGCCTGTCGGGACTTGTATTTCAACCCAGCAAGAAATGATTTCAATTTCGGAAACAAAACAAAATCACATGGGGCAAGGCCTGGGGAATACGGGAATATTGATGCATGTACGCATTTAGTAAGCGCGGGTACTCTACATGTAGAGTCCCTGATAAGCGTGACTAACTTCATGAATTGAAGAGTTATGGTCGTAAACAACTAAACATTGTCACATACCGAATGTTTTCACGCAGACATTACCACTATTTGCTCGTGGTTTTTGATTCTCATAAACTTCTCATTTGTTAATAAAGTAAAATTGGGCGGGCATATACAGCTACCATCTTAGTAACTATGATACGATGAATGTTATACTTTTCTTATTAACGAATCTTTGATAAACCACAAATTTGCGTTGGACGAATAGTCACCATGGGGAAAATACAGTTTGGAATTTCTTAAATACATGTATCTAATTGATAAGCATCTTTGATTTATTCAAGCTGCTAGATTATGAACATTTTATTTTGGGTATCATTATTATAAAGATACATGAAATGTAGAGTTTGTTTTTTGTTTTTATGACTTATTGTCACTGAGGTTTAACGCCGTTTTTCAACAATTTTTCATTTATATACGGCGACCGGTTCATCTAACCAGTTTTCCTGGACTGTGTACTAACCAGTACTAACTTACCCTTCCACAAGGAGTCGGCAACTCCTCCACATATGGAGGAAAATCGACATTTTTTGTCAAATCTTCATAAAAGGTATGACCTGCCGCGGCCGGGATTCAAACCCGGATCTCCGGGTTACAAGTCCAGCGTACTAACCACTGGACCACGGCCGCGGCCCCTGCTCTTATTTGTAATTCAAACGCCTATGATTGCCAATGCATAAACCTGTGCTCTATTTAAAGCGCCACAGAAACTCACCAGCACGATTAGCACGGGAAAACGGTCATAGGATGATACACCTGTCCTCACGCTTTCTGTACATGAATACTTGATTAAAATCTATAAAGTATTCACGGAGTTATACGCCCATTATCAGAACTTTTAAAATGGCCCTCGTATAGTATCAACTATGACTAATATTTTGCGTATAATAGACAAATAATTTCCCGAAACTCGTCTGAACATAGAAATTGGAGATCATGTTGAGTCGACATTTCATTTTTTTGTTGACTGGGACCAAAGTAATGCAACATACAAATGTAAAATAAAAAGTTTCGCCCTTACGACTCTAGGGCGTAGTCAGGGAAAATAAAATAGTACGCACGCTGAAGGCTTGCACGAGCCCCGAAGGTGCAAGTTGGGGGAGTACACGAGAAGGGGATTTTCCCTGGAAAACTTGGATATTCAGGTTGTCTTTATGTGCATTCTGAGTCCGCACAGAAGCGCTTTCTATCTTTTTTTGTCTTCTGAAGATGACATGGAAACTTCGACCTTTGTGTGTTGCTTTGAGTGGCGTGCGAAATGGTAGCTACGCCCTTGGAACTAATATTGACTATTTTTGTGATGATATTCATTGGGATACTACTGCAATTACTTTTATTCACATTAAATACTGATCGCTTACATACATAACATACAGAACTTTAAAACATATTTAAAATACAGTCATGCCTGCGAGCAAAGGCCACCGTTGGGAAAGACAAAATGTGGCTTTTATTGACAGATGGCCTTTATTCAAAGGTTAGTTTGTTCTAATTAATCAGTGACAATTTTTCAAAGAATTGCCTTTATTCACAGGGTGGTATTTATTCGGAGGCGGCCGCAAACCAGGTTTGACTGTTATGAAAACCAAAACGTACCAGTGTATTCATGTTGTGTACTTCTATCAGAAAATACTTGATTTGTTTGAAACTTCACTCATTTTTTCTTCTACTGACTCAATTGTATACATGTACGCTCTATAAAACGATGAAAACCCTCGCTTAAAACCCAACAGGGACAAATCACTACGTTTTCCTCATGTTTTCCGTGATAATTGAAATTCACCGATAAAAATCATAACTTGTTTCTAATAGGCTTCTGCCGATTTTGATTGACAGGTCCCGTGAATCCTTATTGGCCAATCAAATCACGGTATAGGCCTAATCACACACCTCAAGCATGTATACACCAATTCAGTCGTCATTTCTTGTCAGTTAGTAACCAATGTAGTATAATTAAAGTAACCATGAATATTTTGCAATTTATAAATCGTGTATACTCTGATAAATGTTAAAACGCATCCAAAATCCAGTTCACATTCCTTTCAAGTTACAATATTTAAGTTCCGAAGTAATGCATTTTTAACTAGTGACAAAAAAATTAAGAACAACAAGCGGTTGAGTTACACGTTGAATCTGGAAATAAATTCATTCATAGAATTAATAGAAAAATGCCAAATTTTCACAACATTTTTGTTTCATATATCAACTTTGTTTTTTTGTTCAGAGGACTTTTTCCTAATACTTTGAACATTGCAAGTTTACGTACAAAAAAGCTGCATACCAAAGTTCATTAAGATTTATAAATGCGCGTGAGTTCTAGTAACTTCACAGCTCATCGTAAATGAAAAAAAAATGTTATACGCTTCTGGGATTAAGGTAACATTTCCAAATTGAAATTAAACAGAAATGCAAACTATTCGTGTATCCGTATGAAATCAAACTGGGAAAGCATTCTTTCTATTACATACCAGCGGGTAGTTAGCAATGTTCCTGGTTTCTCAGCCAGCGCTAACCTTGTTCTCCGCAAGTAACTGTCAGTTTCCCTAAAATGAAAGGAGTGTACAGTATGTAAGATTGCCGGAGCTTGCTCTGAAACGTTAAATAGAATTGAACATATTGATATGTCAGAAAACGAAGTGACTGATGTCCAAAAAATCTAGACTATAAAAGCTAGTGGAGAAGATGAAATAAGTTATTCAGTCTGCACTCATAAAACATTTATGTCCATACTAGGCTATATGGAATCTTGGATTATCCAATGATTTCGAACAATCTGTCATCTAAATCAAAGGTAGACTTGTAGACGTTGATATTTGAAATTTACTCCGGGGATTGGTTGTTTACAGACTCATGAGTAAAAAATTTACACAGTATTCTGCATATTGAGTAGGGAGGGGTACATAGCTTATTGTAGAACCAATAAATACTAGTTATACTTTCAGCATATAACGATCGTTAAAACGACCGCTTATTTTCAGACCAGCTTTCAATAACGAATATCGTGGTCTCACTATCGGGGTGTTACTGTACATAATGTAATTGATTAGTCATGATTACTAGCTGTCTACAGACAGAAAGAAATGATTCAGTCTTAAGAAAATAGTCCCTCCAATTATCAACACAAATAAACCTATGTAAAGAATTCTTTTATATCACATAGCAAATTCGGAATATATTTCGGAAGAACAATTTTATTGAAAGTAAGTTTTTTAACTTAGACAGTAGTAAATAAATATTGAACAATAGACAACGTGAACTATGACCTCACTACAAAGTGACAAGTTGAACTTTACCTCATATCTAGTAGGTTTACAAGCACGTGCCGGTAAAAGTTTGAAAATTCCGGATTACAATTGGGCATGTAGTTGAAAGATGTTTTACTAAACATGGATTGTTACTGGAATTACCAACACTTTCATTAACATAGAAGCTTTTTCTTGGTGGAGGTAACTATTCCGAATTATGATTGTAAATGTTTACATAGAAATTTACGCCATGAATGATGGTAATGAGGTTAGGTCAATTTTTCAGCTATAACAAATGTATACATGTCATACACCATTGGAAAGGTATTTTTAAGAGAAACAAAATGCACTTTATTTCATTACAATATTCAACCTAGTTTTGGAGTTATGACACTTTGAAGTTGATAGGGGTCTGCCAATGTATGATACCAAATTTGAACTTAGAACGCTGAATTATAATACATACAGTTTTCACAGATTTGCACTTTATTTAAGCTTGTAAACACATTACAATTTACATTATATATTATTATCTTCAAATTTCCACTCTTGTAGTCTTGTAACAACTAGTATGAATGGACTGCCACATCATTTTTGTACACAATGTTGTACCAATCGGAATACCCAGGGACCTGAAATTGAAGTACAATTTTTCTGAGATTATTGTATTGCCTTCACTTTAAATTGCCTGAATTCAATTAAATATCAAATCTCAAGTCAAACCTTTAATTTATTGTTACATGGTTCTGAACATTCACTAATCAAAAGTAAAGATTACATTGCAGACTGGTCAACATGAGCCATTATCAAAATGCAATAAAAACAATAATAAAAATAAATCATGGAAATACCCCAGCAGTGGATAATTATTAACAGTATTAAACTCATACATACTATGGTATGACTTGGTTCATAATTTAGCAATTAACTTAGGGGAAGAATTCACTTCTGTGTTTTAATCAAAGTCTATATCTAGCTCTGAGTCTGAGAACGGAAATGATAAGTCCTGGAATATCAAGTAAGGCAAACATGACATACTAATAATAAAATACTCTTCTGCCTAAACAATCTAAAATCGAACAAACATATAATTTTAATGCAACCAAAGGGACATGTCCATGTTTCAAAATGGCAACTGACTAGTTCCTAGAAGAAAATTCAATCTACATAATGAACATTTTGTATGCGAACAAATTTCTAGTGACCATAACAATTTACCTCCATAATTCATATAATCTATGGTACCTTATAGCATTGTTCAACCAAAGATGGGGGAGTCTGTCTAACCCCCAGGGTTCTGTCTCACTCTGGCAAGATACGTCACTCTCTGACTATGGACAACTCTCATTTATTGGTGCCCACTCGTGGTTCTCATGGCCACCAGATCTACAAAACTTTAGGCTGAAAGTGAACAAGGTGATGTAATAGACAAATAAACTATAAAAAGCACATTAAAATACAGGCATGGTGCGATTATCAAATTTGCACTGTTGCTAAATCAGTAATGAGTAAATGCAGTATGCAATTACAATAATGTATCTGAAAAATGCTATCCGAAAACTGTGACACTCTATGCTAGTTATGTTTAATTACTTCAGTTCCAAATTAATGATAATTATTATCTATAAAAAACATTAATTTCACAATTTGATAACCCACAAATCGTCAAACGCTGGCAATATATCCGAAGAAATGGATATCCGATAACTATGACACTTTCAGCAAGGGAGGTAATTTACATGAAAGAAAAATGGCAGCTCGTCCTCCGCCGATTTTCGATCGTCCGCGCATCATTGCGCAGCAAAATTTCATTATAAAATCAAGTTAAGTGCATACATTAGACATGAAACTAATATAAAAACGCGAAGGAATTTATATGCAGGACGTTGTCTACATTATGCAACCAATAAAAGATCATGGACTGTCTTCGCTAATAAAACTACCGCAAAATTTATGAAACCTACCTTGAAATGTCTTGAGATCCTTCTACAGACATGGCGCACTCGAAGTTTGACCCCTTCATCTCATTAGCATGTAGAATAGTGACGCAGGACACGCTTTTTGCATGTGAAAATAAACCGGTCCAAAATGGCGAACGTCAAAAAATACGGGAAAACCCAAAACATGGTATCGTTCAATGTCGATCTATTTCATTACGGTGGCCAAATGATATAAGTAAAGTATTTCAATCGAACGCAGAATGTTTTTCCTTCCCTTGTAAGCCGAAATTTCAATGAATATTGGTGGGGAAAAGCATAGACAGAATGGACTTTTTTACCCGATTTTGCATTAGGCACATAGGGGAAGACTCGGTTAGAGATCTCGCTGACCTCGTTAATGATGGGGCCAGAGAAGGCGTTGAACATTGATTTTTCAAGACAGCGTGAGTAGATTAGGAGCGAGAAAAATCCATAGCCCTAACGGAGAATTGAACCCAGAAACCCTAGTACTGTAGACGGGTCCACGCTAAACCACGTCGCTAAAGACTTAGCCCAACGGTAAGGCTGTTGGAAGGGGTGTCCAGTTAGAGTAAAAGTAGCATACATTGCTACAATCACCACAGACCATACTGACTGCAGACCCGGATGGCCGGAATGGACTTGATTAAATGTGGAAGGTATATTCTTGGAAGAATACAAATTTTGGTTATTTGCTCGTGATGTTGTTCATGATATACCTGTGCTATTTATGTAATATACCGGGGGTATGTTTTTTATAGTAGTTTGTATGCCAACCTGATTAGCTTGATTGGTAGAGCAGCTAAATTGCAAGCAGAAGGTCACGGGTTCGAGCCCCTTTTTGGAAACTTTATTTTCTGCCTCCTATTACCGGTACATTGGTGCCGTGAGTGTGTTTCTAACCTTGGAATTCTAGAGCTAGGATGAACCAAAGCCTGGGTTAGCTTAAAGAACTTGTGGTTGCTGCTTTATTAAGTAAAGGAAGGAGGAATGTAACAGTGTTGTATATGTAATATATGTGTTAATAGTAGTTTGTATGCCCATCTGCTCAATTAGCTCAGTTGGTACAGCAGCTGACTTGCAAGCAGAAGATCGCGGGTTAGAACCTCTCATCAGGAACTTTTATTTTCTGCCTGCTATTACAATATAAGTGTGATATTTGATAAATCCATTGTTATATAATTACAGACCCATTTTTAAGCCATTTTTGGGTCCGGTATTTGGCCCCATTCATCAAGTAAAATAGTATCTATTTTTGCCCCTGGAAAGAAAAAAATTCACCAAAATTAAAAAAAGCCGAAAATATTCTATCATCATAAATATGTAACTATTTTTTCTATGGATTAAATCGTGTAAAATGGTGTGCTAAGTGCTCTTAAATAAAGAATGGTTTAGACATAACTTTGTGTTTAGTTCTCTAATTAATGTAAGTCTTTATTAATTCCCCAGTTAGGTGCTTCACAACACAAATTTCCCCTATCAACGGACCCAATACCTGTTCCCCAAAACCTTAAAAAAGGGCTGTAATTATGTCCCAGAAATTGGCATGATTTGACTTCCTGGGATATTACTGTCATAGAATTTTTAACAAGATACTTTCTGACAAGTGTTTGTTGCTGCGTATTTCAGCACAGGAGAACACATGTTTCATCGTAGTACTGAGTGTGTTGATACTGCTTGGATAGTGCTTGAACCAAGCCTCTTGATAAGAAGGTAAGTGAATTGCTGCTATGTAAAAATGGGTGATCTGGTTCTGAGTAACAGGATGGTCATCTTTTGGAATAAATTTTATTGCACATCCATTGTACAGCCATTCAGAGTGATCAGGTACCAGTGTAATCTACTGCAACATGGAACAGGGACCAGTTTAGTTTGTGGTGGTGCTGCATACATTATTCAGGGGCATACCCAGCTTTGAACGAATGTTACACATGCAAGGGTAGGGTGCAGGGGTTAACAGCTCCTGCTGCTGGGAATTCGGGATGTTTTTAAATTTCTAAAATTTGAAAAAATAAATAAATTCAGTTCATTAAAACAATTGATTGTATTGACATCATAATTAATCATGATTAAAAATTTAAGAAGTACAGTGCAACCTCTCCAGAGCGGCCCTCTCTTGAGCGACAACCTCCTTTGAACAACAGCATTCTATTTTCCCTACTGTACGTTTTGACTATTTATTTAACCTCTCTAGAGCGGCAACCTCTCAACAACGACATAATTTTGCGTCTCCCAAAGGGTGTTGCTTTAGAGAGGTTGCACTGTACTGTCGACTCCACTTAAAAAAAGGTCAGTTACAGCGAGATACCGCTTATAACGAGGTGTTTTCCAGGTGTTTCCATTTTCCTTTTTTGTCTATATTTTATTTCATCGATACAACGAGATGTCTATAGCAAGAATATCAGCTATAGCGAGGTCTTTTTATCTACCCAACGGCAAATTTTACGCAGGTCTAATGAGATTATCGATAATGTGTTTTTTCATGCAATTAACATTGTGGATGCCCTGTGTATTCATTAATTTGTGATTTTTTAGTTGAAAAACTTGGCATGTAATTATTTTACAACATTAAATACAACTGAATTTCATCATCTAAACTGATGACCCAATGCATATTTTAAATCTTGTAAAAAGATTGAAACATCATGGCAATAAAATTTACATACAATAAGGTTAAACAAGCAATCTATATATGATGTCCATGTGATGCATTTTACTAAATTTTCGGTGAAGTTCCTCTCTTTGTATAGTGGAAATAATGTTAGGGACAATGCTCATAGAATCCTACATGAAACTTTAAAAATGAACTTTCCCTGAAGTACAACTTTCAAGAAAAGAATTGAAATCTGCCCTTTAAAAACCTGAGATTGACTCAGGTGGTGTTCAGTAAGTATTTTTTTAGATGATTTCAGGTGTATTGCTTGTACATTCCCTTTATTTTCAAGTAAGGTACTTCAAATTGAACTACAAACTCAGTGTAATTCAGACTAGCAATTAAAGTTTTCTGTATGCTGTGTAGAAAGTTTAGTTAATTTGGTGTCATTTAGAATTAAATTGTTACCACCAACTATTACCATTCATATTCACTATACAATTCCAGAGATTGTGACAGTTTTTATAAATTGTGTGAATTTAGCTATTTAAGTATATTCTACATCTGTTTTTGTAGTAGTTCATTTATCTTCTTCAAATATGAGCATTAGTATATAAGAAATTTATACACATTACATTTACTGTATGTATTATAATCCATGATAAAAAATTGTTTCAGGATTTCTTTAAAAGAACATCTCTACAAAAAAATCAACAAAGAAAGACATGGAGGTGAAGATATGGAGATGGCTTTTGAGGGTAAGAGATAGAGGGAGGAAAAAAGGTCTTTGGTCCTGCCCAGAAGAACCAAATGATTCAATTTAAAGTAAAATTGTATTATCATGTATACTTATAAAGTTTATCATAGTTTGGGGATGTCTAAAAATCACTCTCCAATCCTCTCCTATTATATTAGGATTCTTTTTTGTCCTGATTTTTTATTTTAATTGGTTTAGTACTGTTTTTGCTGTGTTCCATGCTATGAATTCTTGTTTTTTTTTGTAATATTTGAATATTATTATGAAATAGTGATTTAATCATTTCTAACAGCTTTTATTTTTCTGTCTGTTGCCATAATACTACATTTGTACATTATTCTACACTTTTTTGGTTAAAAAGACCTTTTTGTCTTGAATATATTTTTGTTACTTAAAAGTTTCCGCCCACACTATATCTGTTGAAATAAAAAGACTTTAAAAAATGTTTCAACTGTTGAATTTGGAACTTTTTATCTGCTTTTTCCTTTGCCCAGGTCAGCGTTATAAGGATCCTAAGAGCCTATTTGGATCTCCTATTTTGAAAGTAAGGAGCGTCAAATTCAAATGTTATACTGTCGTTAAAATTGTTTTCTGTTGATTCATTTGGAAGGAAAATGAAATTATTCATCATTTAAGTTTACCTTAAATGTACAATTTGAAAAATTATGCCCAGCTCATAATTTTACCATCAATTACTGGATTTAAAAAAAAGTTTGGCTCAAATGATGCTGATACTAAATAAATGAAGTGTCTAAGAGCCTTGTCGCAGATCTGTGCAGAGAAGTCTCATTTCTTATTTCTTTGTCTCTGAGGTTTAATATTGCACCTGCAGCTAATATCATTGGCAACTTAACTAGCTGTAATGATAAAGGTTGTCTATGATTTGCACCTGGGTGGAACCTAAGACCTTCTGCAAGTTAGCTGGATAGCTTCCCTTCTTATTTCTCTACAATGACCTTAGATTGTTAGGTTTGACTATAACAAAACTTAAACATTTAATTCAACATTTCATTTATTATTTTCTATTTCAGATTCAGAAATTGGGAGAATTGAAGGTGTAAACTGAGGGATGTTACCACAGTAAATATGACCATGTTAGAAGGTGGAAGTAGCTCGGTGTTGTACTTATGACAGTTGGTTAGTGTATTCAAGTATTACTATTCTACCAATTACATGTACCATGAAAGTCAATACTAAAACATTTATAGGCGAACATTTTAAAGTTCATTGTGTAGAATACAACGAATCAATAAATTATTCAATATCAGTATAATTTAGTCAATACAATAGTGGTGTCTTTATTATCAGACAGGGTCTTCTTGAATCCATCTACTGGTACCTTTATCTATGGAATAAATGTCTTCCTATGACTCTGAGAGTTCATAAAATCACTTAGTGAAATTAATCACTGTATGTACTGACTGAGGTTGATGCAATTAGTATGGATATTTTTGTTAAAGTTTCATATTGAATTAAAATTTTCAGCGTTAGAGGTAAATATATCACTCTATACACACACATATATCTTTTATACATGTATTGCATTTTTTGTATTTTGCAGTCTTGTTAGTGCAAATTGATAGTTAATTGTTTCAATCTACTTGTACTTCAGGATTTGATGTTAGGATTGCTTCAGTGGTTGATCTTGTTGAATTTGAAGACTAAGAACTTGGGTGTACTGAACCTGGACATGATGTCATTATGAATTGTTCAGCTACTGTGATTAACAAAGGCTAGAAAATCCTTTGACTTCTTCCAAATAGTTATCTCTACATTTTTTTTAAAAAAGTTCTGTTATGAGAAGTAAATTTTTCAATGCTGGTCATTTTATTAAAAGAACAGAACTTCTGTGATATCTGACATCTGTTGTGGTTTTATGACAAATGGACAATATAGATGGCATGCTGGAGAATTGATTCTTTACTGATCTTGAAGTTGCAATACTTCATGCCATTAACCATTAACTGGAAAAATCAGACATTGTGATAACAACAGTGTTATAATCACTTATATAAAGTGGTTGTATTTCCTTTCTTTGTTTATTCTTATTATCAATGTTATTGTTTGTCAAATTGTTTTCGTTTTAAAAGATTTTGTAAGATGGTGTTATTGATAATTGAACTCACCTCCAAGTCAGCAATATGTGTGGGACCCATATGGATCCTAGGCAGATTTCATTATGGGCTTTGCAACTGGAAATGTGCATCCCAGCTGGGTCCCATGTGGGCAGCACATATTGGCTAATCATGGACCCCATAGTGTTGCAACATCGGTTGAAAATCATAATCGATTATTAGTTGGAATCGGTTGGTACATCTGATGCAATTTTTCGATTATATAATCGGTTCTCACTTAGTGGTGTAACATAAGTAGACCACTAGTGTTTGATTCTATTTATGCATCCTTTGGTTCTTAGCCATCCTCTGCTTTATGCTAGTTGGCATTGTAACATATAAGCTTGGGGAATGGAGTGTGTTATCCACATGAAACATTAACCAGGCTCTATTAACATCAAATAACCTGAGGGATGGTCAATGCTTTTGACTTTAGAGAATTGGTCCCAGAGATTCAAATTTACTGTAACATTTTTGGGAATTTTTAACCCTTCAAATTATCATCAGCTATAGGGATCATTTTGACCCACATTTTTTTACTTCTAGGAGCACCCTGAAATAGTCTTGAAATATGTTATTTTTAAATTGTAATATTTATTTGTATGCAATTTTGCTTCCTTTTATCTGATTTTTGTGATGTTATGAATGTTTGCTAACCTTTTCTGTGAAATGGTATATTTTTGTTCTTTTTTTTAACAACTGGAAATAAGTCAAGGGAAGTACAGTCAAATCTGTGAAAAAAGGCCACTCTTGGGAAAGACAAAACGTAGACTTTATTGTCAGGTGGTCTTTATTCAGAGGTCAGTTTGTTCTAAATATTCAATGATGGTTTTTCAAAGAATGGCCTTTATTCATTGGATGACCTTTTTTTCGGAGGTGGCCATAAACACAGATTAGACTGTATTAGAAAATAAATGAACAACCATTCTAGTAATGCTTTGCAAAAATAAATGTGTGCATTATTAATATGACATTGTAGTTTGTTGTCATATAGATACCAGACTTTGTTTGCTATCATTTTTAAACATTTCTGAATGATTTGTTGTTTATATTCTTAGAACATTTGCATTAATTGTTTGTATGACATTAATGATTAGCGTGCAACAGGTGAGTTGTATCATATTAATTTATGAACTGTGTGTATTTTAGTGCATTGATAAGCCAGAGTTTGTACTGCAATTCTTGCCTTTTTTGTCATAAAATGTTGTATTGATGCTATTGTTTTGCTTCAGTAATAGATGCATTCTGAAAAAAGTTTGTCATAAAATAAATTATGTTGTAATTTACCATAGTATGTAGGTAGTGGATATTGCAAATCGATAGTAGAGAAATGTTTGTGCAATTTGTTTATTGCTTTATCTCATGAGTAACTTATCATGTATTTTATCAAATTACCTTTTTGACCAACTATAATATCTATCATACCTTACATTTGTGTAGTATCTGAAATCAGCGACTGTTTATAAGTGTTGTGTAATCTACAACAAGATTGTGTTGTAATCATTTTTCTTGTATAAATATTACATATTCGTGTTTCTGATACCAGAGCACGTATTCATGTATGTATATATACTGAATAAATAGACCTGGGAAAATAATGAAAAAGGCATGGATGATTTATATATTTTATTCTACAACCCTTCATAATACTGTAATAGGAGGCAGAAAATAAAGTTCCCGATGCGGGGCTCGAACCCGTGACCTGCTTGCAAGTCAGCTGCTCCACCAACTGAGCTAATCGGGCAGATGGGCAAACAAACTACTATAAACACATATATAAGAAATTAAAAAAAAAACATCAATTAAAAACAAATCATTTTATCAACTTAAAATACAATTACTGAAATTAAAATAAAAGAAATAATGTTGATAAAATCCTACTCATACAAATTATACACAACCAGAAAGGATGCTCCTTCACTAGCATGATTTCAAGTTATAAACTACAAATTTCAAATATCTCCTCACAACAACTGCTACTCTCGGCAACTTGCAAATCTCATGCAAACATCTCCAAACTATAGTGACCTTTACACCTCAGCTACATCTTAACCATTATACCAGCAGACTAGTAACTAATCTTCAAAAACAATCACAATTCAACTACAGCCACATACAAAACCCAGCCTCTCAACTACAGCAGTCCGCAAATCACAGTTAATTCCAAATAACAACCACCTCTCAACTATAAAAGCCTGTATATCACAGTTAATTGCAAATAACAACCACCTCTCAACTACAGTAATCTGCATATCACAGTTAATTGCAAATAACAACCACCTCTCAACTACAGTAGTCTGCATATCATAGTTAATTCCAAATAACAACCACCTCTCAACTACAGTAGTCTGCATATCACAGTTAATTGCAAATAACAACCACCTCTTAACTGTAAAAGCCTGCAAATCACAGTTAATTCCAAATAACAATCGCCTCTCAACTATAAAAGCCTGCATATCACAGTTAATTCCAAATAACAACCACCTCTCAACTACAGTAGTCTGCATAATTATCACAGTTAATTCCAAATAAAAACCACCTCAACTGTAAAAGCCTGCATATCAAAGTTAATTCCAAATAACAACCACCTCTCAACTGTAAAAGCCTGCATATCAAAGTTAATTCCAAATAACAACCACCTCTCAACTGTAAAAGCCTGCATATCAAAGTTAATTCCAAATAACAACCACCTCTCAACTGTAAAAGCCTGCATATCAAAGTTAATTCCAAATAACAACCACCTCTCAACTGTAAAAGCCTGCATATCAAAGTTAATTCCAAATAACAACCACCTGTCATCACAACTAATCTTCACTGCTTCCTTGCAACAACTACCTTTCATCTACAATAACCTGCAAATCTCAGGTACCTCCCCACAACAACCATCTCTCATCTAAAAGAGGCTGCAAATGTCATCTACCTTTCAATGACAATCACCTCTCAGCTACAGTAGGCTGCAAATCTCAGCTACCTTCCAACAAAAACCACCTCTCAACTGCAGTAACCTGCAAACTAAACCAATGCTTTCAATGGTTGACTGCTAAAGAGGGTTAGCACAGTACTAATAATATCGTAATATTTGATCAAATACCATGTGTGAAAATGTACAGTTTTCAGAAGGTGAAGAACATCATAAAACTCGGATCACAAAACAACTTCATCCGAAACTTGAATATGATAAACATACATCACATAACTAAACATGAATATCAGAATATAACATACATACAATATCACATAACTAAACATGAATATCAGAATATAACATACAGACAATATCATGTAACAACATATGAAGATTTGAGAATAACAAATGTATGAATCACATAACAAAGTAATCATGAAAATCAGAATGTAAGAAACATACATAGTCATATGAATAATAATTCAATTATACATTGTTGTTACACACTAGCTAAGGGGAAATTTTCTATTGTAATGTCTAGTATAAGGTATTTATCATATGAAACAATTTCTACTGTAAATAATGAACAGCAAAAACATATCCAGCTTACAAAATGAAATTCTTATAGAACTTCTAACAATGGAGCTAAACTGCTGCCCTTCAAAACGCTTGTTTTCATTGTGTAAGGTGGTCGTTCTCCCCAAATACAGATACAAATACAGGTATTCCTCTTTCAAGTGGAAAACAGGCTCTTTTTATCATCATCACAAAAAGGGCAACAATATACTAATCTGTTCAAACTATTCACATAGAAGAAAACATGTAAAAAGTTTGGAAATCTGAACATTTTAGCACAGATTCTGTTCAAAATGTTCATACACAAATACTTTGAAAAAATTACAATAACTGACGTGGAATGAAACATACAAAAAAGTTTGGATGTCAAACCATTTTAGAACAAAATCTCTTCAAAATGTTTAAAGTTTGTGTCATGCAACTGCAAACAAACATTTTTTTAAAGATGGTCCAGATGCATAATTTTAAGACGCACATATTTATGATATTTATAGAAGACAAGAAAGATTAACTGTAATCTTCAAATAGTCCAGTAATTCCTGTGCTACAAATTCTTGCTAAAGATTTCAGGATGTCAATAGCTGATCCACAATGTTGTATAAACTATTTGGGAAATTCTATATCTAATAAGCCTATCAAGTATCCAGAACTGCACCTGCTATTGTTTCGAATTCAGCCACCACACGACAAATTTGATTGCACATGCTGTTACCATCATCAACCAATGGGAGAGTTTGTTGCATAGCAGAGGTGTTATCATCATGTGGCAGCAAGATTGCTTGCATGGCTGTGACAATAGCATGAGCCATAGACCACTGTATGCTGCCAAATATCTGAAATGTTAAACACCCATCTTATCTAAATATTCAACAATGACAAGAATATTTTTGTCCTATTATGTAAACTTGGACAATTTCAAGAAAATTTATTAATTTCGTAGTTACAAGTTAAGCAACAACTGTCCAATTATAGGACACAACATATTTACATATTTCTGCATGGAACCACTCTAATAAAAAGTACTTGTATGGAACCATCATATCGTGGTGAATACATCCCATCTTCTTTATTGTCTAACTTTATGGTCACCATATCTGTCAGTTGCGGTATGTTTATCACATAGCCAATAGAATTCTCTATTTCACCAGTAACCAAAACAACACCATATTCATACAGATGAATGAGTGGGTAAAATCATCCAAATGAATCATACATGCACGAAATAACTCAGTATAAAACCACCTGTAAGGTTAATTTGTCTTAATACTGAAGTAGTCTGTATAGAAATATAGAGGAAATATATGGAAACTGGATCCATAATTAGTGGTTGTTATAATAAGGTGATCTAAATATTGAAGTGAGAGCATAGTGAGATATCAATGTACTAAATATACATTCTATTAAAGTAGAAGTTTACATAAAAACAGTGAATTTTAGTAGTAGTAATGGAAAGGCTTTTTTACACAGCTAGGAGAATAAATATCAAGGTCTAAAACTACATGCAGAAACCAGTTGTAAAATGCAGCCTCACAATTAGTCAAATTCATAAATGAAATGACCAACCAGGTGTTTGAGTTAAGTGGCCAGTCTTAGTGCAGTGTTATTATCCTGTTCATTTTAAGGCAAAAGAAGGAAATGAAACTGAGCTCACCTCATCTCTACAACCAGGTTTAATCATCTCTTGGAAGCCACCTAGTATACATAATGCAGCATTTACTTGTCAAGCCATAAACATTTGCTGATGACTGTGACACCTTGGGGAGCCCAGACTATCAACAGAGTTCAATAACACAGGTAATCCAGTCAATGCATTGGTCAGCACCTGATAATGTATCCAACCATAAAAAATGTATCAGTGTTAAAAATATCATATGTTTCCTTTCAAGAATTGAATATATAATCCACAAGTTTAAAGATATAGGTATAAGATTAGAGGTGAACAACACTTTCAATAATCAGATGTTTAGGACTTATCATGAGTTTAAAAGTTACACTTCAGACAATATGTAGTTGAAGTAGAAGAATGATACAAGTCTGTCACAGAGGACTGAGCTCATAGATCAAATAAGCATTATTTTAATCATAGATTTGTACTATTTGTATTCAAACATCATCAAAAAAGCTAAGCAGCACTTTCAAATGTGCTATAGAAATGAGGTCAAGAATACAATCTTATAGAATTTCAACACTGATTACACAAAAAAACAAGTTGATCATATGTACTAAATACCAAAAACACAATCCGTTAGTTAAGTCCTTATTTATGTAAAATATTAGTAAATAAAGAACAACAGAGGTAAAGAAACATCATAAAAACTGATCTTTGTATCCATAACAATGTATATGATGTCAGTATCTATGACACACAGAGAACTATGCTTGTAACTCACCCTTCAGCATCAATTCAAGATTTCTCAGAGTTCATTTGGTTGATGTTACTGACAGTGTTCTGAAGACAATGCAACAATTCAATCACTTCAGTAGCCACATGATCGCTGATAAACAGTCACACTGGGTCAGTTCTACATGTAAATAGTAGAATACTTCAAACAAATTACATCAAAAAAATTACATCACAACATTTTCTATCAATTAGTATGTAATTAAGTGAATACTTTGAATTATATTACAGTAAAACTTTGATATTATGACCACCTTTGGGAAATTTTAAAGCAAAATTTAACCACATATAAGATGACAAAGGCATATATTAACAATTAGTTGCTTAAGGAATACAAACATGATAAACAATATTGTAATGAAGAATGAATTACAATGGTGAAATGTTACTTCTTAAGATAGGCTTGTAAAGAATACCGAATTATATACAATATTTCAATATCATACATCAGTATATATACCTTCATCTTCTTGTAAGATCTGCAAGAATATATATTAAGACAAATTTATGTCAGTGCTTTTTTATAATAGTGGTCAAGAGGTGAGTAAATTTTTGTACAGCATTAAACAGTATTATAAAATACCTGGCTAATTCAGCATTATTCTCTCTACATATAACCTCTTTTTCAGTTTTCTTCTTGTCACTAGTGGTAGCTTCAGATGAGAGACAATCATTTGGTGGTCCTATAGAGTAACAAGTCCTATCTAAGCCCACTTAGCTGCCTTCCTAAGATCAAATTGATCATCCTCAGTGACCACATTGGTTTCATGGTTCTATACAACAGAGAACAAAATGTATTTTTGAGCTTAAACTCCTGTTTTCAACATTCTGTGATATACTTGTAGCAGTTAACCATACCAGTCTTCCTAGATTCAATACCAGTACATACCTAGTCTGCGGCAAGTCACAGCATTACCTATTCATTAGAGAGTATTTGAAGTATATCATTAGATTTCAAACGTGAAGTCAATTTGAGTTTAACTCTCATTTATAACTTAATATAAAGTCAGAAAATGCCAACACAAGACACAAGTCCTTTTAAAGTACAGAAAATCTTGATAGTGAGATCATCTTTGGGGCAAAAAATCAGTTTTTCTATGGAGGTGGTCTCATTTTTAAGTTGAAAAAACATAGGAAAACCAGTTCAAAAATATGAGTTTATTACAATGAGATGATAGATACCATGCTGTTAAGAGATGTTTTACTGTAACTATTTCAAGACATTAATTTACTTTCAATAGTATAATCAATGTTAAAATTACTTTACAAATCCTACTCACTTTGGTCATTTCTCTGTCAAATCTAGCCACTTTGTCCATGTCACTTCATGTTCCAAGTCTAACTGATTGATCCTCTGAACTGTAATAATAAACAAAATAACTTCATATTTCTGCCTACATTTTACACATTGAAAGATTTATTTTCAATATATACACAAGTCTGTATTGGTATTTATCGATGTAGCAAAACCAAGTGAATTTCCATGTTCAAAATATATTTCATTTTAAATAGCAGAGTCTTAAAAACCTCTGTTTACCACACATAAAAAACTTTACTTTTTATATGAAAAGAAACAAGTGATCCCTGGGGCGACCAATTTTGACCCAAGGACAGTATTTGTAAACTCTTTGTAGCAGACCATCTGAGGATCATTCCAGTGAAGGTTGTTTGAAATTGGCTGATTGGTTTCAGTTTTCATCTAAAACAATTTGTTGATAATGTACAGCACACAATGATGGACAGGATGATCACCAAAGCTCACCATGTGCACTTTGTGTAAAGTACTGAAGAAAGAAAGTCCACATTTGTTCTAGGCATCACAATTTTACCTCAGTAAACATTGTATTATTTCATGTGAAAATTGTTCCCCACTCTCTTGTGTATGAATACTGACAACAAGCCATTCTGTACATGGACTCCTCAACATGATCTTTCTGCTTGTTTGAATCAGAACCCATGGAATGTTGATAACCATAGCAACATCACCTAAAACAAATCAAAAATAAAGCAAAAGACAAGAATAAGAAAGGACATTATTTAAGCATTTAAAACAAATAAAGGAGTCTCTATTTCATTCACCATTCTTGTAATGAGACATACCCGAAGTCCTTTCAAGGACAAATTCTAGCAGAGATAAAACTCCAAATTCTCACAATCCTCAGTTCATAAAGAATTCTGTTATATTTTCAAGGTCATTAGTGACAACAGTTAAAAAGGTAGTATACTGATTTATTTACCATTGGCATGGATTTTGAGCAGAAATAACTAAAATATGTCAACGAATAGACACATAATACTCCAACAACATTAAAATTTTAACCAATGTAAAAAGGCTTAAAATCTCTTTATGCAGTAGAACATAGTTAAAGTGATTTTCTGGGGATCCAAATAAATACTTCACTATATGTCGTTATTTCATAATATCAATAACATGATAAACAAGTGCCAGTTCTGGCAACTATATTCTTAACAATGACATAAAAATGGTCTGTATGGTGAAAACAATTATATCACTGTATCCAATATCTAACTATATCCAAGTTCACAATAATTGTGTTTTACTGAATAGGAAACAAGTTTGTAACTCATGATAGAATATCATACATAACATGAACAAGAAAATCCTCCAGTCTAGCCAACAACAGGGGTACAATTTTAGCAGGTGGATCTGATATAAGTCTGCTTGTGCTCCGGTGACTGGTGGCTAGATTGGGTCCCCAATTGTACACAGTCACAGCAACCGTCAAGGGTAAGGCAACTCTACATAGTTGTAATGTTATCACACAGTGGGAGCTCTTATCATTTGACTGAATACAAACATCACTCTGTTTATACTTACTGTACTAAAATACAGTATATGTGAAAGAAAATGAACTAATACTAGACAAGATATGAAAAACTTGAAAAGTTTCCTGGACCAGACAAAATATAGTTGGCAAACAATATATATATATTGATTTTTATCTTCCCTAAAAATCAAAGGAATTTCACAGGAAAGAAGGACAGGGGTCAAACTCTTCCCACTGACTGAAAATACATATGATACACACACCTCTGATCTAGGAGTAAAGACAATAATTTGGTCACACAAGCTGGCTGACTTAGTACTGTTTCCTCATACAGCTTCCAGACAAATTATTCAAAAAGATCAGTACTTCCTGCAAGGCTACGGTGCCCACTACTTCATTATCACTTGATTCTGTAGTATGAGCTAGATGATTAGTCAACAATACAGACACTTGTTAAGCTAGACCTGATTGTTCTAAATCCTCAAACTGGGAACCTGCAGGTAAATATCATACAACATAAAGGAATATCTCCAACTAAAATCAAATAGGACAAAATGCTATGAAGTATAGAAATAGCAAGCCATGACACAAGCCATACTGAACATGAGAAATTCTGAAATGTTATCTCATGCAATGATCAAATCAAAGGCTTTTATTGTCCAGCAATTCTTGAAATATTGAATCATTTTTTAAAAAAAAATAAACAAACAAACCTTCTTCAGTTTCCCAAAACACTTCTGTTCGTAAAAACTTGGAATCCAGTCTAAGTTATTTCTGATACATTCTGTCTAGTAGACTGACTCTCTCTCTATTATCTAGTTTACTGCATAACTTGTCAAATACATGAACCAGTCCACTTCTCATTAAATATTTCTCTTCAGCCCTAAAATTAGTTATCTTTATTTAAAGATGATTAAGAAATTAAAACAATGTGTTAATGATTTTTTGAAGCCCAAAATGATGTTAAGCAGTCATTTGAAAAAGTATTTCATTATCAAAATCACATATTAATATAAATCCATTATTTAAAGTTTTCAAACTAAAAGAACAATTTTAAAATCAAGAAATCACTGAAATTAAACAACATTTATAAATAACAATATGGACATAACACTGCTAAGACAGCAATTTTCAGACAAAATCATGCCACCCCAAGTGTGGAGAGTAAAATATGCCTTATTCTATCAAATCTATTATCAGTGACCAAGACATTACATAATCACCTTGTGTATGGAACAGTACACAACAATCCAGTACTAATACAACAAGCCAGCAACCTACACCACAGATGTGATTGTTTCAGCAAAACCACTTCTCTAATTTGGTTCTCCATACCCCCAGATGTCAGCTCATCAACCCTGTATATAAACAAATAATTTATTACCACAATATACTAACATAACATCACAGGGAAATGGAGCAGGTCCTCTGACACTCAGAGACACAGATCACATTTTTACAGCTTAATTCAAGTTTTCAGCAGTATTTCAGTTATTTACCATTTATCCAGAACTGCTGATAATTCATAAAGAAAACATTGCAATTACTAGTACAGAATCCAGATAAACAGGCCAGGTTATCTACCTGTTGTTATATTATATGGATATACAAAGAAATGTCTCAATACCGATGTAACAGCCATCCACTCTGGCAGCAGCAGACAACAATTCCTTCATATGAATTAATGCTCATTTTCCTGTGTTGCCCCTCAAAAATCTCACTTGTACCATGTGCAGAAACACTTCAGAAGATACTTGTAAATTAAAGGCATACACTAAGTAAACACTACAATACATTGCTATGTTTGTATGCTTTTCCCAGAAAGTCTTGAGAAAATATGAGACAAATTCAGTAAGTTTTAATTGCTAGGATTAACATAATTATAACAAAAGAAGTCTCAAGAAACAAAGATTTATTATAAAATTCCAGCTAAAGCATCTTGATAAATAAGTTGATGTTCAACAAACAAACCAATCTCCAGTTGACAAGAACAGTCAAAATTAGATGATTAAAAGAGAGATTGGAATAAAAAAATTCAAGGGAACCAAAACATTTTGTACTTGGCCCAGTATCATAACTTTTAATCAAAACAGTGAAGTTAATATTGTTAATGAAGAAGAGAATAAAACACGCTTAAATGAATTCTCTCTTCTCTTCTTGATCAAAATGTCAAAACCATAAAAAGAAATACTAGTAACCAAATTTACAATTCTAAAACAAGTAATTGAAAATGTATTAACAATTAAGTAAACAAACTATTTCTATCTAACCAAATTATGACTTACCAGCTTTGATTGCTTCAATACATTGTATATCAGTTCTGGGTAAAACTTTCTGATTGGCTGGTGATATGCTGACATGTAGAAGTAGGTCAAGTCGTGTAAGTACACCATCAATTAACTGCTTAGTTCTATACTACAAATCTACTGCGTCATCATTAGTAGATAATGCTTCAGATTCAAACTTCTCCCTGTTAATTAGATAAAAAATTATCAAGGTCCCAATAAAATGTTTGTTTGATGCTAATTGATTTGGTCTACGTCAGCGACTTGTTTGTTAAATGAACATGATTATAGGAGTGACATCATTTTGATACTCAGTTAAATGTGTGCTTAAGACAACCTGTGGATAGAGACCACGTGTGAATAGAGATCATCTGGCTGTAAAAAACATTAGTTTTATTTCAACAAGTTTATACAAGTATTTTCAGTTCATGTCAACCTTTTAATAAATACCATTACTTGACTTTCCAAAACAGATTTAATTTTATGTATGATAAATTGTACATGAATGATTACATTTCGTTAAGTGACCTGATACAATATACATGCAGTAAAGATGATAAAAATTAGGAATACACTCAACCAATCAAGTATTTAAAAAAGCATGGTGTCACATGAGTTTTGTTCATCATCAAAAGAAATTTAACCTCACCTTAGTTCATTTACTGTTTCCTCCAACTTAGCTGTGTGATATGCAACATCTTTTACAAAACATAACATTGACAACTCTTTTAGTTTTGTCTGGAATTTAATAAAAACAAATAAAGTAATAAATAACAGAAACCAATCAAAACAGACTTTTTTTATAAACTTGTAAACAAAGAGAAAAACTACATACAGAAATCTGGACAGGGCTGAATAAGTTAAACAGTATACTTCATCTACAAATTATTACATTTTTGTCTTGGTTCTATGCCTGTTTTCAGATATACCAGTGAGCAGTTACTAAATCACCAGTATAAACATTGTTCTCCATTACTAAGTACCAACTTCTCCATATGAATGATCAGCAGTGAATTATAAATTACCTTACATATAGTTTTTTCTAACAAAACCCAGATAACATGAACAACTCCAAGGGTTCACAGATCTATTGCTCCACCAGTTGAACTTAGTGACTGTCAAACAGTTCAAGTCAATATTGCTATTTCTGCCTATCAGGATTTGATCTGATATCTGATGTATCTATGAAACTCACTTCTTGTAGATGGAAGTCATGAAAAAATGGTGCAGTATTCAGTGTACTATCTTCTTTTCTGTGTAATATTTCTGTATACAATCTCTGTTCAAGATCAGGTAATGCCTGAAAATCAAACATATTAAAATGAATGCATAATTTCAAACACATACAAACAACAAGGTATCAGTGTTATATAACTTGAGATTGGTCTCCAAACTCAATACTTTTTTATCTAAAATTTCTCAATTTAGAAAGCATCTGTAGTCTAGTGAATAAGGTCTCTGACCAGTAATCACTAGCTCCTCATTGCTGAAAGTTGGATATCACCTGGGACAAGACAGATGCGAGAAAGCTGTTCAGCTCACGACAGAAGGTCAGTGGTTCAATCCAGGTGTATGCAAGAGGTCTTCCTTCATCCTTAAAGCTGGAACAGCACCATATGCTGCATGATTAATCTATAAGTTTAATCTAAGGAACTGTTCAATGAAGAATGATAATGAAAAGGAATTGTTAAAAAACATTAGGTTTCAAAGCTCAAATGCTTTTTCCCCAAAAGTTCTAAATTTGCACATGAAAAGATAAGCTAATCATACAGCATTCAACTAGCATCATAATTTATTAAAGCATTAACTAAAAATTATACCAAAGTTATATTTTCACAATGAAAAATGAGAAAAAAGATATCTGAGCATGAAGAGACTGTTAATAGCATAGATTTCAAATTAGATTTTGCTTATAACAAATTTAACTGAGCATATTAGGCTAAAAATGTAGGACTGAGTCTTGATAAAATAAATTCCCCTTTCTCTAATGACAAGAAGCAAAGAATAAGAGTTCATACAAGTAATAGTAATTTTTACACTGATTATTCAGCAGAGTAGATTTAATCTAAATGAAGAGGCCAGGGTTTGTAAAACTAGAGATCGATCTCAAACCTATAAATTTCATATGCTGTCTTTTGATGTGTCTATGTTAACGTGTCTATGATTAAACAAAGATGATTTTAATCATACATTATCCCATCAGTATGATTGATCTGAACATGTTCTTAAACACTTAACGACAATGTTTTTTCAATTAAATACTTCAAGAATAAAAATTGAGATTTTTCAGTGTCTGATAATGTTCTCAAGATTCTTAGCCTTGCGTGTAGTTCTAAACAGTAGTTAATATCACATAATGAAAAATCAAATAAATTACCTTTAATTGTCTGACAAAAACATTGTTCTCTTACATATTTCTTCCATTATAGATGTAAGGAACACAAACCCATCAGTTTGACTTGCCTTTTATGGTGTAAAAAATCAGGATCTTCAAGACCAAGATTTTCACAATGGCCGAGACAACCTACTCCAATATAATACATCAATATAATACATGTATCTGGTTTGATTACATCCCTAAAAACAACATAAAACAATAATTATCAAGAATTATTACAAACAACCAATAAACTACATCATTTTTATACCTGCCCACTTCACTGAACTGGTAATGTGTCAGGTCCATGGCATTCAATGCTTGAGCACAGCACATGTTTAGTTGAATCAAGTTTTGTCAATCATCCTTCACTGCCATTAATTCATGTGGAATAGAGATAATAACTGGCTGAGAAAAGGTTAGTACTGGCACAAAATAAAGAAAGACTAGTTAACTACCTGCAAATAGATACTTGAAATGACATTGAAACAGGCAAAATACCAGAAAGATTTATTTTTACAAAAAAAAATTTGAAATCATTTTTTATAGCTTTGCCTAAAACCTTATTAAGAGGAGCAGTATTTGCTACAAAACAAGACAATTCAATAACACTTAGACAATATACATGTATTATGATAAAGTTTCAGAATACTGAACAAAACAAAACATGTCTGATAAAGAGGTACCATTTATCTACATATCTGAAAATTGGAATAAAATGATTGGGTAATCAAAATCATTAAGTGAGCATTAAAATGAGGGGCCTCTGTGGTCAAGTGGTTACAGACTCACCACTGTAAGTTCGAATCTCACCAAAGTTCACCTGTGATGAAGCTGTCCAACTACCTTACTGGGGTCTTTCTCATCACTGTAAAAGTCTCCAAATGATCCTGACTGTTGGTGAGAAGTTAACCCCAGTAAAAAAGAGTTAAAATACAGCATAATACAAAAGTACAAAACTAATCTCATACTTGGTCTAAGATAAGGCAGATGTTGAGGGGTTAAACTAAGTAGGTTTTTCAAGATCTCATAAGGTAATTTTATCCTCAGTATAAACTCAAAAGTGACAAACTCGGATCTGTAACCTGTTGTGTCTTCTTTGGAGTTTTAGGTGATGTTGGCACTGAGGATTCACTTTGACAAACACAGCTATAAAGTAGCAGACCTGAATCATTTTGAATGAAGAACCATAAACTAGTAGTTTAAACAAAAAGAATACTTTTCTTCAAGAAGTGATTATTTGATGAGAACAAAAAGAAACCAGATGTTCAGGTCAAAGTTTTTAGATAGGAAATCTTTGAAATGACAGCTACTTATATTTCAAGTATGAAGTCACAATATTGAATAGTTAAAAAGTTACACATTTGAAAAACAAATAAATCATTTTACCACTGATGTTAAGGCAAAACCATAAGAACTAATTTTATTATGCTTTAAACTTGAGACAACTTTCATCAGAATTCCAGAAATCACTGAGGGTTTCTGACAATGGGACGATAAAAGCTTACGGAACCAATTACTAAGTTCATAATGCTTCACTTCAACCTAATAGGCGTCATTAAAATCCAGCAGACAGACAAAAGTCAAGCTTACTCTAACAAAATCTTTGGACCAGCCTGATCCCAGACTTCTACCACTAAAGCCAAACGTGTCACTACCATCCTCAGCTATCTTCTTAGCTGTTGTGTTTGGAGAATCATCTAAAATAATGAAAATCAGTATACATTTAAAGACTGCAGTTGTTGAATAGAAAGGTTTTGGAACTATTAACTTACATCCAGTCACATTTTACTTATCATTCAGGAGTCCATATCAAGTCTCTGAAAATACTGATTTCATACTCACAAACCGAAAGTCGATAGAATTATTGCTCTTCCAGTTAGCTAAATGGACAGGCTCAAATAGAAAGAGCATCTAAAAGACTCCTAATTGATAAGGCTGCTAATATATCTAGATATTGTGCTATCATCAATTTTGATTGACTAGAGTTATAAGATCTTACAAACATCAACTTGAGACCACTTAAAATTAAGATTTTTCATGAAGAGAGCTACTAATGCAGAACTAAAAACTATTCATGAGAAGTACCATATCATAATCATACTGTGAAGAACATCTGTTGTCAAATATTATATTGTAATAATGTATACTTTCTATAGTTTTACCAGAGCTCCAAGGAGCTGGACTTTATAGACCAACAAGAAAACACAGTTCCTTATGTTCTTAAGAATCAACTCTGAAAAATAAAGCAAGACATGATATGGAAAAAGAATGGGATACATTGAAGTTTATATTTTTCCACCAAAACATGTCCATCTTTATTTCATTGTTATGGATATAATGAAGAATGGATATGTATATATATAATTATTCAGGTCTGAAGGAAATCAATATAATCATGTTCCACTATATCAGATAGTTAATAATGATTAAGAAAAAACAGGGGTATGGAAATTGTGAAAAAATAGAAATAAATTTCTTTAAATATAAATGTACTTACTAGAATATACAATTGCATTTATTGTTAGCAAATGTTGATATTTAACATTCGAAAAACACCATTGACAATTATGATTGATGAATGAATTAAAAAAATCAATGTTTTGTAAGAAAGGAATATGCTGATGAAGATTTCATACTTTTCCACATTTTGTTGAATTATATCAATGGTATCATTAGAATCCTGGTCCTCCACATCCTCACTAATCACTGCTTCAGCCTAGCTATTCTTTAATAGTAAAGCAACCTGGAATTAACATAAATCTTTAAAGTTCAGCCACACTTGAGTTAAGTAGATAATAACAGCCACCAAAAAACAATGGACATTCTTACACACAAAAGGCAAAACAAACTTCAATTCTTCAGTTACCAATGGTAACCCATTTACATCCTAATAAATAAATGTGTTTACAATAAACTTCAGAACAAAGACCAACTGTATATAAAAGCCATGTTTCCTCTCACACAGCTTGTAATATATAACATAATAGAGTTATATTCTGTGGATTCCATGCATGTTTTCAATAGTTTTTTTCAATTTTAAACCAACATGCATGCGTTCACATAATCATTCTTCCTGAAGTCTGTTCCAATACAAATCTTGTTCCTTGCCCTCCTAAAGTAACTACCACTAATTCTACATGATTGATTAGTGATGGAGGACAAATAGCCTTAGACACATTGGCTACAAACAAATCATCACAGAAAACATGTATCATGCTCAGCCTGTAGACCTGACACCATACCTATATATTGAGCGATGCAGGTAGGCTTTTGTAGAGCAAGCTCACACAAATTGTGGGAGTCAATCACAAAATACGCAGCAATAAACAAGCTTCCATTCACATTCTATTAAACAAACTAGTTTGGCAATGCATCAATAAAAGGCAGTTACTTTCATCTGAATACTATTTGGCGGTAAATATGTAAATATTTTCTACTAAGTGATATTCATAAACCATACAACAATAGCTACTGACCTTACTGGACCATACAATAAGTTGTACAAGTCTTGGTATTGAGGCATCAACTAAGTTCAGATTTTGTAGGTTCTTGTGTGTTAATGTTGACATTAAAGAAAGTAACATGTGACCAAGTAACATTGCCTTAGCAACTCTTTCTAAACCTTGGAGATAATATTCAACTCGTTTATTCTTGATATCACAGACTCACAACAGCTGATCAGGACTTCTAACACCTGCAGGAAGAAAAACCATGAACATAAAAATGATTCAATGACAAAACAATAAATGGTTTACTGTAACATTCTCATTATGACATGTCAGTCGTCAAACCATTCCACTTGGTAAGACGAAATAATCTAATAGACTTCTGACGTAGAAGTATGTCCTAAGACAGAACATACTCCAATAAATGCCTTAGGGGTATATATAAATGTATCTATTTTTCCATTGGTAAAGTTATTGTTTGAATAACATTTTAATGCAATGGCTATAATATCAAGGATTATTCAAACATCTTTGGAGAGTCAGGATTTTTTATTTTTCTCAAAAATGGTGGGTGCCGTAATTAGAGGGTCATTTATTAGGGAATAATGGGTTCTCATGCTACATTACAATGTAATCTTTCTGAGTCATACATCCACTGTAACATTATAATAAATGTACAGCACTCAGTTGATTTTAACAGCACATCTCAAATAAGCAGATAATATAGAACATATCAACTTCTCCACATGTATGATGCTGAGGAGATGAAAAAATAACCTTCAGTCTATATTTCAAGTTTGTAGCTCATTCTAGTCTCTAACCAAAAGCCCCTAAATCAGCAGTCATTAGCTCTACTTACAAACTGGACATGGTAACAAATAAACAAAACTATTGAAAAAGTATATGCAGCGCCTTATCTTAAAACCCAAACCTCTAAATCAGCAGTCATACAAATTGGACAATAAGCAAATAAACAATATTATGAAGTTGTTACTCACATCACAAGCTCGAGTAAACACTTTCTGTGAAAGTTCTTCACTTTCTGTGAAAGTTCTTCACTTTCTGTGAAAGTTCTTCACTTTCTGTGAAAGTTCTTCACTTTCTGTGAAAGTTCTTCACTTTCTCATCTACAATCTACAACACAACACTTGCTAATAATAGAAGTATACTGTAAGTACATGATATTACAACCACCTTTGTGATCAGTCTTAGTATTCAAGTGGTCTCATTGTCAAGTTGAAATACAAGAAAAAGAACAATCAATAGAAAATAATGATTATAATTATAATGTGCTGGTTGCTAAGTGAGGTTTGATTTTTTTTATTGTGATGTATTTTTATTCCACATAGTAACCAAATCTTTGATTAGCTTTAAATGTACAGTTTATCTTTAAACTAATCAGTTCAACTCAACAATTCTACTTATTAGTGCAATAAAAACATTACTTGTACATAAACATAATTACAAAATTGCTATATAAAGCTCACATGTCTATATATATAAATGTAATTTATTCAGGTACTACCATATTAAACAAGCAGATTCTTTTGAGCCAATGAACAAAATCACAATGAAGCATTATGTATCTAACCAAAATGTGGGTAAAACGTCCATAAAGAATATTGATGTCAAAAAAGTGGTCTTAAAACTAACCAGAAAATTAATTATTTGAAAGTACTTACTATATCAACTTCAATTTATAATGGTCAACAACAAATTGTTGATGACAAGGTTTGGATCATGTGGGCATTTATTAAAATCTATTCATGTAAAAAAACACCATGTCCATGGTTAATCACACCAGTAATATATGCCTTCATCAAATTCACTTGATTATGTTCTGAAAAATATGTTTATAAATACAGCATAATTAGTAAACTTGGAAAATTCAATTTAAACGCTCTTGTTTACAAAACAGTGACAAAACATTCACTTGTTAAATTCATTAAAACCATAAACTGAATGTTCTGATTCACCACAGATTAAAGCACAAAACTAAAAAAAGTGTGTCATATAAATGAACAATACAGAAAGAAAGTTTGATGAGAGTTCACTTCTACAGAATTTTTATTGTTGAAATAATAGTCATACAATTTTGTGCCTATAAAAAGTCAGACAAGCATATCGCAGACTAATTAATGAATTAGTTGTGAAATTATTTCGAAGTGTTATAAAGTCACATTCATATACTTAATGTTACCTTTGACCTCCTTTCAATAGAGTGAGGAAGATTTGTTTTGACTGAAATACAAATAACAGCAAATCACATAGTTGACAAAACAAGCAATTTCCAACAGAAATCAACACAGCTCTATGTAAAATAATTGTTTGTTAGTAGACATTACAATGTTCACTTGATTTGTTTGTAGTGATTGATTCCTGATAAGTTCGTTATTTTTAAGGAACGAAAGACATTTGATGCATTTGGTCCAGAAAAACATCAGCAAATGCTTTAGAATTACAAAACCCTAATTAACTTACCTACATAATTTTATTCAAACAATACTCACATGTTAATAACAAAATTTAAGGTATAAATTCAAACTTACATTGATCCATGCCATCTATAGTAACTGACGTGAATTTGTCAGGCGGTACCTGACCCATGCTTACTATAATAGATTTTTCTTTCCATTCTGAAAAATAAAATTGTATCATACAATTATTACAACTAATACAAAGTAATATTAATACTAGTGACTTCATACAAATCTTAGAGTTAGTTTCAGTATGCAGTCATACCATAATTATAATGTTAAATATGTGTATTGCACACTTTCAGCATCAACACTTTATTAACAGAAATTTTTCAGTTGACTTTGAGTTTTGTAAATAGGATTCATTCATAATGCAATGTGAATGCTTCTCTATTGAGGTTCAAGGGAGTATTTAAAAAATGTACATGTCAAGTAAGAATAAATAACGGGAATTTTAACACCAGCAGTATAATATCTGTTTAGCTGGTATAAATCCAATTCTTATAACTATATATAAGAATTTGCAGGACTTTTCATTACTAAGTCATTCATTTGATCATAAAAAAATCTTGTACGTCAAATTGGTGCATGTGAGATATAATAAATGCAAGTAGAAATGTTGTGTAGATTAAATTCATTGAAATTCACTGACATTTTGTAAGAACACTAGCTGAAAATTGTACCCTAATCAATGATGTGCATTTATACAGGTCATTTGACAGGTCAGATATATATACAGTAATTGACCAAGTGACAATTTTTGTTCTCCATAAAACATTACATTGATGATATGAAGCAAAATAATAACAGTCCACTGATAAAAGAAAGAAATTGCAAAAAGCAAAAAAATTCTTACTGCTGTGTTCGTCATTCAGTTTTTTTACATTTTGCCTTCACACAAAGACAGTCAATATTTTCCTGCTGCTTCTCTAACATAAAACAAGTGGAACACTTCAAAAATGAACTGTCTGAAACATAGAAAAGCTTACATTAACAGTTTAAGACAAGTAGAAAGAATGTTAAAGATCTGATACATCCTTTGTGACAACTATATTTTTTGGCAAAGTTTGTCTGCAAAATGAAGTTAATTTAATACTTGCCCTATCTCTGTATAACTAAATACTGTGGTGAACAAGCACAAATAATCAATATCCACATGAAAAATATATTGAAAATATCATATTAGAATTGTAATGTAAAATGACTAGTGGCAAAAGCTTTTTAAACATTTTTGTTAATGTATTTAGTCACTACTTTTTTACAAGTCAGAGTCACAACAGAATAAAGTGAAATGTATTTAACTCGTGAAGAATTCCAACATTTTAAATTATGGTTCGTGTATTTGTTCAGAAGTAAATGTAAAATTTCAAAGAATTGTTTAGACGTAATGCTGTGTTAAATCATCTGCAACACTTGTGTAACAATGTCTAATAAGTACAACTAAACTTTATTTCATTAGCTCATAGAAAATATGTGAAAATAAAAACCATACCTGCTTTATTTTCACATTAGGAAAATATGTCTTCATTATCTTGTAATTCCATGTTTACAGTTGAACTGTTTGAAAGGGAAAATAGCAATCCCTCCACTATTAGCCCTATTGAAGAGTTTTCAACTCCCCTTCGATTTAGTAATGCCATACAGTTCATCATTTTCTCACTTCCGGTCGAAACTGATCTTAATAACAACACTGAAAAAAAGTGGTGAAAACTTTCAATGTTGTATTTGAACAACAATCATCTATTTAACAGAAGGCTTTAACTATTGATGAGCGTGATGTAGCAATACTTACAGCAAAAGACAGATTGTACAATTTAATTTGCCAGCATCTCAATGCTAATGAGTATTAATTTCCAAATAGTATGGAAAAAAGTGATGTAAAAAAATTGTAATAAAGCTGACTGATGTTATGTGGCATCTAGATGGGAACACCATCTTGGTACAATTAATTTGAATGATTAAAAGAAGATATTTGGTATGTTAGATGCATGACTCATACCCATCAGAAAACATTTTACAATATTTTAATCCATTCTTTCATCTTGTCTGAACCCCAAGGTTGCATAGTGCTTGCAGAGCCATGTTAATGACTTAAATGGTTATAACACTATAATTATGTACTATCCTAACCACTAGATGTAGCTACAGTTAGCATGCAGTAAAATCAGATGTTGATGATTTTCATCAAGAAAAGCATTTATCTTCATATTTTCCTGCATTCATACAGCAACATACATAACTATAATAAACCCATCCACCATGAAGCTATGTTACAAGCAGGCAAGCATGCTACAGAGGGTGATTAACAGTCAATAGGTGCATAATGAAGAGAGGAGGTTGTACAGGTGTGAAGTAATGTGACATCATCACACTGGAAAGAATTAATAAGCACATTAATTATTATTTGAAGGCTTCATTCAATACTTCTGGTTGCTATTCATATTATAAAGGCTAAAACAATTATTGATCAAAACAAGCTCTTTCAAAAAAAAATTACCTACTTACCCATGCCTTATTGGGAATAGAAAACAATATTTTAATTCTGGCCTAATGCCACATTATTTTTGAAACAGTGTAAAACCTGAAGACAGTAAGACTTATAAAATTTTACAAATGCAAAAATGTAAGCATCAAGTAGGGATTAAGCCAAACATAATAATAACTACATTAAGAAACACGAAGATATCCTAAAAACATGATACAACTTTACAATACACCAGTACTACTGTAATGCTATTTCTTTATTTGAAAAACTCAATACTCACAGCAGTAACAAAATATAATTAACCAAGTATTGTAAAACATGCAAAAAATACATATCAGAAAACATATAATTCACAGCTAAAAATGTGTATTCAAAAGCATGCTTTGTAACATTTAATACAACATTTTTTAATGATAATAATTAATGTACATGAATTCTGTCTTAATCCTGGCTGACTGATGAATAGTAGTAGAAGAAGTGATGAAAGAATCAGAACATGCCTCAATAGCCTCACCTACACGCTCTTTCATCATTTTCAGATTTCTGTTAACAGTAAACTTGTTCATTTTTTATACTATAAACAACTAGTTACAAGAATTGAGTTTTATATGGCAGATGTTTAGAAATTCGATGGGTGTAAATATGGTTAAGTAAATGTACCTTTCTACCAATAGGCATCACTTCCAAATATGGTACTAGCCAGAAGTGAATTCTGCTGTGAAGTTCATTCAGGAAATGAAGATTTCGCAACTTCTGTTGAGCTTAAATGTCAATGATAGAATTTGTTGAACATATTTTTTCTAGTGTTCATTGCTCAGTATTCTGTGAATTATCTCGAGAAGTTTCCATAGTTGCTAAAATATAACACAAAATAAAGAAATACTACTTATCATTGAAAGAATGATGGAATTAATAATCAGTAAGTCAAAGGTTAATCAGTTCATAACATTTGAATTATGCAGGTAACTGGCAAAGAGGAAAAATGTTGAAATTTTATTTAAATGACTTTCTAAGAAATTATCCATATTGTAATAAAAAAATAAGCAATTTCCTCATGCACAAATCAAAATTTTAAACTAAAACATGTAGAATAACAGTTGCAGTCAGATCTTATCAGCTAAAACATTCATGTTGCCTCAACTCACATGTCCTGAGGAGTCAAATCATGACTTAACTTTTGTCCATCATTCTGCACACACATAATTTGTGATATTGTAAAGATACCAAAGTTAAAAAGTTCAATACTTTCTGTCTAACATCAAAGGTTCAAATATTGGCCGGCACAACATTTAATTGAAGGGAAAATCAATAAGAAATGTATTCTGTATATACTTTAATTGAACACAACTACAACAAATATGGGAAACAACTGATTACTTTCATTTTCACAAATTTCTGTGACAGCCTAAACTGAAAGTATTGTCACTAAAAATCAAGAGTTTTACTTAGTTGCTATCCAAAAGACTCTAAAGAGTTTACAGATCTAACCCAAATTGAAACAGGGGAACTACTTTCATCACCAAACTCTTTACAGTTTTACACTAATTGTTTTGGATACTTAGGGTGACGCTGAATTATGCACTAGCTTTAAATTAAATAACTCAATAAATGCTTGCAAAGAGTGAGGTTTCATTCACAACAATTAAATTGCTCAATGTCAGTCAATCCAAGTCAAACTAGATAAACGATTTTCATGCACAAATGAAAGATAAAAGGTATTTACAAAAAACTAACAGTACAACTTGATATTGTAGTGATTGTATGAATATGGGCCACTTTAAACAGCCTTGCTGTTGGGTTAACTCATTCGCGACATGGTTGAGTGTCCGCCTACAGTTCTAGGGGTCCCGGGTTCGATCCCCGGTAGAGAGCATGGATTTTTCTTGCTCCCAATTTACTATAATATTAAAAAATGTTTACTCTGTCCGAACATATCTTATTCGACTACTTCTAGTAATACTGCACAAAATATAATTTACGAAAATATACAAAAAACTTTTTTCATGTACATGTATGAAAATATATATAAAGCAATTAACGAATTGTTTTCGTGTGTCAAGTAACAGAAGCAAAGCATTACTTTACCAGGACTAGTAAACATGCATTTCTTTATTTATTAGACAGGTGAACGTTCTAGTAACCGGAAACTTCTAATGGGAGAGTTTCAAAACAGAACTGTATATTAAACTGGTTGCCGTTTCAGAGCTCCAGAGTTAACGGGAACCAGTATAAGATTGGTGCCCTAAGAGTGAAATGCTGCTGATGTAGAATAAAATATTTACTGTTTGTGCACTTACGCTGACTTCTTTGCGATGTTCGACGTGTATCAACACAATTAACTTGAATTATTTCAAAATAAATTGCAAATGAATGAGTATCGAATTAAGCTGTTATATATTTATTTGTGATATTTTGTTCTACTTTTAACCTGTAATAGTAAAACAACAGCCTTGTTATTGGATGACAAAGCTACCACTATATGCAGGTAATTTTGTATGTAAATCTTCAATTTGTTATGGTTTGTTTCACTTGATGTTTAGTTGTCAAGGAAACATTCCATTAGTAAAATAGATTATAGACTTACTTATTCAGCTTCCCAGTTGGCCGATTTCATAAATGAATTTGGAAGGGTCATCCTCTCACCCACACAAAGGACTGCGTATATTTATAATTATGCGGAAACGCGAATTACGTAAAAAATGTATTAGTAACTGGCATAACTTACTCAAATCGATAGAAATAACTATAATCCTTAATACTTGGCCATAAATACGAGTTCAGTTTCTAACACTTGATCATAAATTCTCAGTCTATAACACTTGGCCATAAATTCTCAGTTTCTTACACTTGATCATAATTCTCAGTTTCTAACGCCAAAATTCAATTATTTGGCTTAATTTTTTTCGTCGTGTGTAGTGTGCAAGCGGCCATATTGTACCATTTATTTTGTTATGAAACGGGGTTTATTGAATCAGAAAAGTCATCACATTTCTAACATTACTAACATAAAACAACGTCATGTTCTTTGTAGGACTACATGTTAACAGTTCAGAATCTAAGCTCCGAATCTTCTACAGAATCTGCTCAGAATGAATATCCAAGCAATAAATACACCTCTCAAATTTAAAATCTCATCACGTGGCATGCATGTATTTACATATTTGGTTATCTGATCAGTGCTACCCATCTATCTGTTATTATTAATAATGGAAAATTCTGCTGACCATAGTATATGCCTGTAAACATGCAGGATTAATTAAGAGGCAGAAATAATCCTCAGACACAGACCACTGGGTACAAGAGATAGTATCAGCCTGTAAACATGTGGAATTAATTAAAAGTAGAAGTAACCCTCTACGCATACAGAATATCTTCATTTATAAATCTGTAGAATTCTTATAATTTTGCTACATTTTGCCATATCATGACATTACAATATTGTACCATTTATTTTACTATAGTGTGACATTTCAAACTTTCACTCTGCTTAAACACATTATTGGTACTGATAGAAGTCTCGTCAATTCAAAATACTGGGCCCAATAAAAAATGTCTCACCGTCACCAACAGTCTTATCAGTTTAACACAGCCAGTTTCATTTAGTTGGCATTGTTCATCATTTTTTGTATTTTCTGATGTCAGATGATTTCATTATACAACCACCACTATTTGGATAGATCTGTTGAGCAACCTGAAAAGTTTACACAAAATCACGAAATTTCTACAGGCAACTAATATTTAGTTGGTCAAACAAGAATTCATAAAGCTGCTGATGGTAATCCTATTGTTCTTTGTTATTTTATTGAAACAATTTGTTTGTTTATATATCACAAAGTGTCCCTTTGACTTAGTGGTAAATACTTAATTTGATAAAATTGCTAAATGCAGGATTCTCGGAAACGCTTAATTCTGCGTATTTGTACACACAATTTTCTCAGATGAATGCATGTAATATCAAGCAATGCGTTTTAGGACGCATTCATACCACTGCTGGACGCGTACATACACAAGCCGATAATAGGTCATAATGGGCTGTTCCGCATGAGATAAGCGAGATGTAATTAGGTGAATGCGCGGAATTGTGTCAACTTCCGATAGAGGCGGGGCTTTTCACCTGTCTTCTTCACCTGCTCTCAGCCAATCGCTATGCGTCTCCGTCTACTGGGGGCTAGTATGAATATTGATTGACGCACGAAGTGTGTATGGTTATACACGTGTAACAATTAATGCCTTTTAATATTGTTTCGTGAATTTACCAAATCGGCGACTCAGGATTCATTCTGTAATTGTAGTTAAATGCCGGGTGTCTTTGTGACTGTATTATTGTTTTATGACTTCAAAGACCAACCAGTGGGGTACAATTATTAGCGCGTTAAATATGTTTGGAAATATCCGCTATATTATTCTTTACTTGCCTTTCAACAAAATTTCCAGCATAATTGACCACTTTCCTGTTTCGCGCCCCCTAGCGGATTTTCCCGATTGCGCAATCCAAGATGGCGGCGTATGGGGTCATGGTGTAATCTACGATATTACGCCAGTATTTCGTGTTTAGCAGTATTTTATGCAGAAAATCACTATTCTACGACAATTATTGAGAAGCTGTATTGATAACTAAAATATATGCGATATTTAAGCGATATAGTTGTCGCTATAATTAAGTAGAATTCGTTTTGTTTCCGATTTGTATGCACATTAAGTGGATGGGGGCGGTTTTTAAAAAGTCATTTCAGAAGAAAGTATCTATTTTCTGACTTTATTTTTCATGTATCCATGTCTAAACAATTCGTTTAATTGTACAAATATGTATTAATATTAATGAATCCGTGTAGATCTAGTACAAAGTACATCCTATTGAATCTTGGAATGAAGATTTAATGGGTGATTTCATGAACACTAAGTGGCATATTGCTCAGTATTTGTGCCATTTTGCAAATAATAAATTCATTATATTAAAACCACTAAATCAATTTGCAAAAAAAAAAACAACGAAAAAAATGCAAACATATACATGAATATAGGTCTGATGTTCCAAAAAAAATCTTGGAAAAACCTTCAGTATAAAAGTTAGGCAGGTTTTAAGATCCTACAAATGGCCATTTTTGGGGTGTAATATGTTAGCATCTGTTTTTTTTTCACTATTTTCTATTTTTCATTCTGAAAGCATTACTTATTTTAAAATATGAGATGTTACATTTTAATTGTAGAATCCAATGCTGTTTAATTTGGTACATGATATATAATGTTGTGGACCAAATACTTTTTATTTTAGACTAAAATAACCAAAATTGGTACCACTGTAACCAGTGACTTCACTTATTTATCTTTGATAATCTTTTACTCAAAATATTCTCATGAAAATGACTTCAAGAGTCAGTCATAAAATTTGAACATTACAGGGACCTGATTATGTAATGGTACGTAATAATGCTGTCCCTTTGTCAGTGGACAGTTTCAGTGTTAATTGATCCCTTTGATAACAGTACATCACTTATCAAATCACAGTGTGGGATCAGTCAACCATACCATCATGTTGCACAGTGCCAGGATGTATCCCAGACATGACCCTTAATGTGTGAAATTATATAATCTCATTTTTAACTAAGCATTACTAACCATGAATGCCGATGCAATAAAACGTGCTAAAGAAAGAGACAGAAAACAGAAGAAAAATTGAAACATTTATTGTATCAGTAATTGAAAAATTGTAATTATGATAATAGTGATTTCATATCCATCTTTTAACCTCTAATTTGATTATAAAAAAAAAAAAACATTTATTCTGCTATTAAATCTATAGAAGTTTTTACAATCTTAACCAGGCAGATAGATAATTGTTGATATTTAACCATTACCAATAAAATTTGAAAATTAGTTGAACTGTTAATATGCAATAAACTGTTAATACAATATAGCACTACGATTTGGATGCCGTAAAAACTTTGGAGTTGGCAGGTAAAAGATGGGTCGGTTGGGTAACCGGAAACCAACCTATGTTTTTGACCCTATCAGCAAACATAGTGAATGTGTAACTTTGTTTTCCTCCAATTTAATTTAAGAAATATAATGTAGATATTTTATTTTTTACGTGGATCACATGTACAACTGGAATTTCAGTTAATTGAGGAACGGAACTTCTAAAAATGTACAAATTGCAGTGACCTGTGGTTGTTTTAACTTGAAAAACATCAGTAAGAAAAAAACAATGTGAAGTGCTTACATTACTGCAGAAGTTGATTAATTAGTATACTGAATGGTGAACCTGATATATTAGCATTATTTGACATTGATCTACATCATTTCAGACATATTTCCTCGTTTTGATGCTGTTTGCGGCTGTGGTCCAGTGGTTAGAGTGCTGGACTTGTAACCCGGCTCCTTGTAAGTTAGTACTGGTAAGTATGCAGTCCAGGAAAACTGATCAGGTTTACCGGTCGCTGTATGTAAAAATTGTTGAAAAATGGTGTTAAACCCAAGTGACAATAAGTCACGTAAAAACAAACAAAAACAAAAATAAATTTGATGCTGTTTAATATAAATACAGATAATGGCGATTCATGACAACCAAAAATGATAGCTTTCCATTTCACCGAGTGCCACATTACTTTTAGTTATGTCCGTCCCAGTTTAGTGTAATGTCCATCCTGCTGTAAATAAGTTGCTATTATATTTTT
This sequence comes from Lutraria rhynchaena, assembly GCA_008271625.1. Classification (NCBI taxonomy): domain Eukaryota; kingdom Metazoa; phylum Mollusca; class Bivalvia; order Venerida; family Mactridae; genus Lutraria; species Lutraria rhynchaena. The sequence goes on from VIBL01000296.1 coordinate 154,355, forward strand.
CTTGGATAAGCTTTATTGTCTTTGTCGCCAGTGTGACGATAGTGAAGAATTGATGATCCAGTGTGATTTTGTGATATTGATTTCATCCCAGAATTGATGATGAAGCAGAGAATTTGTCTTCTTGGAACTGACGTGGTGCGGCACCTACACGATACAGGAAACCTTATCTAAAATAGATAAAATAAAAGTACATATATATCATCATGGGCCTGTGCTTGGTAAGATACATGATATAAGAAACATGGCGAAAATAAACCATAGAAAATATTTGTTCGGTACTATCTTGCATTCCAGGGACCAGGATCGTTATTCATTTACTACCAGCACAATCCAATGTAAGTTAGGTGTACACAGGCGACATATAATTTCGGAACGCAATATGATTATAAAGATCGCTATGATCATGTAATAAACCATTCAAAAGATAAGAAACGTAGCTATCGGCACATAAATATATTTTTATTACATCACCCCACCCACTAAATTCAAGCCAACAAATTTTGCATAAATGATGAAAATTAAACGATCTAATGATCGTTTAGGATTAAACTGATATTAAATATGCAAGAAAAGTTATTCTCTTACCTTACATGAAGTTTAAATGAAATGACAGGAACATAAAAACGGTGTATTTCGATAAAAAAACGACTATGACAGTTATTCAGCGCATGACCCCATACGCCGCCATTTTGGATTGCGCAATCGGAAAATCCGCTAGGGGGCGCGAAACAGGAAAGTCGTCAATTGATGTCAGAAATAAACCGCATGTCCGCAGACTACCCTGTAATCATGAACTATTGCGTAATCGTCGAGAGATTGTATCGGTGCATGACACGTTTTGTGTTTACATGGTATTTACAGCATTTTTTAAAATATGGACCAAATATTTTTAAAAAGAAATATTTGTAGGGTTTTTGAAATTTACTTGTGACAACATTGCGCCTTGTCTTTAAAAACTGGTTTAGTTAGTGTCCACAGAATACAATTATTGAGCTAACATTGACATGAGGGTTTTCACTAGATGTCAAAAGTTGAAGATCAGAAATGACCCTTGGCTAATGATAATTTGAAGAATCATCAAAATTCCGTCTAATTTTATTACAAATATGACTCTTTTATACCAAATTCTCAAGAGTCAAAAGCTTTCTTTTACTGATTTCAAAATGTCAAAATGCTGTTTAAAGATAGTGTATTGTAGTGTGTTTAACAAAGTGCTCCTATTTTTCTACAGTTTGCATGGAATTTTGTTTTATCAGCCCTTTCCAGCTATACATTTTGTAAAAGGTTGTGTCTGAAATCAAAAGTTTTGTAGCCTAAGTTAAATAGACTGAATAGCATATGGTTCACATTTCATTTTTTTAAAAAATTTTTCTCCCACTTCTTTATAGCAGATTTCTTCATATATTCTGGAGCAGTAATCTAAATCACAGTCTTCACCTGAACTCTCAGCACAATCAGACTACTCATTTATATAATAGCAAGATTTATTGCCTGACCAATTTTTTTTGTAGACTCAGTCTACAACTTATTGTTTTCTTGCTGAATGTTAATCATTTACTTTACTTGTTTTTATTGACTATATTGAAATTGTTGATAAATCATACAGCACAGTAATTTAATGATTTAGTGGCTGAACATTTTGCTCAGGGCATTTATAAAACTCTCCTGCTGTAGGAATATAATTCTGAGCTTTCAGATACTGACTGGGATGCAGATGTCAAAAAAGTAAGAGAAAAGGTAGATCTGAAAGAATCTATTGCCCTGCGAAAGTTTGGACGAAGACAATAATGAAGTTTCCTGAATACAAGGTATGTTTTTGTCGAGCTTGGTTGCGGTGACATAGTTGTCAAAATAGCAGTTTGATGTTTATGATGTAATTTTCACAACAGTGTTGCCAATTAATGTAAAAAAAAATGTTAAAGAAAAAAAAATCCTACCTACCGACCCATATTTTCTTTTGGCATGTAACCAGAAACAAACCTTTTTTTGTTTAGGCCTGATCATATTTTAGAGACTAAAGTCACACTCAGTGTTTAAAGGGCAGAAGTTGGCATGTTTTACCTTGTCTGGACTGTAACTTCTTTCAGTTTTACAACAACATGACATTATTGTTCTCTTTGATGAGACAGTGTGTCATGCCCAAGACCCAGGTATCTTAAAGGTTTTTCAGGACGATAACAAGTACTGTCTTAGCGAGCTTGACATGTTGCCATTTTGTGACTTCTAGTTATTCATTTATGTGGCCGAGTTGTTTCATATAACTGATTGCATTTCTGTGTTTCTGCACAATTATTAGCTGTTGAGAATACAAACACTAACAGTCATAAAAGGAATTAAGCTGTCATTTTAAGCTATCTCTAAAAATGTTGGCATAAGATTGATTCATAAAATTTAGTTGTGATTATTGAAATATTTTCATGTCAAATTTCTTGCTTGCTGGATTTTTAGCTCACCTGAGCACGTAGTGAACTGGTATCATTCGATCATGATATATCTGGTGAAGTGCCGAATGAAATGTTTTCCATCTCAAATAAGTAGTTCAACCTATCAAACATGTGCTTGTTACTTCACTTACGTATTATTGCTGCCAACACTGAAGTAGACACAGACATAGATCACGTTGTAAGTAAACTAAACAGCCACAACAACTTCAACTCATTTACTTGTTTTACTTTTTCTATGCTAAGTGTGGTTTTATTGTTTTTTTTAATGGTTCTACAAGCTTAAATACCTTGAACACCACAACAGTTATGTATGCTTGTTTGTAACATTTGTACACTGTTATGGAATACATGCATGAAAATCAGTCATTTAACTGTTTCAAAATAACAATTTCTCAATGCATAAAAACTTGCTGAAATTTATTTGAGAAATGGTGAGCTCTATTAGTTAAAATTACTGAAGAATTATTCTTAAGCTGTTTGTGTAAAATGATGTATGTGTAATTCTTTCATTTGTGAATTTCTTCCAAATTGAGAAAAATTGTCATTATTTTGGATTGGGTCTGTTTTCCAATGCCAACTATGTAAGGTAAAAAATCTCTGCAGTATTTCATGGTTTCTATCAGGATATAAAGATTGTGTATATTTTTGCATATTGTTGATTGTAATTTATCTATTATTCTGTTCATATAGATCTATTGTTTGTAAGATCTTGTTTGAATATGAAACTAGTATTTGATACTAAGATAAGGGAAAATCAAGTATGTGTCCTTAATACATTCTGTGAAATTGTAATTTGTGATATTTCTGATGTGTGAACTATAGTTGTAGAAATCAAATCGGTGTGAATTACTATGGGGTAACTTGGATTTTCAATGTGATACAAATATGTTATATTGTCTATTCATCTGACTTATTAAGATTGATGTTTGGCTGGATGAAAACGACATAAATTAGCCTGTACACTTTTTCTTAAGTATGATGATGATGTATCATAATTAATTGATTGATCAGATAATTCAGTGTCTTAAATATGTTCAGTTTCAACTGTTCAGTATAAACCAGGTATAGTTAATACACATTATGTAAGTACAACATATTAGACCTCAAAGATTTCATATTGATTTTGCTAAAATTAAACATAAAGAGTTAGCTTATAATACCAAACTTGTCTTCCTCTTGTACTAACATAATACTTCAGGTACATCAAAATACACTTCAGGTACATCACAGTGTGTGAGTTAAAGGTACAGAACAAATATACTCCAGCAGTATTTGAGGATATATTCTGTGCCTGTGTCAATGCTGGTGAACATATGAATGGTCCATCATTGTGCTCAATCTGTGAGGGTTATTCAAATTCATTTGTTCTGAAAAAACATTTTGCTGGAAAGCATGTACAACTTTCAATTGAATTCGCAGGTAAGTTGAATGCATGGAATGTCATTTTACTCTGAACCATTTGACTGCCATGAATAATTATGTAGTTTGCCAAACGATGTTTGTCTGTAGTCAATAGAGAATCTTTTGGTGCTTACTAAGTATGTTGATTTATAGCAATTGGTATTTTTTATTTTAATTATAACTGGTGAATAGTTTGATCTATTTGGACAGCAATGATCATGTTCTACTAACAGTTTTTTTCTTGAATCTAGCAGTTACATGTACCCGAATAGTGAAATTTATTATAAACATTTGAATTGTGCATAGTGAGTTATGCCACCAAAAATTATACAATTAATAATTACAAATGATCTCATTATATATTTCCAGGTCTTAAAATTCTACGATGACGGGATGGCTGTGGCATCCGTCAGGGTGTAAAGCACTTTAATAATGGTCATTGGGATTGTTGTATGTGTACACTTTGTCATGATAATAAGAAAACATGTCTTTGACATTTTATGTCACATCTGAAAGAATATGAAACAACATTGCAAGTTCAAGTTTTACAGGTTTGTAACAACAGACTTTCTGGGTTATTCATGATATTTCGTACTTATGTATTCAAAGATTTGAGTTGATAGGGGAAGGTTCATTTAGCTCCAGAATAGTCCTGTATGAAGTTTTTCAAAAACTTTATATGTGTGCTGTTCGCCATATTTGAAGATAACGTAATCCTGAAAACATTGTTATCAAAACTGTTTAGTAATAGATATAATTTTTGCTTCAAAATTGAAAAATGCCTATTTCCATGAATTGATGGATTAAATAGTAAATTTTCTAGTCAGAAATGATATGAAAAATAAAATTGACAATTTTCTTTTCTGTGTTGTGTTTCCATTGGGACATTAATGATGTGTTAGATTAATGATGAGAGAGATAAAGTTTATTTTAATCCAGTAAGCCTTGCGGCACATGAGGACATCAAACATACAAACAAAGAACAATATATATACATGAGAATTATAATAATAGCTTTGTGGAGAAAGCAATTAGATAAAATATACTTGTTTAGTTACATGCTAACAATTTATAGAAAAGTGATATTGAAAAACGTTGCATTACAGTAATCCGGTTATTCACATATCAAGTATATATTTAAATTATATCAGATTTTGGATATAAGCAAATAATTTTATAAATAAATTCAAATCATTGGTATGTAATGTTATATAATCATAATATCAGATCAAAATATGCGAGGCAATCGATATATTAATAACATGAAAAAACTTTTTAAACAATTGACAGGTCTATCTGTAAGATAGTGACAAAGTTGACTAAAATGAACAGTTTTATTTAATTATGCTTTCATATTAAAACATTTAAAGGTGTAGCATGCTAATTTTCTCAATGATATTTCATTTTCAATGGTTAAAAGTTCTCTGAATTTTTCCATACTTGGTCTTAGCCAATAATATTTATCGATATATATTTTTTTTAAGTCATTAAGAAGATTACATTCAATAACAAAATGGTATTCGTCATCATGTTTATTGCAGAATGTGGTTTTTCTATCATTGTATGGAATATTTTCTGTTTTATGCCACCTGCCTGTTTCAACAAGAAGGTGATGAGATGACATACTAGTTTACTAAGTGATATTCTATGGTTTTGATTTGTAATAGCATTAAGATATTTTTTTGGATGATGAGAGGTCTCACAGAACGCACACTTTTTCATCTCTCAAGTTTGCTTGATTGAATGTAATTAGTTTACTCATATGATCCTGTAAGACTATGGTCTGCACAGAATTGTCACTCTTCTTTCGTAGAATTTCAAAACAATTACCATGGCTACTCTAAATTTATTTCATTCATTGAATTAACTTAGATCAGTACTCACTCTTAAACATGTCTTTATTTATATGTAAGGATGAATGTTTTACTTGTTAGTTCTCTTTTTTGATGAATTACTTGAATTGCATGTTTGAATATTTCAGAATGTGAATCCATGTGTTAAATCTGGTTATATTGCACATGAAATCAACTGTGTCACAGCATTCAATAATACTGCTTCAAATATTTCATCAGACCAAGTTGACTCTTCAGCGCAGCAAAGTATGTGTAAATCTTCAGTATATCTGACCAGTTTCCCTGTGAAGCAATTCATTTTTCATATTATAAAATTGGCATCAGTAAAGCATTTTGTCGTTTTAGCTCGCCTGAGCGCATATGTCTTGATGAATTAAAATCTTTGAACAATAAAACAAAACAAAAGCTGAGTAAAAAGACAACAGAATCAGTTATAAGTTTTGTGGATGATATTAGGAAGGACATTGAACGGCTGAAAGTTGCAGCTCTTCTTAACAACCAGATGTCCTATTTCCCTCAAAATACAACTGTTGGTGGCATAAATCCATTGATGCACATAGGTATTAACTCCATAAACTTAATATCTACCAACTTCTCAGACAGCTACATCTACTCCAGTGAAAACTGTTACTCCATTAGTATCAGTTGTAAGTAATGGTTCTGGTGCGTCTTCTAATAACAAAAGTCCATGTTCTAGTAGTCAAATTAATAGTATAGGGACACAAGTGACAACATTCTATCCTAAATCTTCAGTAAGTAACTCTGAGGGTCTAGTCTACAAGGTCTAGTCCTGTCAAGGAAATATCTGATCCTGGGAAAATTGCCACAAACAGCAAAACTAATGAAGCTGAGAGCAGTGTCAATATTGAGGATATAAATAATCCCCAAACTGAAAGTAAAATAACTGACAGGAAGAAAAATAACTCAGTTATTGTAACACTCAATCTGGGGTCATCATCCAGATTCTCAAAGATTGAAATTGAGGAGTTAGTTAATGCAGCAGTACAGAAAATGGATGACAGTAAAACACAAGAAAAATCAACCGATCTGATAACAGAAGTAAAAAATACTTGGAACTCATTGTCCTACCAGGTGGTTCAGCATTTAGTAAGAAAATGATCATCTGTTTCTCTCTTGAGTAATATTAACATTATTGCTGTACAGCCAGAGTCAATGGGAACCAGTTGACTCTGTCTATACCGAGTACCTTTGGTGCATTGCAACATGGAACAGGAACCAGTTCAACTAGCAAAATTACCTTCCCTTACCTGAGAAGGTAAATACTGGAAGAAAAAATTGTACTTCGACAATGGTCTGCATTGGATTTTACTGAATACAATTTGTATATTGCATGTTAATTTATTAACTTTACTTTGTAGATGGACATGATATCATAATTATATATGTATGTTACATGGCTAATTCATGAACACAGAAACTTCAGGATCTTTGCTACATTAATATTGTATTATCCTTGATATTGATGTTTGTCAAAATACAATGTATTCTATTGTTATTTGTCTTATGTGTTATAAATGTTCTAACATTTCATTTGCCTGAATAAAAGCATCATCATTTTTTCAATGTGTTCTTAAAATTGTTCACATACACATGTGATAAGACTATGATTGAACAACTGTTAAACAGCATAGAACCATTGCTTGGAGAATTTAGTGTATGCTTTAATAGAAAGCAATTGATGTGAATCCTTCAATAATCTATTAATTTATGTGTATGAATAAAATGCATACCATTGTGATGGATATGCATTCAGTCTGAGAGAAATGGGCCTTCACTGAAACTTCCATTTCCTACAGAGTTCTGTTACATACTTCTGTAAACCAATTAATTCAACTTGCAAAAAGAATACAAACCTTCATAAAACAAATCCATCTTTATTCTGAACATGAATTAAATTACAATACCACAGACCTCTATTTTCCTCATAAACTAAAACAAGTTAACATAGATCAAATTAATACGTTTAAGTAGCAAACATAATGTACTAAACAAACGTCATTTAAATTATTAGGTAATTTAACTAGTTATATTATTATGTTACACCAGCTGTGCTTATCGACATTTCATTATTAGCATATATACATTCATAATGAAAATTTCATTGTGGTAATAATTTCAAATACATGTAATCTGCTTTGAGGTCCTCTTTCATTTTTTTTTTACTTTTTGTCTACCACTAAGATAAATCATTATTAGATTTTAGTTTCTCACAGTGGAAAGATTGCAAAAGTCTTCCTGAAAGTAAAATCCAAACCTAATATGATAAGAGAAACCATACCACCATATGCTAAACCAGAATCAACATTACATTATAGACACCAGAATCCACATTACCTGATAGCAACCATAATCCACATTACATTATAGCAACCAGAGTCAACATTACATGATAGAAACCAGAATCAACATTACATGATAGCAAATCTTCCAAGACAGCACAAAAATGTAAGACTCCTAATAAAATATCTGCAAGTTTGACATGGTTTTTGAAAATATACAAATAATTGTACAAATTCAGATATACACCTAAATAATGTAGTATTCCTTTTTTGCCAAAAGATGTAATTAACACAAAATTGTCTGAAATTTGTCTAAACCTTTTGAAATCCTCCAGTAACAAACAAACCTCCCAGTTCCTTGATTATATTTTTTATTCTGCTTGCAAATCTTGTTCAATGAAAGACCTATAATGTAGGATAGATAAATGGTCCAATTGAACAAAACAGATCATAGTGCACTGAACAATTGGTCAGCACAAAATTTAAGGATGCATTTGCAAGCAACTGTATGGTTCTTGGATTGTGTTGTGCATATTGACGCAGACAAAATTATTGGCCATTTCTGTTTGGCATGAGTCATACATTGAAGTTCCTAGTTGATAAGATGGCATAAAAATGTAAAAAATCACAAATTGGCATATACACAAGAATGTGTATAATAATTTCACAAGATTAAGCTCAGAATGGGAATGGCTCAAATGTATATCAGGCTTTCGACATATTTGATTGACCCTGATCTAGAACATTAATTATCATCATACACTGAAAAACATATCTTTCCGAATGACTTGATGAAAAAGTAAGCACAAACCACTCATTGAATGGATATATAATTCTAACATATCAAAGAAGAAACATTTGTTTTATGTAAGGGTGTTGAGGAATGCCAAAGACAAGTAAGAATATACTGTTAAATTACACTACTAAAGAAATTTGTGAATCCAACATTGCTGAACACTTTAGCATGTTCAAATGCAGACAAATCAACGGTTGAATTAGTAAGAACAATTAATAAATGTCCATTCTCCAAGATCACTGCTTAATTAATTGTTTCTTTACCACTGAAAAATGTGGTAAATCAATTCTATATGATTAGCCCCCCTTTAACTGGAGAATAGACTAATTTCATTAATTGTTTTGTTTTTATGTGATATATTGTCACTGGGGTTTAATGCCGTTTTCCAACAAATTTTCAGATATATACGGCGACCGGTTCACCTAACCAGTTTTTCTGGATTGTAACTTACCCTTTTCTGGATTGTAACTTACCCTTCCACAAGGAGCTGGCAAGTTGTCCACATATGGAGGACAATTTTGCCAAATTATCATAGGAGGGTATAACCTGCCATGACCGGGTTTCAAACCCAGATCTCGGGGTTACAAGACCAACACACTAACCACTGGGCCGCGGCCCCGACCTAATTTCATTAATGTTGGAGCCTTTATTTGAGTGATCTATTACTGAATAATGACAACTATAAGTGAGAGTTATGTAGCTTCGAGGCTTCAGTGATTTTCCAATTTGAAATACAGTCAAACCTGTGAACTAAGGCCACCCTTGGGACAGACAAAATGTGGCCTTTATTCATAGATGGCCTTTATTCTGAGGCCAGTTTGCTCTAAATAATCAGTGATGGTTTTTAAAAAAATGGATTTTATTTACAGGGTGGTCTTTATTCAGTGGTGACTGCAAACACAGGTTTGACTGCAATTTCTGAAGCTTTAAAAACTGTCTGTTGTACATTGGATCAATTAATTATAAAAATACAAACAGGAAAAGTCCTCAAAATAAAACATGCACTACACAGGTGAAAATCAATAATTAGCTGATACTATGAACACATTTCATTGGAAATAATTTTCATTCACAAGATTGGTGACTATTACGCGGCTTTTCTGATGTATACTAAGTTGTTTGCAGCTGTATTTAATATCAAATTTATGTGTGGGCATAACAACTTCTCATTGAACGGTTAATTTTATTGCTGGAAATTATCCTTTCATGTATTGGCATGGTTGGAAAAGCGCAAACTTTGCATCAGAGGATGATGGTTTATGTTTTAATTTACATTGATTTTTGAGAAATGTCAACATTAAAATCTGTATTTCCTGCTCATTTGTAAAAGTTTTGCATGACTTTGTACAATGGAGACATTGTTCTAATAAGATCTTGATTGTCCAATTTTAATGACTAACATTTGATTCTACAAGTAATGGTTCCATAGATCAAACTGTTGGTGATTATCATCCTTATAAGCAAAAGGCTTTTGTTGAAAACAGGTTGTAAAGTTTAAATATTAATCACAACGAAAATCATTCCTTTTAAAGATGATTTTATTTTGGTATAGCAACTGACAATATAAGTGTAAATAACACAGGAATGCCTCAAAACAGACATTGTTAAATTTATATATGTATGTTCAAGATTTTTATAAAACAATCTGAATCTATGTGTTTTTTATGGGAACATGCTACACAAATCACTGTACACGTATAATTATGTAACAAATGAAAAATGATCACAAACTGAGCGTTCCACAGTTGATGGAACAATATGATGTCAATGCATTGAATGTATCATTACAAAACACAAATAAGTATATACTCTATGGACAATGATAGAAACTATTTATCCTTGTTAAACAGATTATTTTGAACAAAACTAGTTTTTTCAGTACATGATATTTTACATCGAAATGTCAACAAGAATTTTAACTGATACAATTAGAGCATAAATACATGAAGATATGTTTATTTCACAATATTTAGCAACGCACAATACTGTACTGGATTTTATAGCCCAAACATAAACACTAATCATGATTAAACACTCTGGTTCAACCCTGAAACACCATACTGGACATATTACATAAATTTGTATTATATCCGCATAAGTAAAGTCATGACTAATAAATGTCACTTTTCCATGTCGCACTCCTCAATTTATCAAATTTTGTAAAGTACTCCATTCTCTAACCAAACTTTCAATATGCAGAATTCTACTCATCACCTCAGAACAAGGTCAAAGTAAGAGTGTATATGTTTATTCCATGATCTTTGCTGTTCTCATCATTGTGGATGTTTGAATCGCAAAAGATACTACCTGAAATTTAATAAAAATGTCATTTATGCTGATATTTACAATGAATATTACTTTCTTCATAACATGTGTAATGTAGAAATGACTAGATTAAATTTCTGTCCACAAACACGTTTCCTACCCCGACATATAAACACCTCAGTCAGTGCCTTGGAATGATTATAAGTTTGAGGGAAAAAGTAACATAATAAAATGCAATTTTACAACAATAAACATTGACAGTTTACATTTTAGTTTATACTCCAGTGTGAGGGAAACAATGTTAATCGAATTCACACAAAATAGAAATTTCAATAATTCATTATTTTAATGGTTTCTTTTCACTTTGAATACAGTCATACTGCATAGTCATGTTATATAAGTAAACTTGAGTATAAAGGGTAATATCATAAAAGATTAAAATGATGAAATTATAACAATCTAAAAGGGTAAAATCGTAAAATTGTAAAAGAGTAAAGGGTAAAATCATAAAAGATTAAAATGATTGAATCACAAGAATGGGCTGCAGACAGACAATCAGACAGAACCCTTGATAAACCAGAAAGCCCATAATATGCAGTACTGATCCAGAGACTCTTCTGTGAGTAGCAAGATTTTACAGGACAAACTCTAGATTCATCAAAAAGAACAACACTACAAGACACATCACAAAGACATACCCGCGATAATCATGTGTTACAGGAATCTCCTCCTTATAAAGTGAGAACATTGGACTGTACAGACGTTATCTAGGTATATCAGTGAGACATGACCAGCAGATATGAACTCCTGAATCATCAGTCAGTTTGTGGACTGCGGTTATGTACCCAAGATTCGTCAGCAAGAACGTGGGCTGCACATATAAACTCCAAATCTACCAGTGAGACCATTGACTGATTTTCAAACCTGAACTGGACTCTTAAAATTCAAAATGATTATAACTGTACAAGAATAAAACCATAAAATAGTAAAAGAGTAAAATTGTAAAAGATTTAAAATTTGAAAGGATAAAATGGTTAAAACTGTACAAGAATAAAATCATAAAATAGTAAAAGCATAAAAGTAAAATCATAAAAGATTAAAATGATAAAACTGTACAAGAATAAAATCATAAAATAGTAAAAGCATAAAAGGTAAAATCATAAAAGATTAAAATGATAAAATGGTTAAAACTGTACAAGAATAAAATCATAAAATAGTAAAATTGTAAAAGATTTAAAATTTGAAAGGATAAAATGGTTAAAACTGTACAAGAATAAAATCATAAAATAGTAAAAGCATAAAAGGTAAAATCATAAAAGATTAAAATGATAAAATGGTTAAAACTGTACAAGAATAAAATCATAAAATAGTAAAAGAGTAAAATTGTAAAAGATTTAAAACTTAAAATGATAAAATGGTTAAAACTGAACAAGAATAAAATCATAAAATAGTAAAAGAGTAAAATTGTAAAAGATTTAAAATTTAAAAGGATAAAATGGTTAAAACTGTACAAGAATAAAATCATAAAATAGTAAAAGCATAAAAGGTAAAATCATAAAGGATTAAACTGATAAAATCATAAGAGACTACTGCTACACACAATGTAAAAGTATGAAAAGTAAAATCATAAAATAATAAAATGATAGAATGAATATATATACCAAGCAATAAAATAAAATCTCCCTCTTTGTTGTCTCAGCATTGGCAATTTCGTTTGGCCTAGTTGATGCTTGTTGTCAATTGGTCATCTTGCCTTGACTCTGTTAGTCATTGACACAATTCAGGACAGTCCTCCCACCATCTGTTGGAATAATAAACATATGGTTATTGTTTAAATATTGGATAATGAAGTCTACATTGCATGATAAAATCTGCATTCACATCCATGTCTGAGCTGTGTGTGTTTACTTCTATTCTTTCTATTATCTAGGACAAACATTGGTCCCACATATTATTCTACGATATTGCAGAAAAAAATCCGTAAAACTGTCAATTCGACCACAATGCAATGAAATTATCGACAGCAATTTCCTCAAAGTTAAATGAATCAAATAAAATTAACTGACTTATTCAGTATAATAAGTCAAAATTAATTAAGAAGCTTAAACAGAATCATAATAGAAGAGATAGACGGTAAGTCATACCTTATATATCATCCACACATTCAGTCAGTCTTCTGGGTGAACGCGACATGTGAAGGTCCACAAACAACCATCCTAGAAACAAAGCACACGTCATTAAAACTATATTATTGGATTTAGTACAAATATCAATGGAACCACTGTATGCACTTTTCATTTATATAATCTTAATTCCACGTAGTGCACAGCCATTGTTTTAATATTACACTTTTTTACCATTAAATAAATAAATAAGTCCATGCACAATCTCCAAATAAGTTAAAAAAGAGACTGTATTATAAATAGTCCTTTTCACATAGTCCGTAAAATACACGACTGTGATAACAGAACAAAAAATAAATTTCTTATTAAATCTATATCACATAGAACATTAATAATACCACTAATGCATTCTATACTAACGTTGATGCAGTTCAAACAAATGTATTACACTTCCAAAAACATGATTTTCATCATTCAAGTGGTGTCTATCTTCTGATAACAGGTATGTGTACACAATAGTCACCTGAAAAATACACGTGATTTCGCATAATTCACTCAAATTCAAAAAGCATGCCCGCCCTACGGATCTCTTAGTTCAATAAAATGTGTTCACTAAGATATTTGGTCACATAAAACACACGTCTACACATCTAATACATATACACAGAACTTAATCCCTGTATTATTACACAATATAAAACATGCTCTACTTTCTGGTAAACTACATTCATCGGATTATTACAAATATCCAATTTTAAGGTTGAGTGAATTTTAAAGATAACACGCTCGCAAAGAACATCTTTACGGAGATTCGTAAAACATCGGATAATTCCGTTTACCCCGTTAATTCCGGAGAATAAGGGTAGTTCTATGTGTTTGGGTCATGGTTAGCGCTCACGTTTTTATTAAGTACATATAAAATGCTATCATTACGTCTATGAACGTTTCTTCCTGTGTTGTTAAAAATGCCAGCCAAGTTGAATAAAAATTATACTGGTTCATATCTGTAAATAAAACCTGTTTCATAAACCATCTTTGAAGAAATCTGACGAAAATTCAGAAGCAAAGTAAGATGACAGATGAACAATCAATAAATTATTGCCTTGAGCTTTTAAATGATATTTTCATTGAATCACTTCCGATCTTGGAAAAAATACTCTTCTTTTGACTGTTATCGTCGTCCAGAGCAGACGATAAATGAAAACAGTTTTGCGTACATACTGTATTAACGACAAGAGTTACCCGTCAACGACATTCCATAGCAGCACGAATTTCCCGTGAAGACAGTGTTACGAACTCATGTCTGGAATTCGCTATAACATCATCAATATCTTTTCTTGTACTTTCATCTCAGGAATCACTCTGGGATGCACCATCCTAGCCAAAAGCACAGATTTTTGAATAAACACAGTTCGTTACTTCTGTATCGTCAGTGGAATAGAACACCGTTCGTATCGGACAGTCCATTTCTTTGTTTTATCATATAATATATAATTCATATTTGCTTTCAATATAATTGTAATTCAATAAAAAAAACAATCCAAATTTTAGCCTAATTTGGCATATGTGTTGGCCTTGTGACTTTTTGAGCCAGCATCAGCTCTTATCTAGCAATTTCTAGCATTGCTTGTTTCTTGCAATCAAAGACCTAAATTACACACAGCAAGATCAGAAACTTCTCGTAAGCAATTGATGAATTCCTCACGACAGATGTAATTTTGCGAGAACGAATGAATATGTTAATGGTGCTCTTGAGTCTTGTTAAAAGAATTGATCAGTTTAAATTGAAATACAAGGTTTTCTAATTGGGTCAAGTGACAAATTTGATAAGAAATTGTGTTTAAGTTTATATTGGCAATATTTTCCAATGATCCAATTTGAATCTGTTTATTTCTATGAAGTTAAAATGCTACACATTCACACACATTTTGTCATATTCCACATATCTATCAGGAGAGTATTTATTGGCTGTATGTTGTTTTCATATTTATACAGACACTTTATTGTTTGCTTGAATTAACAAATACATATTCTTGTGAAGTCATTTCACAATGACTAAATTTTCATTTAGGACCAGTAACTCAATTCAATTTAAAGTTCTGCGATATTTACAATGCAATGCAATGCAATGCAATACAATACAATACAATACAATACAATACAATACAAGAGTCGGTATATATGCAACTCAACAAACATTAACTATGTATAGCTATTGACCGACTTAATAATATAATGATTTCTTTGGTTACTTTTGTGTATCCAAAATGCTCTAAAGCTTTATTATTTAGTATATATAGAAACATGAAGCAAACTCTGAATCAACATTTTATATATTTATGTTCACCATTTCAGGCCAAATTTCAGGTATGAATCTCAGTCTGACAATGAAAATGAAATAGTACTGGAAAAGAAAGATGTTTAAAAGGTTTTTCCAAAGGGTACCTCCCGACAGCACCAGCAAGTGCAACTTACTTCGCCAGAAAAAACCTACCAGCTGCTCAGGTAGCCAGTAAGGGCCCACTGTAGACGCGATTCGGCTACGTAGTTTTTTTATGTCGACAACGACACTTTTATTCGTCAGAAGTTTCTCAGGTTCACTTGAAGCAGCTAGGTTTCTCAGAAAGTAGAGTTTTCAAGGATTATGTAATGGAAGCAAACTTATTTTTGGTAAGGATGTTGCGAGTTAGTAATATTTGTTTCACACTTAAGCGTTGACATGTTTTGCTTTGTGAGTTTTCTAAGTGGGCGCTACCCCACCCACTCGATTTGCCTCACGTACATAAGATTTCTATTTTTCACTTTTCTATGGAAATATTGAATGGATTGTTTATTCCTAGACTTAAAATAAGTCTCTATGTATGCTTAATACAGTTTACTAGTACATATGTTGAATAGTAAGTTAATTCATTCAAGGGAGTTAACTGCGATTGCCACGTTTCCTTAAACTGGTACCCGTTGACTCTGGTGCACTGCAACTTGGAACGGGAACCAGTTTACTCCAGTAATAAACTGGTACCCGTTGACTCTGGTGTACCTTTGGTGCTCTGCAACATGGAACGGGGACCAGTTCATTCCAGTAATCGACAGAGTTGTCTTTCATCTACATCTACATGATACTCCCGATCAGTCAATACTGATTATAAATAGGAGGCTCTTGTCAGGTTTGATGTTTGGAGGTGATGTTATGGTGGGTCCAGTTTAGGTATTTTGAAATAGTTACTACAAGGTATTTAGCAGCCTCTGCTGATTTTAGTGCTTTTCCATGAGGGGTGTATGGGAAGATCACAGGGTTCTTTTTTCAGGTCATTTTGTAATATGGCTGCATAGTGTCATAGGCAAATGACCTGGTCTTACTTTTGGTTGTTTCAGGCAAGTCATTAATATATGCCAGGAACAGGCAGGGTCCAATGACTGAACCCAGGGGGACACCCTGGACACTGAACCCAGGGGGACACTGGCAAATTGTCGGAGGTATGACCTTCAACCGCAACCCTTTGGCTGCGGTTGCCAAGAAATGACCTAATTCAGGTGGATACCTGTTTATTAACACCCATATTTTTTAGTTTGAGGATTAACTTGTGATGGTCGACTTTGTCAAAGGCCTTTGAGAAATCCATCACAATGACATCCGTCTGTTGTCCATTATCTAGACTATCAAAGACTTTTTGGGAGAAACTCAGCAGCTGAGTTTTGCAACTACATTTAGACCTAAGACCGTGTTGGTATGGACTAAGGATATTGTGCTCATCAAAGTAAGTCGTCAAGTTTGTGACTATGATGTGCTCCATTAATTAAGAGGAAATGCAAGCAAGGGATATTGGTCTGTAGTTGCTGGCTTTAGATTTATTGCCGTTTTTGTATGCTGGTGCTATAGTTGCATTTTCCAATCATCAGGCACGATACCTGTTTTTAAAGGTAACCTGAATATATAAGTGAGGATGGGGGCTATTTCGCTGTGGAGTTCTTTTAGGACCCTTGGTGATATTTAATCTGGACCTTGAGCTTTATTGGGGTTTAGACCTGATGGGAGTTTGTCAACTCCATCAACCATTATTTTGATACAGGGCATACTGTGGGGGGAGGATTTAATGCATGTTTGCAATCTGTTTTAGGCTTAATGGCTGTGGCTGCGAGAAAACAGACTCAAACTGTCTGTTTAGGATATTTACTTTATCCTTTGAGTTAGTATGAGTTTGACCTTCAGACTTGAGGGGTGCTACTCCACAGTTTTCAGATTTGTTGTGCTTAACAAAATTGTAGAATTTTTTGTTATGACCTGGTTGGGAATCTCCATTGAATATAACTGACTTTAAGTATGACCAATACGAGTTTCCACTTTTCTTTGGATGATTACCCTTTAAGTGGAGATCAGATTTAGGAACTAGAACTACCAGGGAGGGTAGATTAGTGAGGAATAAATGTAGGACATTATTAATTCTTGTGGGAATTTTAACCATTTGCTCAAGATTGAGACTGACAATAATTGAATTCTTGAATATTTACATTTACAGGAGTTCCTGAGAGATTCTGATGATCAGTCTATGTTGGGCATATTAAAATCACCTGCAAGCCATATAATGCTGTTTTTGGGACTTTCTGCAGGGACAACCATAACTGAGCAAATGCATCTGAGTCATTATCATGGGGCTTTTAGAATGAACAGACATATTTCGGGAACCAGGCATACTCAATTGGGCCCTACAGATATTACAATCTGTTTTGAGATCAGGCTGTTCCTGACTCAATAGGGTTCTTGTCACAGCCATCAGGACTCCTCCCCCTTGACTGTATGTTCTGTCATCCCTATAGTGTGTGTAACCTAAACTGTCTTAGGAATATCTCAGCAGTATGGATGTCAGATTTGAGCCAGGTTTCACTACAGCAGATTATATCAGGCTTTATCTGGTCGATCATCTGATGCAATTCAGGGACTTTATTTTTGATTGACCTACAATCTATGTTAAGGACAGTTATGCGTTGTTGTTTATTGATTAACGCCTTTTTAGGTCTTGTACTTGCTCTAAGTTTGGGATTTGGGGCAGGAACTTTTGATTTTGGGGTGGATGTGGCTTGAGGTAGGGGACGATGATCTAAGTTCCGGCCAGAAATTTTCTTTGACCATTATTAATTTATAGCTTTTCTAGTCCTTGTTAGCAATAGACGGGTTTGATTTTGTCTTTTCAGTTAATCATTCTTTCGTTCGTTCTTATTCATGACACAACACATTCTTTTAATGTTCATGATCTCTCAAGGAATTACAATTTCTAACATAATGCATACTTTATTCTTTGCTGTCATAATTGTAGCTGTCTGCTAATGTAGTAAGCTTTTTCATAATGAAACATTAAAATCTATTTCACATTGATTTAATTTATGTGTTTGACAGATCGGGATGATAAAAATTCATTACCTTGGGAGAGATCTGGGAAGAGTTCTGAAAGTAATATGTAGCATCATGACAAAAGTGGATGGAACATAGATTGTGAGTGTCCAGATGGTATTACATTACCAACGAATGATGATAATGATATCAGAGATGTAGATAAAAAGTTTGGAGACAAAGAGGTTGCAGACTTGTTGGTAAGCCAGTAATTTAATAAATTTCTAAAGCTAGTGTTGTATTTATTGATATTAACGCTGCCCTGATGCTTAGTGGAAAATTGACCAGACTAAATCTTGGTTTATCTTTGTATGTCAGCAGTATCTGAACTGGTACTTGATTGTGCAAACCCAAAATTAAAACCTGGTTAATTCGTTAATTAAGCAATTAAGACATCTCTTGTTCTGAAAGTTTTGTAAATGGTATTGCAGGGATTAAGTGTCCAGTCATGTTCTTCAAATTATTGGACATAACACAGTTCTGAGGCATTATGTTGGTAGGCAAAGTATTTCAGTTAAATTACCAGTCTTTTAAACTCATCTCTCCAGAATAATAATCCTTGTTTGTAGTTAGTGGCTTTCCCAAAACTTACGCATTAGTGCTTCTTTTTCTATTTAAAATACAAAATAAATATGAGTCACTGCGTAGTTTCTATCTCTTGTAATATTCTTCTTATGATGGCAAGTGTTGTCATCTTTGCAGTTTGAACTATATACAGTTTAACAGTTACATTTATGTATGAAGGTTGTCACATGTTGTGTTTCAATAAACTTCTAAACATCTTCAAGCTTTAAATACCTGTTTTACCACTCGGGTTTCAAGTAAATGCAAAATCAAAATCATCCAAAATAATGAGATAATGACAATTTGTAAACTTAACCATTCAATACAACTGGATGGGAGCAAAGCACAAAAAGTCATACCAGTCCTTGGAGATTGTGCTATGTAAGTTGATCATTTGATTTAATTGCTTTGTTTTAAAGTTGCCTATTCTTCTCCTGCAATGCTGATATAGTTCTAGTTAGAAAAGTATTTCCTAACTATAGTGTTTCACCTGTGATAATAATTACTGTTATCAATTAGTCTTCTTAGGATATTATCTGTGTCTTTTGAAATTGCTAAAAACTTACAATTTTTTAGTATGTACAATAAGTCTCTAATCCTTGGCATGTAAAGATGAACTCAATCGATGGTGTAATTTGTGGATGTTTTACATGCATATGTCTATGCTAAGCTGACATTTATGACCATTATTGCAAATTATAGGAAACAAATGTCACAGGACTGTGTCTTTGTCAGAATTAAAAACAATTTGTTTATCTTTTGGTTATAAAACCGAATGCAGATTTGTGCATTAAATGTAAAAGACTTATACATTCTATAAGAAACAGTGGTGATTTTTTGGAAGAACAAAATTTGAAAAGTTAAGAGAGTATAAAACTCATACTGAATAAGTCCAATGTCAGAGAAACTATTATCACCATCAATGTGAATACACTAAAGAGCATTTCATTAATTTACCAGATGGAAATAAAAGAAGAGGTATGATACATTGAACAACTAAAAATTCTATTATGCCAAAAATAAAACTGCTTAAAAACTTCCATCTGTAATAAATTCACATATGGCTGTGATTTATATTTTATGATTCATACTTGTCAATTTCATGACAACCACCATTTTCAAATGAGACTACTGTACATTACAGTTTTGACTATGCCCAACAGATATTTTATCCTCATTTTGTGCAATAAGTTGGGGCTTTATATTTCAAAACCCATGCAAATGAAATCATTAAAGTGATCATATTCTTGACTGGTATGCTGAATATTTATATAACTTTAAAAGCTTATTTGATTTCTCTATAGGTTCCCAGATTTCCTACCTTATTGATAAATAGTATAACCAAGCTGTTCGAAAAGGTGCAAGCAGTGTAATTTCCATGTTACATCATCATTTGTTACAGCATCAACACAAAAATTGTCTGAACTGCCTACCCTTTATATTTTTGGTCAAGTTACTATAAACAAGACTATGTCTTAACTAGTATGAATTTAATGTATTGTTGAAATTCTTGATGAATATTCAGTGCTTTCATTTGATACTTAAAACAGAATTTTGACTCTTGAAATCAGTAAAATAAAGCTTTTGACTCTTGAGAATTTGTGCCAAAGGGTCAAACTTACAATAAAATTAGAAAGAATTTTGTTGACTCTTCAGATCATCAGCCAAGGGTCGTTTTTGACCCTCAACATTTGACATCTTGTGAAAAGCCTGATATTGGGCACTTAGAACAGTTTGGACTATTTCTGACTGTTTTCAGGTACCACTGACAATGCTTGTGATTTAACTTTCCAACCAGCACCAAGTGAGAAAGAAATACAGTTTGTACAGAATGAATTCAGGAACTATCTCCATCCTGATGTGGAAAGTTATCTTCATTGGCCCGTTTTATCAACTTCTCTTATGACGTCTTAACTCAGATTTGTTGTAAGTCACGTCGTAATACACTGGATTTATGACAAAGGCGTTTTATCAACATTTGTCGTAACTGCGATGTCATAAATTGTCTCGTTTTAAATTTTTAAGACAACTCTGACACTGTCTTAATGTGCCGTGGTTCTAAAATCTACATGTACGAATGTTTAGAGCCCCTATATAGAGCGAGGGTTCGAGGACCTCTGAGAGTAGGAGGTTCTATCCAGATATCGTATTTAAAGAGACTGTATAATTTACATATGTAGGATGTTAGAGGAAGAACTGCTCAACGATATGCACTGGTCTCATTCTATACCTGTACTGACGCAGGTAAATGTCTAATTTTTAAACCATTATGAATGTTATACACCATTATAAACTGTTTCCATACACATTCCGGCTTTATAGTCTTTAGCTGTAATAAAGGGGAGTCACCCCTACTGCATAATTTTGTTTACAGCGTTCATGACTACAATGATCTAATGACAAGGTTTCATTCATGATAAGTTCAGTTTGTTATTTATCTTTTATCTGTTCAATGAGACTTATTGTAAGAGATAACTTACAAGGCTTTAAGATGCTTTTCTTTTACATTGGACATGTTGTTTTTAATTCTGCAATCACTTTCTAGACCCCATACTGTAATATAAACATGTTCCCCACTCACAAGTGCACGATTGAATTTCTCTTAAGAAGAAAGTTGTCTTATTTCAGGTACTGATGGGCCTGAGACATCTAGCAAATGGTGATTTTTTGTCTGAGGTCGCAGATTTGCATGGAATAAGTTGGTGAGTATCAGTTTGTTACATGTGTACCTTCAATACTGACATGCTGTCATGAGTGATCTAATTTAACCAGTTGTCAAATTCATAATGTGTGCATTGGTAATAATTATTTGTATGCTAATTGTTGCATAAAAATTGTTGAAGGAAAAACTTAAAGATGTGCATTGTTATGTCAGCCACTATCATCCCCTCACTTAGTTCCCTTCCGTATTTATCTAGAAGTAGAAAAGCATATCATACATGTATATGATGGTATCCTACTCTGTCTGCCGGTCGCTTTTGTAAAACCCAGTCCATAGAGATTGGATAAGACCGGGACCAGATGAATCTGTGATTGGAATATTATTGTATAGCTCCTAAGTCGTATTATAGATAAGTATTCCACATTGTTATATTATTTAAATTTCTCTCTTTTAGGTCAAGCGCATGCAACATAATCGGGAAGTTTCTAAGCGCTATCAACAAGAAAATGAAAAATATTAGGTAATGCATTTCATTACAGGGAAACAGACACATTCAAGTCATACATAGTTCATCATAGCCTGTCTTGCAATACACAACATTTGTCAGTGTGTGCATTTCAATGCCTATCATTTGTTGATATGCCAGCTTTGCTTGAAATTAGAATATACCTCATAAATCACTTTCTAACATCATAATGCAAAAGTTTTAATTTCCAAAAATAGTGTCATTAAATGTATTTGCGAATTTCCGTGCAATGGATATTTTTAATGCATTTTCCAGTTTTCCATGTGGCAGAGATCTGTCGGAGGTCAAGGCTGGTTTTTTCACCAAGTGCCACATACCAAATACCATAGGTGCAGTTGATGGAACATTAATACCTATCATTGCACCAAGACATAATGAGGATGTTTTGTCTGTATGAAAGGGTTCCATGCCATAAATGTGCAGGCTGTGGTTGATCACAAGTTGAGGTATTTTGCTAGTTAATTTGTGTCTGAAACATTTGTTCATTCCTTCATTCTATAAATTGTTACTTTGCAGCACAAGTTAAAATTAAGACTATTTCATGCTGATAAATTGAGAAGTCGTTATAAACATTATGTTCCATGTATCAGTTTTTGAAACAGAATTATTAGTGTCCTCACAGCATGAATCGCGTACAAGTACTAAGTGCATTTGCACTGAATGCAATTTGTATTGGTATGTATTTAAGAATGATTTGTGATCAACAATGTGTATGTTATGAACATTAGTAAATGGAAGATGTGCAATATTTTGTTAACATAAATGAATGATTGTCATCTCTTTCTGTGCATGAAGTCTGTTTTTTATCTTTTCATACAGATTTACTGATTAGGTTGTGAAGTGGCCTGGTTTTACCCATGATGCATCTGTGTCAGAGAACAGTTCAATCGAGGTTAGCTATTCATTCAATTCTCATATAAACATTTACAAAGTGACAATTGAGGAGTTTGGATATTTTTATTTAAGTAAGTTTTGTGTATGAGTGTAACTAACAATTACAATTACTTAACTACAGAATTATGTGTGTTTTGAAATAATTGTGTCGTAGGATTTCATAAGTTCCAATGACATTGGCCATCTTTTAGGATATTCAGAGTAACCTAAGGAAGTTTCTATTAACGTCATTCTTACATCCCAGTGGACATGATGAGGAGGTTTACAACCAGCAGTATTCCACTGGACGTATGGTTGTGGAAAGAGCCTTTGACATATTAAAGTCAAGATTTAGGTAGTGATATTTAATTTTTGTAGCTAATTAACCATTAAATATGCAATAGTTGTTGTGTAATTTGCCTGTCTTCTTTCACATACTTCATCCAAATTATGGGCGCTGTACGTGTATAGCAATTGTCATTTACAAAACATTCGTGTACAGCATAGTAATCATCGTGTACATAACAGTTGATATATTACATTAAATTTCATGCACATAAAGTTGGTACTGTATATTAATTATCATGTACATAACAGTTGGTAAAGTATAATAATGACACTTGCTGAAATGAATGTATCTGGTTACTTTTCTGTCAACTTGTGCCTATGGAAAATCACTTAAAAATAGAACAATTTTACAAGTTATTTTTACAAAAAGAAATTTAACCTACTTATTTGCATGTTCCATTAATTCTGTAACACATGAAATTCTTGACCATGCATTGCGAATTTATGTTCATTTGTGATGTATGAATGTATACATGTTTTTAAGGGCATAAATAACACTTCCATAGACATGTAACCCAATTAGATTGCACTGTAATAGAATTCATACCTATACGCAAGAAATATACAATTCTTAATCAGTGAATAATGTCATTCAGGAAATAATCTGCCATTAATAAATGGTGGATATGACAAGTGAATGTTTGCATTAACAGCAGTGCTGATTGAGTCCTCATTTAATGTCTATTTCGTTTGTGGAGTTAACACGTTTTTTGTATCCATGTCTGTCATATATAATGCATTGTCCCAATTCATTAGAAACTTTGACATACATGTAGGCATAAGCAGTTTCTGTATTTTATAATTTCCCAAATGTTTGCTTGCAGATGTATACGCAAAAGGGAGGATGTTTGAATATGTACACAAGTAGAGCATGTAAAGTCATCATTGCATGTGCTTGGTTGCACAATTTTTGCATCAACCATGAAATTGACATTCCAAATGCTGAACTAAGTAATGTTGACTCTGACATTACTGTTGGAGTTGACATACTTCATGAAGAAAATCCACACAATGATGCTACTTTGTGTCGAAAACAAATGGCTTGACTCTTACGAACTCTTACGAAGTTTTGTCACAGATTTGTCCTTTTGTTTATAGAAGCACATCTTCAGACTGTTCTATCTCTTGCTGAGAGAACTCACACTGCACGTGCAAGAGATCTGTGTATGTCCTGTTAAATGTAATGGACTAAGTGAAATACATACACATTTATTAGTATTTGCAATATGTTTTAAGCCATAGATTTGTGACCAATAATTGAATTTAATCTTTCATTATTTCCAAAAAATAGATTATTGAAATACTTATACCATCTACTTCCTTTTCTTTGTTGCTATTGAACTAGAGTCTGTGCTTTCCACTATCTGTGAAATGGAATATGTCATTGGATTAATAAGGTTGGAGTTGATGATGTCAATTGTAACATATTAATCTATATAACGATTTCCATCATTAATTTTCATAAGTATTAAATGCTGTTTTTCAATACCCTCAGAACATGAAAACATCTTACAAATACAATAAAGTCAATGCAACTACATCAATTGACACATTTGCTTGGTGCGACAAAACTTCATCTTCTGCACTAGTCTACACTGTCAAACTAGTTGCTGACATACTAATGGCATCATCTTTATCTGCAAATGAATTTTAGATTAGTTATTTGATGCATATGAAATGTACAACACAATCTTGTACATCACATATATGTTGTGTACATAAAGACTAATATATCATTTCCTACTTTAAGGGTTGTACTGTGTTCATGTGGCAACATCTACATTTTAAATGATTACAAAAACAATGGCTTTGCACAGTGATGTATGCAGTGTTACCTGCAAGCGAATAAATGCACATTTTCTTACTGTCATCGTTGATATCAGACACTTCAGTGCCACCCTCTTCCCCACATACTACTTCCTTAGGAAGACCATTTACTATCTGAAATTGTCATGTATGTTTGTTATATTCAAATCGTCATGTTAGGATGTTATTTGATATTGTACATTTACTATACCCAGATCTTCATGTGGAGTTGTGAAATTGTTGGTTCATTATATTCTAATATTCATATTTAGTTGTTTGCTGATATTTATGCTTGTTATATTCTGATATTTATGTTTATTTTGTTCTGTGGTATTGTACATTTACTATTCTCAGATCTTCATGTGAAGTTGCTACATTATATTGTCCATTTGTTATACATGTATTAAGTTATTCATGTGGAGTTTATTTGGTACTTTTCTATAACAAAAGTCAGATCTTCATGTGAAGTTGTTTGTATTGTACATTTGCTGTATTCAGATCTTAATGTTGTCATACAGTATTGTACATTTGCCGTATTCAGATCTTAATGTTGTCATACAGTATTGTACATTTGCTGTATTCAGATCTTAATGTTGTCATACAGTATTGTACATTTGCTGTATTCAGATCTTAATGTTGTCATACAGTATTGTACATTTGCTGTATTCAGATCTTAATGTTGTCATACAGTATTGTACATTTGTTATATTCAGATCTTCATGTGAAGTTGTTTTACGATATTGTATGTTTGTTACATTCTGATAATTATGTGATGTTGTTATGTGATGTTACATGTTTGTCATAATCAGATTTTCAGATGAAGTTGTTTAGTGATATCAGTTTTATACTGTTCTGCATATTTCTGAAAATGATACTTTATAACAGATAGTGTTTAATCAATTAGTGATATCGGGTAAACCCTCTTGATCAGTCAATAATTGAAAACATGGCTTAGTTTACAGGTTACTGTAGTTAAAAGATGCTGTTGTGGCAGGTAGCTGAGGTTTGCAATTTGTCAGGGTAGAAATGTTGTTGATCTTGGGAGGTAGCTGAGATTTGCATGTTACACTAGTTGTGTGGAGGTTATTGTAAGGAAGTAGCTAAAGTTTGCAGCTGTTGTTGAGAAGTGGTTGTAGTGGAAGGTTGCTGAAATTTGCAGGCTACTGTAGTTGTTAGATAGCTGTTGTGGGAGGTTGCTGAGGTTTGCAAGTTGTCATGAATGAGAGGTGATTATTTATGAGGTAGCTGAGATTTGCAGGCTACTGTAATTAAGGGGTAATTTTTGTTAGAATGTACCTGGGATTTTTGTTATTTTAGTGGAGAGGTGGTTCTTGTTCAGGTTGTAGTTCAGATTTGCTGGTAACTGTAGTTGAGAGATGGTTTTTGTGAGGTAGCTGAGATTTGCAAGTTACTGTAGTTAAGAGGTGGTTGTTGCTGGAATGTTGCTGAGATAGTTTAGAGGTGATTTTTGTTGTGAGGTAGCTGAGGTTTGCAAGTTACTGTAGTAAGGAGGTGGTTGTTGTCTGAATGTTGCTGAGACTTGCAGGTTACTGTAGTTGAGAGGTGGTTGTTGCTGGAGGGTGGCTGAGATTTGCAGGTTATTGTAGTTGAGAGGTGATTTTTGTTGTGAGGTAGTTGAGATTTGCAGGTTACTGTAGTTAAGAGGTGGTTGTTGTTGTGCGGTAGCTGAGATTTGCAAGTTACTGTAGTAAGGAGGTGGTTGTTGCTGGAATGTTGCTGAGATTTGCAGGTTACTGTAGTTGAGAGGTGGTTGTTGTTGTGAGGCAGCTGATGTTTGCCGGTTACTCTAGTTGAGAGATGGTTTGTATGGTGCGGTAGCTGAGATTTGCAGGTTACCGTAGTTGAAAGGTGGTTGTTGTTGTGAGGTGCTGGGATTTGCAGGTTACTGTAGTTGAGAGGAGGTTGTTGTTGGAAGGGAGCTGGGGTTTATAGGTTACTGTAATTGAGAGGTGGTTTTTGCAGGAGGGTAGCTGAGATTTGTTAGTTACTGTAGTTGAGAGGGGGTTGTTGTTGGAGGGTGGCTGAGATTTGTAAGTTACTGTAGTTGAGAGGTGGTTTTTGCAGGAGGGTAGCTGAGATTTGTTAGTTACTGTAGTTGAGAGGGGGTTATTGCTGGAGAGTAGCTGAGATTTGTAAGTTACTGTAGTTGAAAGGTAGTTGTTGCTGGAGGGTAGCTGAGATTTGCAAGTTGCTGTAGTTGAGAGGTGATTGTTGCTTGAGGGTAGCTGAGATTTGCAAGTTGCTGTAGTTGAGAGGTGATTGTTGCTTGAGGGTAGCTGAGATTTGCAAGTTGCTGTAGTTGAGAGGTGATTGTTGCTTGAGGGTAGCTGAGATTTGCAAGTTGCTGTAGTTGAGAGGTGATTGTTGCTTGAGGGTAGCTGAGATTTGCAAGTTGCTGTAGTTGAGAGGTGATTGTTGCTTGAGGGTAGCTGAGATTTGCAAGTTGCTGTAGTTGAGAGGTGATTGTTGCTTGAGGGTAGCTGAGATTTGCAAGTTGCTGTAGTTGAGAGGTGATTGTTAAGTTGCAGAGTAACTGAATTTCAAAAGTTGCTGTGAGAGTGGTTATTTTGTTCGTTAAGTCTCTCTCATGAAGACATAGTTGGTCCTACACAGGCCACCTTATAGACAACTTGATCCTGACTAAATTTCCCTTCATTGTTTATGTCCTGTATAAACACATGGTGGTGGACACTTGCATGAGATTTTCATGTTTCATGAAATTCTTTTTTATAGTTTGCTTTTTTGAGTTCCCTCACTTAGTTATTGTATCATTGTTATACAAGGGAGGGAACTCAAGAAGAGACTACATAAGGGAGATAATAAATGTATGATGAATAATGCTGTAAAACGTTATTTAGGTCATCCTTTGTTCTCTTTGTTTACTTTTTTACACAAGAATTTCATGAAACATGAGTGTTCAACACAGGAGAACTTTTCAGCATAAAATTTTTTAGACCTTGATAAAATGTATTTACATTGATAATGTTCGGGTTTACTGAACATTTTGTTTATATGTGTGAACATTGTGTTTATATATGCATATAATAAACTGTAGACTAGAGAGCATTAGTGTTTATAAACATAAAACTTTAGACAAAATGTTTATTCAATTATTTATTTATTGCTGCATAAATGAAAAAATCACCAATTAAATATATAGACCCAGTGCCAATGTGTACATGAATGTGTGCACTGGTAACAGACACTTGAATACACAATATGTACCTCAAAAATTATTACAACACAGTATTACTCATTCAATATTGCAACAGCATTACTAGAATTCATGTTTATTTATATCAGAACTTTATGAGGATGATGATGTGACCTGCTATTGAAATAAAACACTATAGAAAGCATTATGAAATTACAAGTCAGGTTCATGAAGTGTAGTTGACACTGGGTAGAAATGTGTTTTATAAAGTAATGTAATTAACACGTTAAATAATCATTGAAAAAGATCATTCCATGCAAATTCTGCCATTTTTAAATCAAGACTGAAATTGATAAAATGCAATCTTTTAACTGAAATAACTACTAACAGGCAAATCTATGGATGAATAAATACATGTAATGCTAAATCAACATGCTAAATCAACGTGTTCAATAGGTTACCTAGAAATGAGAAAGTATTCAAGACCAATATGTTGAAGCTGAAACAGGGGTATAGCCAGCTTTGAGTGGATATTAGGCACACATAGGGGATGTAAAAGTAATCCCTTCTGCTGCTAGGGGTCCGAGAATTTTTTAAAATTAAAACTAAAATGGTGAGTTTTGGGTGTAATTGGAAGGGTTAGCGGCACTGAATACGATTTATTTTGGACAATACATTTTATTTCAAAGTACTGTTATAAGATCCAATTAAGGACTAATCCCCTTAGCTTTCGACTTGGATAGCATTTAAAATTACTTTTTAAATTGCTACGCCACTTTTAATGAAAATGTGTTCCTTACTCTATGAATATCTTGGCATATCTTTTAATCTTTGAATGCTGAACTGTTTTACGCATAAGTTTTGTTTAGGCCGAAAAAAAAAACTTGTTTCTGGTCACGGTCATCAAAATAAACTGGGTCGGTAGGTAAGGATTTTTTTTTTACACCCGTCATCTGTAATAACTGCTAATGTATGCAAAGCCATTGGTTTGATAAATTTTGATGAGCTTCATGCTTATTCAAACAAACTGGACACGCAATAAAATACAAAAATGGACGCATTTATCTACTTTTACAGCGAGCAAGCATCGTAGTTGTGCAGCCATCTTAAAATTCTGTTTCCAGTGGTGTACAGAACTGAAATTCCGGAATATTTCTTGGTAAAGAAAATGCGGTCAGGGTTAAAAATTAACGGTCGGTCGGGGGTCCAGAAACAAGAATTTTTTTTTCAGCCTTACCATAAGTAAATTTCATTTAAGCGTATGATGTGGGGCATCCAGTTTGAACATAGTAATAAAGTGTTTACCGGTGAAAAACAAGGGAAACATGATTTGTTGTAATTATGTATTTATTGTAAAAAATTAGTCTGTTGTGGGTAGAATTAAAAATGCAATAATATGTGTTTTAGGTAAACCAGGTCGAGTTAACTCGGAACGAATCAAATTAAATGAACTTAGCAGTCTGCATCATCGGGTCTGCCTAATTGAAGACCTACACGAATTTCAGTATATATACTGTATTTGTGTAGGTCTTCCGTAGGTCCTCAAATTCGTGTAGGTCTTCAATTAGGCAGACCCCAATTTTCGTTAGGTGCGAAGATCTGGTAATATTAGCTAGTGATTACCCAGAGCTCATTTATTATAATTGTTTACAGTTTTTTATTACTGTAGTAGGGTGACAACTGTCTGTATTAAGCTGTGCCTGTCTAAAATACATGCATTATACTGGAAATAAGTCTTCATACATGTATATATTTATAGTTTGGTGCCCTGAATTGGTCAGTGACTGTCTAGTTGTTGTCGTGTTAGGGAGAATAAATATAACTGAACGTAATGATAACGTTTTATTGACTGGTTCTTGTACAAAATTAAAGATATGACGAAAAGACCTAAAATCAGCGAAAACATGAAATACGTTACATCCTCTCTAGTTTAAATTTAGTAAGAGTCATAGCAAAACATGAAATGATGGAACTTATCAAAGAAAAATTTTAAATCCAAGAAATAGCATAAATTAGTCAATGCAGCAACAAAGATTTGGCTAAGTCTAAATTATTAAATTACAGTCTATAATGTCCATGATATAACTAATGAGTGAGTTGAATTGTTGATAGTCAAATTTAAGATAGTCAAAAGCTCATAAATTTAGTTTAACTGGTGGTACAACGCTTCTTCCAGATCTGGTTATGTAATGTCTATTATTGTCAACTTTGGGTGACGGTGGAGTCTCATGATTGTCTGAGTTGTTCGAACCCATATCTGAATAATCATCGTCCAACGTAGACTGATCGTCCAGCGTAGATTGATCGTTAGCACTAGCCTTGGTTGGTCTTAAGTGCTTTCTATTTCTCCGATATAACTGATCACCACAGGCAACAATGTAAGATCTAGGTTTATCTTTCTTTATGATAGTTCCGGGGGTCCATGTCTTAGCATTTCCATGCTTGACAACGACTTTTGATTCAGGTTCTAGTGATGGTAGCGATTTAACATGGTTTCTTTTGTCGTAATAGAATTTTTGTTTTTGTTTGTCCATTTGAAGATAGCTTTTCACAGATTTAGAATCTTCAGTTTTTGGCATAAGAACACCTGTCGCTGCTGGTAGTATATTACGTGGTCTTCTTCCCATTAGGAGTTGCGCTGGTGATTTATTTAGACCTTCTAACGGTGTTGTTCTATAATCTAGTAAAGCTAGAGTTTTGTCATGTGATTTAGTCCATAATCTTTTAACAGTTTGAATTGCTCGTTCGGCTTCTCCATTACTTGATTGGAAATGCGGACTAGATGTTTCATGTTCGATTCCAAATTCCTTGCAGAACATTTTAAATTCTCTTGAGGAGAACTGCGGCCCATTGTCTGATCGTAATTTGAGCGGTATACCATGGGTAGCGAAAGTTGTCTTCATAGCTTCGATGACACTTGATGTTACGGTTGATTGCATATGAATGACATCTATATATTTTGAATAGTAGTCCACAATTAATAGATACTTCTTCGATTCAAAGTCAAATAAATCGCAACCAACAAAACTGTACGGCAAGTCTGGTGGTACAGATGGAATTAACGGCTCAGCAGACTGTTGATTTTGTAATGAAGCGCATTCAATGCACTCACTTACACACTTTTCAATGTCAGAATTCATTGAGGGCCAATACATCACCTCCCTTGCGCGTTGCTTACATTTGGTCATTCCTAGATGCGATTTATGAATCAATTTCAACATTTCACTCCTTAGACTTGGTGGAATGACAATTCTAAGACCCTTATAGATAACTCCATCTAACACTGATAATTGGTCCCTAGAGTCCCAGTATGGTCTAGCTTCAACTGAAACCTCACTTCTCGAATCCGGCCAACCATTCACTATAGTATTGTACAAAACGCAAAGTTCAGCTTTTGTGAATTCTTGTATCGAACCGTATTTCTCTTTGCTAACTGATATCATACTGATCAGATCTGCAAAGTTGTCTTCGCAGTTTATTTCGGAATGATTACTAGGTAGGTACGCACGTGACAAAGCATCAGATACTTTCATCTCTGTCCCTTTTCTATACTCTACCTTCAAGTCGTACCATTGGAGTTGTAATAATATCTTTTGTATTCTCATTGGTGCTGATAAGAGCGGTTTACCGAAGATTTGAGACAACGGTTTGTGGTCGTTGTAAACAGTTATTTCTTTTCCAAAAACGTAGCAATGAAATTTGTTTACACCGAATTTCACACTCAACATTTCTTTTTCAATCTGAGCATAGCGTTTTTCGGTTTCAGTTAGTGACCTAGATGCATAAGCCACAGCATGTCCTTCTTGTAAGAGCACGGCTCCTAGTCCATCTTTGCTCGAATCGCACTCTATTTCAACCGGTTTATTTACGTCATAGTAAACTAAGACAGGTGGTGTGGTACAGAGTTTTTTCAGTTCCTGGAAACACGTTTCTTGCTCATGTTGCCAGGTGAAGGCGACATCACTTTTCAACAGAATGCGTAACGGTGCGTCAATCTGACTAAGATTTGGAATAAACTTTGCCAAGTATTGAACGAGTCCCAAGAATCTACGAACACCTTCCTTATCAGATGGAGCTGGCATTTCTAACACAGCGCGAACTTTCTCTGGATCGACGCATAAACCTTCAGATGTAAGAATGTGCCCCATGTATTTAACTCTAGGTTGTCTTATTGAACACTTCGAGAAATTCAACTTCAGATTATATGAAGTGGCTCTTTCTACCACTTGTCTAAGAATTTGATCATGATGCTGTAAGTCACGACCTGCAATTAGTATGTCATCTATAATGGCGAAAGCCCCATCGATTCCTAGAAGCATTTGGTCCATAATACGCTGATATATTTCAGGCGCTGATCTGATACCATAAGGGAGACGCAGCCAACGAAATCTTCCCACTGGTGTGTTCATTGTTGTAAGATACGAAGACTTCTGATCAAGTTTAATTTGCATAAAACCTGATTTTGCGTCTAGGACTGAAAACACAGTAGCTTTCGGAATGTTTTGTGTGACATCTTCTATGGTTTTCATCGGGTAATGTTCCCTTTTCACAACTTTGTTCAGATCTTTAGGATCCAAACAGATTCGAACTTTACCATTCCGGACAGAAACAACCATAGAATTCACCCACTTTGTTGGTGTCTCAACAGGCGTTATGTATCCATTTGTCTGCATATCATTCAGTTCCTTAATTGCTTTTTCACGGATAGCTGCAGGAATTCTCCTAGGAGGATGAATCACACCTTTCGCGTTATCTTCGAGTTTTATTTCATACTCTCCCGGTAGGGTTCCGGTTGTCTTAGTAAGTTCTGGAAAATCACGAGATAATACCTGGTCACTTTCATTTTGAAGATCATTGACATTATGAATTCTTTGTATCAGTCCAAGCTTTTCTGCTAAATCTCCACTGATAACACATTCTTGATCTAAGTCAATAACTTCAAATGTAGCCATAATTTCTTGACTATCAGAACTTAATTTCACTGGTAAAGTAATTTTGCCGATTGGAGTGATCTTATGATGAGTGAACGATTTCAAGGTTTTGCCACTTTTCTCTAATTTAAGTCCTTTTGACAAATTTCTGAACTTTGACTTAACTAGAATGTTGCATTTTGCTCCAGTGTCAATACAGAATGGAAGATTCTTTTCAGAAATGCACAAATTGACTGTCCATTTGTTATCCTGGATCGAATTCACATTCACAGTATCTATCGATTCTATGTAAAGTGGTTCATCACCTTCAGAATCAGAAATATTTGACTGTTCGTCAACTAAGTTCACTTTTCTCAACCGCTTACGACAAACTTTTAGCCAATGGTCAGGTTTTTTACAATATTTGCAATGCGTTCCTTTAGCTGGGCATTTGTTTTTAGCATGAAGAGTCCCGCACTTACAGCACTTTGATTTAGCTTCTTTCTTATCCTGTGAAGGAGCCTGTTTTGGCATAGAATTGTGGTTTTTCATGCCCTTATATCCTATTTTGTTGATGCTCTCTTCATTTCTTATCAATTTCAGCTGTTTCTGAGACAACTCGAACTGTTGACCTATTTCCAAGGCCTTAGCTAATGTCAAGTCTGAGCCTCTATCTAACATTCTCTCCTGGACCTTTGGATGAGCGACTCCATTGATTATTAGGTCAATCAATATATCGTCCGAATTATCATAGTCACAATCCATTAAGAGAATGCGTAAATCCTTAACAAAGTTGTCAAACGATTCCCCCTCTGACTGTTTACGTTGGGAGGCCCGAAATCTAGCAATACGCTTATTCCTTCTCGGTCTCACATAATTTCCAAGTTTAGTGAGAATCACATTTGGATTGTCTTGCTCGCCATCAGCCCACTCGAATGTTTTATATATTTCCCGACCTTGTTGACCGATCCATAGACCAAGCCACCCAGCTCGATCTTTGGCTTCTGATTTACATAGAGGACCCTTGAATACAAATTCAACATGTTGTTTGAACCGTTCATATTCCTGATAAATGTCCCCAGTGTTCCAATTAAAGACTGGATGATCGAAATTAAATCCACTGGCCATATTGCGTATCCGAATCAACTGTCCGACTACTGGTACACTTCCAAATACCGACGCGAATTCTAGCTGATACAAATTGTTACAAGTGACTGCACTAAGTCCTGACCCAAAAGGGATGGAAAACAAGTTGTTGCTAAGCAGAATCTCGCGTTGTGAGCGTTGATTTTCTTTATTCTGACACCATGTCGTGTTAGGGAGAATAAATATAACTGAACGTAATGATAACGTTTTATTGACTGGTTCTTGTACAAAATTAAAGATATGACGAAAAGACCTAAAATCAGCGAAAACATGAAATACGTTACAGTTGTAAGGTCTATTTGGTGAAAAATTTTACATTATTCTAGTTAGGTGCAAATTGCCTGCATACAATAGTCAGTGACAAGAATAACTATATACTTGGTAATAAGTTTTATATTATTCTAGTTTGATGCGAATCACCTGTCTAGGATTCATATTTTGCATTTTGGTAAAGTCATTATGATTATAGTTTGGTGGGAATCCCCTGTAATAATCTGTGACAGTCTGAAATGTATGTACTGTACTGGTAAAAGGTCTTAGTGGGGTGCATTTATTAGTTGGTGACTTTCTAGAACTCCTTTGTTATATTGATTAAGGTATTATATTATCTTGTTTGATGCAAATAACCTATAATACTTGGTGACTGTCTGCATTCGCATCCTTATATTATGTCAATGGCTCTTAGAAATGATTTCTTATTGTTTAACAGAGGCTTAATAAAAGTTCTTTTGTACAGGATGGGTCAAAACGAAAAGTGGACAATCCCAGGGTGGACCCCTTCACAAAGAAATCCAACACAGATATAGACACAGCGTCCATTGTCTCCATGATAGTAGATGAGCTCCTAAAACAATCTGGTGGGTGGTAACAGGTCAGCTACAACTGCATACAGCCAGGTTGAACAAGAGGAACAAAGGGGTACAACGGAAATGCTGCCACTTGATGTCATAATTAACGGGGAACCTGAGACAAATCATGGTATTAACTTTATTAGTGAGCTATAGTGACAGTCAGTCTATTCTGGAGTCCACACCTGGGGGTTGTTAACACTCTAGTGTCTAGATTTTTCATGTTAATCTTTTAGCACAAAATGCTTATGGTCAGCTGAAGTGATTGCTCTGTGCTGTCCAACATCTTGTGTTGTGTGACATGTGTCGTCAACAAATGTTTCATGTGAACTGTCCTCTCAAACTGCTCAGCCAGTTTCAATCAAACGATGCAGGAACGATCCTTACATGGTTTCCTATTAAGATTAAACAAATGATGCCCATGGGATCGAGATTGGCCCTACCCTGGAGTCTCTTGTTTTAATAGGGAAAACCTTTAAATATCTTTTTGTCCAAAACATTATGCACTGGAGCTAAGGTATCTGGTATGTAACATTGCCTTGTGGGTTTCTACAGATGTTGTTCAAATTATGCCCTTGGGGTCACTTGTTTTGTGTAAATTCTATGGGGAAAACCTTTTCAAATCTTGGCCTTAATTACATTGCCTAGAGCATAAATATTAGTGTGTTACTGATATTCTTCAAATTATTCCCAAAGTTTGAAATTGGCCCCACCCAGGGGTCATTTGTTTCTCCTAGATAATACTGGGGAACCCTTTAAAACGTTTTTAGTCAAAATTGCATTCTTCTCAATCACCTATTTATACCCATATAGAGTGGCTTTATTTCGGTTTAATGTTTAAAATTCCTGTTATCTTATATGTAACATTTGTTGCCTTAATGTACTCACAGTGATATAGGTTCTACTATGACCTTGGCCAATTGTTCATTCTGAACTAATGATCTGTAAGTTGTTTGATTGGTTCTTATAATGTCTATCTGACTGTTTATATTTTACTATACTTTCCTACAGATGATCGTGTCTTCAGACATTGGAGAATAATATTGCCCCTATATTAGCTGGGGAAATAGCATGTCTAGATACAAATGACAACTTATAGATCTTACAAGATACACTTACTGTATGGAAACAAGGACTTTGGCATCGATTCTTGAATGCACAATATGCAATAGACTTGCAGGTTTGTACAATTGCTGTTCAGAAAAATAAGGGGCCTGGTGGTTGAGTGGTTAAGGTCTCTGACCAGTAATCACAAGTACCTCACAGCTGTAAATTTGAATCCGACTCAGGGACCAAATTTCACATGTGAATAAACTGTTCAGCTAGCTTATGGAAGGTCAGTGGTTCTATCCAGGTGTGCCCAGGGTCTTCCTCCACTATTAAAATCTTGAAGTCACCAAATGACCCTTCCTATGTGATGTATTGTGATGTGACATAGGAGAAAAACAAAAAATCAGTAAAATGCTCCATTCTGAATCACTTAAAATTCATTTAAACTTTTATTGGAGTATGTAACTAATTTGGACATAATTTATAACCTTTCTGTATGGAGACTTACAGTCACCAACTAGGCAGAGTAAATTGAAGGAAGTTGTTGTCATGACAACAGGTTGTGAAGGACATTTCTTTTCAGCATGTTTTCCATTCTCATGATTCATTATTCCAAAAATAGCGGACATTCTGAATTTAACCAGTGTAACGGGTCATTCAAATGAAGATGGTAGATGTTTTATTATTACATTTAAATCATGTTGGTTTTGGGCATGTCTTATTGGTTCATCTTATTGAATATATAACCATCATTAAGCTAACCAGATTACTGTTGTTTATAGAATATTATCTCTGAGGTCATTTGTCCTCTACTTTCTATTCTGCCCTCATTGGAACAATTTATTACTGATGAGTGATAGTGCAATAAAAGACAATAATATATGTTTTATTTAATGTTCATTATAAAGATGAAGATGAAACAGATAATGAGATCTTTGAAAAAGCTGTGAAAGTTTAAGAAAAAGATCCAGTTGTTGATGTTATCACAAAGTTTGCAGATGATTCCATTCTAGAAGAAGCAATGAATGAATCTGTTCAAGATTTTGTACATACAATGTAGCATGCTTCATCTGTGTATAAACCAAAGGTTTGTTTTTGAATATCTCTTACTTATTAGATTAAACTCAGTATATGTACTAAGTATGTGAAAATTATAATCTGACTGTATTATACTAGAAATATATTTGAAATGCTTTGTTTTGCCCTCTTCCATAGAAACATTCTGAAATGTGCAATGCAAGCCTTGGCATTGTTTCATTGTAATTTATTTAATATAAATGCAACTGTAGTCTGTTTATACATGTTTTAAACAGATTCTTCAAATAATACATTAATTAGGGCAAGACGTAAACTAAGTATTACACATATGAACTGTTTGCTGTTTCAGCTCGTGTGTCAATCTATTCTTTACAAAAGTAATGGAATTATTCAGGAATCATCAAGCTGTGTTCTACTGCATTATTTAGTGTTTATTCATCTAGCATACAAGTCACTAGCTCCCCTACTGACATACTTCCGTGCTATGAACAATGTTTGGCCTGAGTGTAGTGAAAGCATTATTAATCTGAAACAACAGAAACCAGACCGCTTTATGTTCAGAGAACAAGAATTTGTGAGTTTACTAAGTATTTTTTCCATTATAATCTTCTGATTTATTCAATATATTAAACATTCTAGTGTTTCTATGAGGATTATACAATTACATTAGGTGTATATTTTTCATTGAGTCTTGATGTCATATAACCCATCTTCCACTCTTTCTTTGTGTACAAACTATAGTTACTTCCATGATGTTGCTATTTTGACAATTATTGTATGACTAATTGAATTTGGCATTTCCATGAAATATATGTAACAACATTTGGGACACTTTATACTCTTACTCTTGGTACTGGCTTACTAGCAGTATATTATTGGTGTGATATGGAAATTCAAGTTGGATGTTGGAAAATGTAAAATAGTGTAATCAAATATTTTCAGACATTTTCTGCTGTTTGTCTGCTGGTAGAAAATCGTACCCCAAAAAAACATGAGCTCAATGAACAACTTGGGCGATCCTGATCGTTAAATAAGGTACATAGATACAGGCCTTTGATAGAAAAACTGTATGGAGATCACAGCTATCAGTCTGTGTATAGATCTAAGTAAGTTTGTTATGTTATAAATGTTGTATAGAGATCACAGCGACCAGTCTATGTATAGAACTATGTAAGTTTGTTATTTATAAATGTTGTATAGAGATCACAGCTATCAGTCTATGTATAGAACTAAGTAAGTTTGTTATGTTATAAATGTTGTATAGAGATCACAGCGACCAGTCTGTTTGTAGAACTAAGTAAGTTTGTTATTTTATAAATGTTGTATAGAGATCACAGCGACCAGTCTATGTATAGAACTAAGTAAGTTTGTTATGTTATAAATGTTGTATAGAGATCACAGAGACCAGTCTGTTTGTAGAAATAAGTCAGTTTGTTATGTTATAAATGTTGTATAGAGATGACAGCGACCAGTCTGTTTGTAGAGCTAAGTAAGTTTGTTATTTATAAATGTTGTATAGAGATGACAGCGACCAGTCTGTTTGTAGAACTAAGTAAGTTTGTTATTTATAAATGTTGTATAGAGATGACAGCGACCAGTCTGTTTGTAGAGCTAAGTAAGTTTGTTATTTATAAATGTTGTATAGAGATCACAGCTACCAGTCTGTGTATAGAACTATGTAAGTTTGTTATTTATAAATGTTGTATAGAGATCACAGCTATCAGTCTATGTATAGAACTAAGTAAGTTTGTTATGTTATAAATGTTGTATAGAGATCACAGCGACCAGTCTGTTTGTAGAACTAGGTAAGTTTGTTATTTTATAAATGTTGTATAGAGATCACAGCGACCAGTCTATGTATAGAACTAAGTAAGTTTGTTATGTTATAAATGTTGTATAGAGATCACAGAGACCAGTCTGTTTGTAGAAATAAGTCAGTTTGTTATGTTATAAATGTTGTATAGAGATCACAGCGACCAGTCTGTTTGTAGAAATAAGTAAGTTTGTTATGTTATAAATGTTGTATAGAGATCACAGCGACCAGTCTGTTTGTAGAAATAAGTAAGTTTGTTATGTTATAAATGTTGTATGGAGATCACAGCGACCAGTCTGTTTGTAGAACTAAGTAAGTTTGTTATTTATAAATGTTGTATAGAGATCACAGCGACCAGTCTGTGTATAGAACTAAGTAAGTTTGTTATGTTATAAATGTTGTATGGAGATCACAGCGACCAGTCTGTGTATAGAACTAAGTAAGTTTGTTATGTTATAAATGTTGTATAGAGATCACAGCTACCAGTCTGTGTAGAGGTGGGTAGGTTTGTGATGATCTAAATGTTGTTTAGCTATCAGTAAATTGATTATTAACGCTGGATTCAGGATCGTATGTTATACACATGTTTGTATTAACCATAGTACTTATATTTCTACAATAATTTGATGTTAAAGATGTCTTTTAATTTTTATAGGCTTTAACTAAAGTATTATTTGTTTTCTGCAGAGTACTATGGAGTCATGTACTTGTTGTGAAGTTATTTTCGGAGCATGTTTGTGCCTCTGAAAAGGAAGATAAAATCGCAGTTAAACATTGCATGCAACTTTGTACTGTAAGTGATATTTCTATAACTATTCCTGCATAAAATCATAAGATTCTTGAAGAGTTGTAACAAGCAGGCAATGAAGCAGTACACTGGGTAAAACCATGTCGTATTTTACCATTGTGTAAAATCATGTTGTTTATTACCTGTATGTAAAATCATGTTGTTTATTATCTGTGTGTAAAACCATGTTGTTTATTATCTTATCTCTGTGTAAAATCATGTTGTTTATTATCTCTGTGTAAAATCATGTTGTTTATTATCTGTGTGTAAAATCATGTTGTTTATTATCTCTGTGTAAAATCATGTTGTTTATTATCTCTGTGTAAAATCATATTGTTTATTATCTCTTGAATGCTTGTCTGAGCTGTTACTTAGATTGGTTTTTCTCTGAACTTTACCAACTTTTGGTAAGCAGTTATTAATGTTCATGATAGAGACTCCACATTATGTATGTGATGATTGTGACTTTAAACAGTTGGGTGGTTTTATAGTCATAAAGCTTTTATTGTTTCTTATTTATCTGTTAAAATAACATTGATATTGACCATTTTCTTTAGATGAGTTGTTCTTTTTGTTAACTTTGTTGTATAAGTTGAAAGAGCATAATATCCGGAGTTGGGTTTGAAAAAGAACAAGGTTACAAGGGCCTTTTGCGAGATTTCTTGCCCCCTTATTTTTTCTTTGTAAAATGCAAGAATGGTGAATAAATATTAGTATGAAGAATTTTTTAAAAATTCTTATAAAGAACACTTTTGTCAAAGGTGTCTCAGATACTGCAACTTTCAATTTAACATGCTTGTGACTACAGACCCCAATTATGTATCTTTGTTAGTATATACTGAGTGGATTGAGGATTCTAGATATTGGTAACAATGCATGAAATTCAAAAGGTGATTTCAATTAATACTTTGTAGGAATGAAATGAAATGTTGCTCATGTGAGTCTGTGCTAGAAAGATCACCAAATGCTCTACCATGTGGTGATACATTGTTTGGCCAATGTTACAATGACATGGTAGTTACAGAAATGGGATGTGCAAAGTGATATGAGTCTTTGCCAGATAACTGTAATCCAGTCAGACAAGATAATAATGATAAGTAAGTATGTTTTATGTTATCATTAGTGTGGATTTATAATAAAGATTGTTATGTGTGAAGTGCAATATTTTAGATAAAATGTTAACACTGTCATAGGTAATGTTTTTTGATGAATGATATAGCTGACAGGCTCTTTGACATAAAAAGTAAGTTATGTCCAGATATCCATTGCATTAAATCAATGTTTGTAATATTATAACATACTGATATTTTGATCTTATTGTTATCTTTAATTATGATAGGTTGTTGAAGTGTCTGACTGGTACATTGTATGTGGTGAACCATACATTAAAAAGTGTGAAGCGCTAACGAAGGTGCTGCTTGGTGAGAATATGTAGTGTTTCCTACGGAGTGTAAGTGAGGCATGGCGTTTTTTGTGCCAAAGGGGCACATTTAGAGCGCAGTTCTAATCATGCGGGGCAAATGGTCTTGTTCATCTTTTAGTGAGTAATGTTACAGCATTCTGGCAAGACTTTTGAATTAGTTGTGATACTGTGATTCAATCATAATGGAACATTTAAACAAGACTCTGTAGGTTTGTGTTCCCTTAATCACAACATAACAAGTATCTGTTCTTACACAAAGAGCTTGACATAAATAACATTCCTAAAAAATTCTAATAAATTCAATCTATAAATCAATTACATGCATAACATATAATGCACAATACTACACTATTATGAAATGATTAAACACCAGATGTTTAACAATATCACTAGCTGAAGTGATAGGAATGGTTAAGTTTTAAAGTACTTAAATGTGCACATGTATCCAAATATTTTGTTTTAATACTTATGTGTCAGCATAAATTGAGATTTATTCAAGTCAATGTAATTTTTCATCTGATTGTAGAAACTTCGTATCAATGGTGTCAGAGTAGAAGCAATGTTATAGTTAGCTGTACATAGAGAAATCACATGTTCAAATATTCACCCTCAACAGCAAAGACACCTCAAGCCACAGGTAATGAAGTAGTTGGCATTCATTAGGAACATAGATATTAATTTAAAGGGAACTTACTGTAGTGTTGTGTAAATATTCAAACACTGTTACTATTATATTAACCTTACTAGGGCATGTTTACTAGTTTTGAGTCCAGACTTAAAGGAGACTGATGCCATATTTTAAGCTTATTGCTAGTATTTGAAGCAGTATTTATAAGTTTATGTTTCAATGTAATCTGTATATAACTAAACTATTCATTAAATTAGGTGCAGGAAGAATTTACCAATTATGTGGCTGGCTGTGATATCATAAAAAACGAATTTCCTCCATTCTCTGCACTGGCTTCCAATAGCACACAGAGTACAGTACTAGGTCATTTTGTATAAATTTAAGATCAGACATCAACTTGCTCCTGTTTACATGAATGAGCTGATAGGTGATTACCATCCTGTAAGATCTCTAAGATCAGACTTGGCCAAATTACTGAACATTCCAAGAACAAGAACTGAATATTACGGTGAAAGGCAGTTTGACAAAAGCGGAGCTACACTTCGGAATAGTCTGCCAGTAGAAATGAGATCAATAGACTCATTGACAGTTTTTAAGAAAGCACTAAAACTCATCTATTTAAAATGGCTTATTAATGACATTGAAGTGAATTTAAAACTTTGTTGACTTTTGTGTGTGCAGTGCTTTAGAGACTTGTTTTATAAGGCGCTATATAAATCTTTTCAATTCAATTTCAATACAATTCAAAATGTAGGTTCATGTCAAATTAGATGTATGGCATATGTGAAGAAAATGTGGCATTGTGAAACTTTGGACATCACATTTATTTTGATAAATGGTACCTGTATGTTTAGTCTTTTTTTAATACAAGACCAAGAGGAAATAGGTTAGTGTATAGTTCAGATGTTTATTTGAATGTATTATTTTTGTATCATTTCTATATTATTATCTATATACAAGCATGAATGATTTAGTTTATAACCAAACATGATACATGGAAATAATGTTCATTTTCAACTTGTGTTCCTTGTACTGTAATACTTCCTATGTACTGAAAATAATCCATATCCTGTGTATGCATTCATTTTGTGTAATATGCAAATAACTTATAAATGAAACAATGTTTCATTTATCTAATTTAGTTATCAAAGAAGGTCATGAAATGGCAAGATAGTTCTGAAAATATTTCACCATCACGTCAAGATGCATAGGTAATAGTTTATGTATAAATGATTAAAAACATACTACACTAGTTAGAATTACAGTTAATTCAGTAGTGATATATAGGCCCAATATTTATAAGCTGACCCTTGTAAATTTCACAGTTGTGTTGTGGATTGTATGAATAAGCTACTCAATTTTGTTGTTTAGTGCTGACAGCCATTATGAAGTGGCTTAAAGCATCCTGATTGACAAATCAGTTTAGTAGACAAGTGTGCTGTTATGCAAACAGCTTTATTGAAAGAATGATTAGGTCAAACAAGGATAGTTAACATACTGTCTATATTGATCTCTGTGAATAAAATTATCTTTTTCTTGCCTTCTAGAATCTAAATCATTTTATTTTATGTTCTCAGAGTATGTATTCTGTTGGCCAAAAGGTTGGGGCCTATTACGAATTGACTGATGAAGCATATCCAGGTACATATATAGTGTCAGCCATTGTAGGAGGCAGTAAGTTAATACCGGATGTATGAAGCACCTGTCTAACCGGCAAAAGCTGTCAGATGTTTATTTTATCTATTGCTGACATGATACAAGTTGGACAAGATGCCACAGTAAACTCTAATTGATTCACAGTGATGGATTGACAGGTACATCTATGCAAGAGGCTGAAATTGTTTTGTCCATTTGTGTCAATGGCATAGTAAGAAATTTTTCAGAAACTAATTGCAAATAGACTTTTTTGTAGGCTTTGTTATAATAATAGTATCTTATCTGTCATAAACTTTACAACCAACTAGTTAGATATGAGTTTTAATTACTCTACATATAACATTTTGAACAAGGGGAAATAATACAATAGGTGATTGGCTTGTTATGGCCATGACATGTGATCTTGTGATTACTAG
The DNA here is from genome assembly GCA_008271625.1 of Lutraria rhynchaena. Classification (NCBI taxonomy): domain Eukaryota; kingdom Metazoa; phylum Mollusca; class Bivalvia; order Venerida; family Mactridae; genus Lutraria; species Lutraria rhynchaena. Next base: position 198,589 of record VIBL01000296.1, read on the forward strand.
AGACAGACATGCATGTTTTAGGTAGAATCAGTATATCAATTTGATTGTACATAAGGATACAATCTAGGCAGATGTTATTAATTAACATTAAATAACAGCCTGTTATGCATGAATGATATGCCAGAAGCTATTCACATAAGCGCTGAGCGTTAATACTAGTTCCTTAATTGGGAAGCTATTCCAGAATAAATCATTAAGTACTGTTAAAGCGACTCCCAAGTAACACACTGAAAACCATAAATACCTACTTAAACCGGAAGCTGTTCCCAAGTAATACACTGAATGCTGATATACCATTGAACTTAGTAAAATAAATTAGCCACATTACCATATCTGCTTTAATGTTTTTGTTTATTCTTATATGATGATATGGTTTTGTTAAACCACAAATTGAATTGATCAATCATCTGCAAAATGGACGGCCCACTGTGATTACTCTACAACAAAAGTTTGATGAGCCTATTAGCGGCTGCATCTCTGTTACCTTATGCTTATTTAATAATGTTTTAATTGAATTTATCAAAATCCCAATTTTGTCTTTTGGAATCCTTATTTCCATTTTTTTAGTCCAGTTCCAAACCTAGAAACATTATTGCTGTAGTTGGGCCTACTGTTTTCTCTTTTGCTAAAGGTACACCTAATTCTGACATATATTCCATAAAAATGTTCATAATTTGTTGACATGACTAGGCTGTTTTATTGCCTCCAAAAACATCATCTAAAATCTAAATAGTGAATTTATTTCTCTTTATTCATTCTTTGTTTAAGTAAAAATTCTAAAATTGTAGAATAGTTGACTTGCCTTATTCTACACTGGCGCTCGTACGTTATCCCTACGAAACCTGGTTGTTTTGCTCATTTACGAATAGTATTGGCATAATGAAGTAGTTCATAAATTTTATCCACATGTGTAGCTAAACAAATCAATATGTATATTATAAATACATCAGTAATTGTTTCTTTAGTTTGTTTGGGTTTCTAAACCAATTGGCCATTGTGCATCGCAATCGTTTGGCATTATTAATTTTCACTAACTCGCTGGCACCTTTCAATAGTAATGACTAGTTAATGCATTCACCCTTACTAATTTGGCTTTTGAGAGCTGGAGGCATGTGTATCGCTAAATCGTCTTTAGCATGCTAGGATTTAGCGTTTTCTGATGCAAATTCCCTGATAAACAATCCAGCAGCAACATGATGGGAGTACTCAAAACACTTGTTTCAACATTTGAAACATTATGCCTTTCCCCCTTTGCCAGACCACACCCTCGTTCTGAGTTTGGAGCACATTCCGACTCTAATAAAATTTGTTCAAAATCAGTAATAAGAATATTGCTTTCATCCTCCTTTCGGATCATTTCTAAGTGTTCTAGCTTTTGTTCGCCTTTCCGGCTTGCCCCTTGCTTGCCACTTTCCTTTTCCTACCACAACCTCAGCCCGGCATGTTCTTGAAATTATGTTTGGTCTTCCTCCACTGATATGTGCAAACAGAAAGGCTGTCTCCACGCAGTAGCAGCCGGTTACATCACGTTCCAAGGGTACCGACTCTTCACCTAGCGACACTCACGCCGATGTGACACTTCCATTGATGCAACCCAACAAAAGTTTGCCAAATAAATGCGATTGTTTTTTTATGAAAATAATTGGGTTATTTTTGCATGCTTGTTTATTAGACTATTATATCCGACATATTAGAAGTAAACTGTCAAAGGCTCATTATTTTCTGGTTGCATGTAATGCATTTTACCATACACATCCAAATGTTTAATAATGATTGATGTTATATTCTACCTTATTTTTTATGTTAATTCTAAAAAGTAAGTTGTCATTTTAATTTTTCAGGTGCACACACAGAGTCATTTCATGGACCTCAAAGTGTCACCAAGGCTGACAGTGCACACATCAGCAATGCTATAATTGATGTCCTTACTGGTTGTTACGGGGAGGAATAGAAAGCCAAAGAGATAGGTGTTGGCACTGATGGTGCATCTGTGATGTTTGGCAAGAAGTCTAGCGTGATGGTTGAGATCAGAGAGCACAGCAATAGGCTCTTTATATGAGATTCATTGCCCAGCACCTAGGTAATAAACCAACTTTACCATGCTGACTTTACAACCAGTCATTGTGGACCTTATTAATACAAAAGTGCACAGTTACAGTGTAACAAATAATGAGATTTTTGTGATTATTTTTCCTGAAAAATTATACCATATACTTGTGTTTTTTTCCATTTTCAAAGGAATGAAAACTCTTCTTAAAAATTCAGGCTAAGCTTTATTGTAAGAGATTGGTGGTCAAAAATTCATTTTAACTTTTTTTCATGTTGGCAGCGGTAACTACAGATTGGTATTTTCATACGAGAATGCTGTCAAGTGTTAGAAAGATAACTAAACAACCCATTAGAACTGTGAACCATAACTGCTGAACTTCTGCCTATTCTACAAGTATGTATACTAGTAACTAAAAAAACAGCAGTGAAATTATATCATACTATCTAAGATATCACCTGTTCCACAGTACTGCAATGATTTTGTACATGTACTAAAGTAATATACACAATGTTGTGAATACTGAGCATTACAAATATCCATTTCAGATTCAGTCCATTGAACAGGTCTAACCTAAAGGCATCCTTTGGCTTTGACTGAAAGTACTGTTGCCAACACAACTTGGAAGTATGGGCTGGCTGCCCCCGTACTAGAATGGCTTTGAAGCACTTGATTCACGGCCATGGTGCCATTGTCCATCATCTTGAACAGGTAAAAAGTACTACAGAATGCCTGATCAAACTAGCAGGAGTTAGCACATTGTCATTTTCAAACTAAAATCACATATGAATGAATGTCTAGACTGAAAGCAACTTGCCAAGTCTAGTTGTCATTAATTGCAATTGATTTGAAACTTATTATTTCAGATGCAGAACCACAAAAAGGAGACAGCTGCAAAGGGAAATAATTTTCTCAAACTGTTAAAAGTCCACCGCATTATCTTTGGGCTCCATCTCCTGATGGATATCATTTTCTGTCTAAATACCGTGTCGGAATCAATCCTGGACGCCAATATCTCTCCAGCTGATGTTTGGAATCAGATTGAGTCTGCTAAGACTATCTTGCAAAAGTACAAATTAAGGTACAGCCTTAAATGTAAAAGTAAATGCTCTAAAGAAATGAAACTGGACTGTAATGTGTGATGGTTATATCCATATTGTAATATATTATGTTAACACTAACATACATGTACATTAAAAATACTCTTTCTCTAAATTATTTCCCCTAATTTTCTTTTCTGAGAATATATAATTTTCAGGAATATGCTTTTATTTTGTGACTGAGTTTCATACAAACAATGAGTCCTTTGTTTCTTACATGTTATATTTTCCCCATTTAATGCAGCTGACTTTGGAGATTTAGGAAATAGAATCTGAGTGGACTTGATTCAAGACAGGTGAATTCAACAGGTATCAATTCTATTTTTTAAAGTAATATAATGTACTGAGCAATTCAAAAATTCAGTATTGCATTTACCATTTATGAACAGATGCTACAAAACCGTACTTTTTAATGCTTTCGGGATTTCCAAGGGATTTATATTTCTCATTTTAAGAATTAATTCACTTAACATGGTTTTTTAGCTGGTACAATATAATTACCTTGGTGCATTCCATTCCTATTTATTATTTGATTCTTTCATTGATATTAATATAGCTTTGTTTGCACTTTTAGCAAAAAGAACACAATTATATCTCTGTCATGGTCAACTTTGTGGGGCTCTTCAGTTGAAAGTATCCAAATTTGTTTGGACTGGTGAGCTACTTTCTCAGTTTGTCATCCAGCTTAGTTGATACAGAAAGATTTTTCTAGGTAATTTAATGAAGTATTTAATTGGTATGTATCATTAGTAAATACAAATGACTAGACAGTAGTGATTTGCCTTGATTTTATGCTGAATAAAGGCAAACTCCATGGCAGATATTTGTTTGTTTCAAAATAAGAACAAAATGATATAATAAAATTATTTTTGTTTTTACGTTTTTTAAAACAAGTAAAAAAAGCATCTTGAATAACATCAGAACTGACCAATACATGAGGTGAATTTGAGGCTCAGAAATTACAATGTTTTCTTTTATATGTAGATTAGTCCTGTAATTTTTAAATATAGCCATAGTTTGCAATTTTTGAGTCAAAGAAGTCAAAACAAATCCCAGTGACAATGTTTAAAATAGTATACATGGCACCATCCTTGTATCAATTATTGTAGTACAACCCATATGCAATAAAATTATTGATTTCTAGGATGAAAACTCTGAAGTATGACTAGAGATCATGCCTATCAGATAGTCACCTGAGTGATCTAATCTAGGAGAGTTGCCTGATCCTGCCATGGCCCACTGGCAAAGAAGACCATTCTTCAGTAACACTTTCAAGCCAAAAGTAGTTTGACATTGAGCGCATGAAAACACCCTTTATGACTCTAAGATGATAACATCATTAAACAGTTAATACATGACCGCACATATCCAATGACCCAGTGTAAACAATTATTTCTTTTTGGGTTCGCTTTTTATGAATTTACATGCTAAAAAAAAAGAAGAAATCACATCAAAATGGAAGATTTTAATAAAATTGTTCACTTCCATAAATTTACACTTAGATTATTTTTTTGTATGGATACGTTGTGGCTTGCTGGTTGATTTGCTGATAACAAAACAAACTTTGTATTACACATTTTATTTGTCTCCATGTGTGCGATTATAACTGGACACATTCTTACTCGCTTGTTTTGTGAGATCTTCTTTTCAGTTACTTATTTTTACATATATTAAACAAATAACACCATTTCCTAAAATAAGTTCGTTTTCATGTAATGATGTTATTTTATTATTTAAGTTCTTATTGCTATGTATTATGTCCATAACTTATTTCTAATCACTCCGTGTAGTTTCTTTAATATCAACTTTCATGAACTTTACTTTTCCTTTCCTGTCTACAACAATCTTTAGCTTTCTACTTCTAACTTCTTAATCTTCCTACTCAAACTCTAACTCTTTCTCTCCTCTCTGACTAACTCTCTGTTTTATATCTTTCATTAGTTGGAGCCACCCTCAATATCATACAATACCCATTCAATCTATTATCTCACATTTCCACTAATCATTAACTTATATTCAAATATTATATCTGTTTATCTTAATTATTTTTACATTATATTTACATTTTCTTCAATTTAGACCAAAGATCAAAGATGGTTAGAATTACCCATCATGTTGTGAGACTGTACAGTGTAAAATATAATAATAATGTGTGAACTATTTATCAGTAAATGAACTACCCTTTATCAAAGATACTAATTTACAAACCAGACCAAAACTAATTCATGTAACATTTCCACATGGTAATTACTACTTCGCTAATTAACTGAAACATACAACAACATCATAAACTTATCGTATTCAAAATTTGTATATAAAAATATTAATGTATAGAAATAATGTATAACTCATTTTTATCATTCTGTCCTATGATAATAGCTCAGTTGGTAGAGTGTTAGGCTAGGAAACATTCAAGTCTTGTAGGTCACTGGTCCAAATCACACTTGATCTGCATTTTTTAAGTTGTCTTTTCATATTCAGAGGACATAAAATGAAAAATTATTAACACATATAAAAATATTAACACATTTGTTATGATTCAGCTTGATCCATTCTTATTATAATTGTCTTTGTTAAATAATGATCAGCATCAGTTTTTTAAACAAGGCATGATTTTGACATCAAAATCAGGTCAACATCAAAAAACAAACCACTGACAGTTATGGTTGAATTATTAATTATTTTATTGTAGGCTGTCACCAATCTTTTCACTGATCATTTTTGGATTTGATTCCATTGGAAGTCCAGCAAAAAAAGACGAGATGGAGTCAGCATTTGCTGAAGATTGGGATGACATTAGAAATGATGCCACAAATCTCTATGTCAGCAATATAAACATGATGAGGTAAGCACAGTTCAGATGAAAATATTGTCTCCTACATTAATCCACCTATGAAATGTGACTGTGACGAGAACTTGATTTCAAAATTTGACAAACATTTAATAAATGAATATAAATTAAATCTTCAAGATAAAAATAAAAGAAATTGCTTATAATGGGCTCATTGTAGAGGCATACAACTGAATGTACACGTGGGGGGAGAAAATGAGTGTGTGTGCTTTATTTTTAATGGGATAAGCATTTGTAGGTACATGTATAAACATATTTATGACATTGGTGATAGGATTCTCAAATCTATCCTAAAGCATCTGAAAGAAAATGGCCCTTTCCCAAGAGTTCATGGTAATGCAGGACAAAAAGCATTCAATGCTTTGACATTCCTGGATATTAAATATACTATGGAGTTCTTAAAAGATATTAGTATGCTAGATGGAATGGAATACAAATGCCATCTGCACCCAAAAACAATACTGAAGAACCTCAAGTATTTCTGCCATCAAAAGATACAAAAAGCAATACATGACTTGTATGGAGATTTACGCTTAGAGAGTGGACACTGTCTTCTAGGAATCACATTATTCAGAGATACATGGAGACAATGTCACCCTCATGTTAAAATCACCACTCCAAGAGATGTCTGCTCAACATGTGAGTCAGTATAATATTGTTTGTCCAAAGCATTCATCTGAAGATGAAAAATAGAGGCATCTTCTTTGTTTACCTTCTATATACAGGTTTAACATGTCAAAGTTTTACTACACTGAAATCTATTCTTCATTTACTGAATAATTTACTAAATTCTCAATTCATGAACATTGTATTTAAACATTTACATTTAAAGCAATCTCACATGAAAATGTAAGATGTGAATGTAAATTAAGTTTCATTTATCACCTGTGTAACTTAACTGAATTATACCAATATCACTTGTATTTACAGAAATACAGGATACAGAGAGACATATTTGACTAGCATGAAATTCTCCACTGAACAACTGCAAAGTCATGAGAGGCCTCAAGGTCCAGTGCCACCTAAATCCAACAATCTTTCAAACATGCAGTTTACAATAGATTACTGTCAACTGGTTATACTGCCTCATTATGCTTCTCAGATAGGCCAGTTATATTTCATCAGTTGAGGGTAAGTTAATTTATTTGCTGTGCGTTTGAATTAATATGTTACCAATGAATTAAGAAAAAAAACTCAATTGCAGTCAAACCTGTGTTTGCGACCACCTCCAAATAAAGACCACCCTGTGAATAAAGGCCATTATTTGATAAACCGTCACTGATTACTTTGAACAAACTGACCTCCGAATAAAAACCATCTGTCAATGAAGGCTGCATTTGTCTTTCCCGAGGGTGGCCTTTGTTTAAATTTTGACTGTAATATCATTTAAGAATTGTGACAGCAATTAACAACTTATATACTCAAACTCATAAAGAACATACCTTGTTCAATTAAACTGCTCAGTTATCAATCATCCATTATTGCACAATGTAAATATAAATTTTTACAGGAACAGATGGATCAGGATGTCAGGGTCCTAATGGTGGTATAAGTATGCTCCATCATTGTTTATACAGATATGGTTAAAGTGAAAGACAGTGTATCATTCATGCAGACAACTGGTCAGGTTTGTCTATTAAATGCTCAGTTATCCATTAATGTTTTCACAAATCATGTTTATTTTCTTTAGCATTCGTGGGGGACACTAAATATTCATTACATGTTGCAAACTTGCCTTTTTACAGCACTTGAAAGCTATAAACATATGAATTCATTTACAAACACATACATTTAGTGTTATCAACAACAAATATATGTGCAAAAAAAATCAAAATTTACATCATGTAATGTTCAACCCATACCAAAACTGAAAGTTATAAGCAATTACTTATTTATATGTGGTAATAAAAACCTGGAGCCATTCTTAATGCATATGTTTTCTTTCCTCATTATAATTTCAGCTCAAAACATAAACCAGTTGATGATTGGATATTTACTATGGAGGTTAAATAAGCCTAGGATTACATGAAGAGATAGAGCTCAAAATGCAAGTTCCTGTTCATACTAGGTCAGTTCAATATGGAATGTTTTTTTTTCATTTTCTTGATGATTTTCACCAAAATATTCTATACATAGTTTAAGCATAGACCCCCCCCCCTCCAAAAAAGACTGTTTCCACTATAAAATTTAAATAGTGTACATATTATATGTCCTTAAATATAGTTCGTAGATTTAAGTTACATTTTTTGCTTACTTCTTACCATAGAACATTAAATCATTTTGGTGTTGTATTGATGGAGCACTTGAGTGCATAAACTGTATTGTAGGTTAGAAACAGAAACTGATACTGACCTTGCTGATGTAGTAAACAAGTCAAGTAAAACAGAGCTGTACTTTTTCAAGATGTAAATGAAGAACAAAACTGGGTTTCATGAGTATTTATTTCATCATGGTAAAAAAGAGTCTTGTTTTCTATTTGTTATATTAGAGTAGTTGATCAAAGTTATGATAATGAGTAATAAAATCTTTATGTTCATATGTAATATCAAGTGTGATCTTCAAGTCTTCATTTAATTTCCCATGTTTTCATTTCAGGTATGACTGGAAAACATTCTTGAAGCAGCACTTCAAGCAACTAAAAAGTATTAGTAATAGTAAGTTCAGTTGTTTAAGATTTACTTGTTGAAACAAATCATCGGTTTTCACAAAAGAAAAACTGATGACAATGAGTATAAAGCTGGTATAATGAAATGTATTCCTGCAATTGACTTTTACCCAGAAATGATGGCTCCATCTGGTTTGTCAGAGATGAGACTGTAATACTTAAGAAAGCCTGTTAGACCTCTGGTCAGTGAAATAAACAGAGACTACTTTTCTCCTCCTTCTAAAGAAGAATAAAATATAATTGTGCAGTATACCGTATTGCATGATGCATGATGTCAAATATTGGCGGTATTTTTTCAATACTACACTCTATATGTAAATGGCCGTACAAGTGAAGTATTCCACTTTGAAACATCAAATACAGCTCTAAACTGAGCAAAATGATTTGTCTTGATTTTAGGGAATAAATAACAATATCTATCTATCAATTTGTAGGCTTGTCTGTTGGTCACAAATTCAACTTTTGGTGATAACTTGTGTATTTTTTAATAAATTTCAAAAGAAATTCCGACATATCCTCACCCTATATCCCCAATGCAACATGGATCAGGATGAAGAAGATGAAAAGTGTCACACTAAGGTCAAGGTTGCTGACCTGGGACAAAGGTCACAAAATACACAAAATATATAACAAAAATATAAGTTTCATTGATAACTTAGCTCTGCAATGCAATAATGAGTCTGGGCTATTCTTCTCACCCTGCAGTCGTTATCATAGTAACACCTTGTTGATCTTCTGCAGGTGATATCTCCATAACTAATGAAGGTAATCACTTGAAACTTCCCATGTGTCTTCTTTATCCAGTGATCTTGTACAAAAGAATAAATGAACTTTTTTTTCCAGATATGTCCAGTTAAATGCAACTGCAAGTACATTGCTGACCTGCCATATTTCTTGTAGTACGAATCTAAGATGTTCATTGATCATTGTATGAAGCACCTCCCAACATCTAACCCTACATTGTCATCGATAGCACCCACAGGTCCAAAGTCATTTCATGTCACAAGTCATGATAGTGGGATGCAGTATGATGTTGATCTTGGAAGTGCACTTCCATATTGCGCATGTGAGGATTAGCTAAAAACACATTTACCATGTTAGTACATGTTGCACATCATTCTTCATGTTCTGGGACAAGAGTGGAATACTCTCAGTGATGAATTTACTGGATCACCTCAGTTTTGTGTAGATGAAGACATTTTCGCCTCGAGTAATTCACTCAATCCAACATCCTCCAATGAAACAGAGAGTGGATCTACCATGAGTACCAGGAAGCTCGAAGATGTAGAAAAGAATGCAAATCAAAGCTTGTACTGAAAAGCACAAAATCAAAGTGTAAGGCGTTCAAACATTAACAATTATTTGTACCTTCTGAGGCACAATACTGATTATGAAGATGTTTATCAAGATCTTATGAATCTACATGAAAAACATTTATCTAAGATACCTTCTAAGTCTCGATTACTTTTGTGAAAACCTACTTTAGGTACCATAGAGGTACCAGTATGGAAAACTGAAGTTACAAAAAACCCAGAGGAGGAAGGCTACAATGGGAAGAAAATTGAACCCAGTATGTATTATTGAAGCACATCATTTTACTATCTCCCACTAAAGAAAGGGGAGGGGGTGTAGGTTTGTCCAGTTGTCCAACAGTTAGTGTTAAGAACAGAATTGAGGGCAATGGCCTCTTTTTTGATAAAGAAAAAGAACCATGGAAATAGCCCTTTTACATGTTTCTTTGTATGTCTCCCATCACAGACAAGCCATCATTCACAAGAAACCATCATTCACAAACAAGCCACTATTGGCAGGACGATATCCTTTCAATGAAAATGCTTTTTATCTAATGTTTGAACTAGCCAAAGAAATGGAATGTAAATGTTTGGTCAGCTCATAAATTTGCTCTTAGTATCAGCAAAGAATAACTAACCTCATACCAGTGTGTTTTGTATGTATTGTCTCAATATACTACTCAAAATTTGATAAGGATCACTTAATAGATGGTATATATTTCATAGGGTATTAATTTTTCATGGATTCTTAATTGTTATTTTGCAACTTTCGACATTGTAATGTGTGTTTTTTATTTTATTTTTAAGTATTGATTTATCTGATTTATGTCAGAAGTGAATCAATTTTAAAAGCTAGCCAAAAGTGAAAGGATCCTTTCAATATCGTGTGTGGTGCCCATTGGCATTGATTACTGCCTGGCATCATCTTCTCATGCTACTGATAAGCTTGCGGATGCTGCCTTGTGGGATTCGAACCCACTCCTCAAGGAGGGCTTGTCGTAGCCCCTTGATGGTGGTAGGCTTAATAGGGTGTGCAGATACTGCAACCTGAAGCATGTCCCAGTCATGTTCTATGGGGTTGCAGTCTGGAGACCTTGCAGGCCAGTCCATCCTGACAATTGTTTCAGCTTGGAGGTACTCATTGATCACTCTGGTTCTGTGAGGTCTAGCATTGTCTTCCATTAAAATGAAATCTAGGCCTATTGCACCAGCATATGGATGAACGTATACATATAAGACCTCTCTGACGTATATCTGAGTCAGAGTGCCATTTTCAATGATATTATGCCGATCGGTCTTCCTCTGCATGCTGACCCCTGCCCAAACCATTACTGAGCCCCCAACCATAACGATCATGGTTTGCGATGCATACCATTGCAAAACACTCACCCGGGCATGCCTATCTGTAAAGTCAACACAGAATCTTGACTCGTCTGTGAAAATTACCGGTGTGTAGTTGTTCAAAGTCCATGTTACGTGACATTGTGCCCATTGGAGATGTGCATGGATGTGATTGTTCATCAATGGTATACAAATCGCAGATCGTCTAGCCCTCATGCCAGCACCATGCAGTCTGTTTCGAATGGTAAGACAGGTTATTGTTTATGTAGAATACATGCACTAAAATGAGAAAATACAAGCCACTTTGTGTGTAATCATAAAAACTTCAAAATACATTAACTTTAAAATGTGATCCTTATCAAATTTTGCGTAATATATATACACTTTATGTTTTGATAGAGATTAAAATTTTGTTAGTAATTCAAATTTGTTTGCTTCTAATTATCAGAATATAGTTATGCTGAGTTTGCACTGACTTCTGTTTCAGGACTGGCAACTGGGAAATCCACTGTATGTAGAAATGTGGTTGTTCCCTTGAATGCCTGTATAAGTTAAGATGACGGACCAGGTATGATCAATGACTGTTTCCAATTTGAAAAATTTGAATTCATGACGAAATCTTTTTCAATAAGGTTAAATACAAAATTTACATCGAACTTAACAAAAATTTGCCAAAAATTGCTGTCTTAAAGCCGTATCCGGGTACAGCATCTAGACTTTGATACTTCTCTTGACATGTTCGTAGGTCTGTTCGTAGGTATGTTCATAGGATTGCACTATATTTTCAACAGCGAGCATTTGTCTTGTCAAACTTGACACTGTTTACTACTATTACATAAAAATAACGTGGCGGTATGTACAAAAATATGATTTAACTGTGGGCTAATTGATTTTAAGCTGGGTTACTTTATTACAAAAGTTACAAGCCCAGCTGGCTTATTGAATTTCAGAATTAATTTATATCCCTGTACTTTTAGGTTTATATAGATAATATTTGAGATATTATAGATAAAAGTGCAAGTTTTTTGTTTCTTTGTTAAAAACTGACTTTACAAATTTACTTACAAATTTTACTTTCTGTTCTAAGTTGATTCTGTATTCTATTTTGGAACATATTTTTGACCATATTTTGTAATTACTACATAAGATTAAACTCAAAGAACTGAGAACATAAACTCTTATTATGTGCAAAGACCTATACAGGCCTTTGCTAGGTGCTAATATTGAGCTGTAATTAATTGCTTATTCACAATTTTTATTTTAGTGACTTGAGTACACTTTAATCCTCTGACATTTTATAAATGCATTCCACTGATATGTAATGAGCAATTGTTATTACATTGGCCAATAGCAATACATAGCTAATGTTTATTTGTTCAGTATTCTAACCGACTGAAAATAAAATTTTGTGTCTTGTAGTACTAGGTATGGGCACTATCTTTGACATGTGTTGTCTGCATTTGTGCCAGAAATGATTATATTGAGATTATGTATTACCATCAGAGGCACTGGCTCTAATTCTATCTCTAAATCACTGTCATATAATTGAACCAGATAAATTATTGGAAACCTCAGCATGCATGCTTCTTAATGACTCTTAGACTTTGATGTAGATTTTGATGTAGTCTGATACATGAAGCACCGCAACATGGCTTTGAGTTTTGATAACTTGTATGAATATGTATGTGAGCTACATATAGATGATTAAAGTTTTTTACAACAGATCATAATTTAAAAGCTGGGGAACATAAAAAGCCTCAAATAAGCATCGTTTCTCCTAACAAATCATGTATTTCTTGGTTGATGAGATACGTTTTATTTGAAATGTGAATAAGATTTGTAAGGCAAACAGTTGCATTTTATGAATGGATAATTATTATAATGAATGAATTCACCAGTGAATGCTTGGTATGTGATAATTTATAAGATTGAATATTTCCCTATGCTACATAATTGGGCGTGGGGTCGGTATTGAAGTTAGGTTGGCGAAGAAAGATAACTGCTCAGTATTGAGGCTAGCTATATGTTCTGTTCTGTATATAATATATAAGATTATTATAGTGTCATAAATACATACATCTAAATAGCAACATCATAGTATAATATGGACAAAAAATGAACAAGTATTACCAGTCCCCATTTCAGTTACAGACCCTAGACATTGACATGATAAAATCACACATAAATCATGTTACTAAATAGCAGGAGTGAACAACATATTAATTTTTGATAAAATTAAAACACGAATCTGTCCCAAGTGCTGAGGTCCATTTGAATTGCATAAATAAAGTGTTTTGCCGACTTGTTGACCCTTATTGTTTAGGGGATATTAGTGGAAATAATGGGTTTTTTGCCTAATTAGTATGTTTTAGACCAAAAATCATTTGACAATATAATATTCCATATTGTGATTTATTTATACTGTAATAAAACTCCATAATGAAGGTGAAAACAGTGTGTGTATACTGTTCAGGACTAACATTATCTGTCTACTTCCAGCTGTACATGAAGTATTATAGATGATTTGTCTATGTGATTGTATGTTGTAGATATAGAAACTGTTACTGTATCTTACATGGTGTATTTCTTATCTGTTTGCTGTTTTTACACCAGTATTAGTTCAATATAAATTTGTAATGTTTTAAAATCTAATATTTTATTTTAAAGGTCAACTAAGTACAGTATAACCCCTGAAAACTGGACCAAAAGTCTGGTTTTTTTTAGGAATTCCAGTTTTCAGAGAACTATTCATTGTAAAAGAGAAAAACAATGGGACTTGAAAAATCATCCGAATTTCAGAGAATTCAGAGTCCAGTTTTCAGGGGTTATAATGTATTTTATTATAACAGTCAACTATGAACTGTCAACATTATGCATTAAATATATAATTATGTTGATTATCCACTGTTGTTTGTGTCCCAACACATATCTACACTATGCATTAATTTATGTACATGTATTTAATTTGTATATGCCAAGTCCAGAACACTTCAGAATGATTTCTTACTCTATGGCTGTAATTTGCATCAGTCTGTTTATAATACATTCCACATATTTGGACATGCTAATTGCCTTGTTTACAAAAGCTCCCAATACTTTGCTGTATGTTGCTAAAATAATACATTAAACATTGTTTCTATCTTGGCTGTAACTCTTGTTAAGATTATTTTTACTTTAATTGAAGATTATTGGCATTCTTGGGTTGTTCCTGTAAATAAAAATTATTTTGCAGCCCAACTGAAAAAAAAGTTCTTTGAAAATGTATTTGTTCTTTAAACTTTATAAGCTAAAATAATATAATTATCTTGAACTTGTTTTTATTGTCCATTTCTACATATACACCATAATATGTACCATTGTTTGTTTTGACTTTGTCATACTTTCTATGTAAATGGCCGAAGACTAATTGCAGAAATGTCACAAGTTTCGCATGTGAGGAAGTTGTGCAGCTAATTTACTGTAGATTGGTGATTTTGTCCATGCATACACCCAGGGTCTTCCCCACTTTTAAATGCTGGAAAACCTCTGAATGGCCCTGGTTGTTAGTGTGACATTAAACCACAGTGAAAAAAGAGATATGTAATAGTATTTAGTTCTGTTGATGCTTCTTCATAGTATGCTGGAATAGATGAATTAATATGGGACTAAATAGGTACCTCCATATAGTGATCACTTGTTTAATAGTTTTTAAAGTGAAATGTAATACTTGAATGTTCATTCAATAATAAATCAGATTTTAGCTGATATGACAAACAGTAATACGTACAAATATATACAGCTGTTGCACGTATGTGATAAATAGTGGGATATGATTGGAGCTGTATAATATGTGTGTCACATGTGACCTTAAATAGGGGGCAGTATGGTGTGTGGGGCTAGTGACATTTCTGACTTCATGTTGCTAATAAGGGTTAAATCAATGAATGGTGTAACAATGACAGCAATAGTATTAATCAGTATCTTCTAGGAAATCATATTTCATTGATCATGTTTCATTGATAAACTCATCATGATTTAATTGTTAGTGTTTCCCTGACTAACAACTGTAGTATGATCAATGATTAAGTGAGTGGGCATTGAATATAGCAGAAAATGTAGATGTTCTGGTCAGTGTGTTGTTGTTTTTTTTTGTATGAAAAATTATATTTGTATCAGTTGTGTTAATTCTTGGTTATGCATATTTACCATGCTCCTCTTTACACTGTTTGTTTTTTTAGCTCACCTGAGCACAACATACTCAAGGTGAGCTTTTGTGATGGCCTGTTGTCCATCGTCTGTGTTTGCGTCTGTCTGTGCGTCAACCATGTTTTTAGACATCTTCTCCACTAAACCAGGTAGCCAAATTCAGTAAAACTTGACAGGGATGTTCCTTGTATGAAGCTCTTCTAAAATTGCCAAAAGAATTCCATTCCATGCAGAACTCTGGTTGCCGTGGCAACCGAAAGGAAAAACTTTGAAAATCTTCTTGTCGAAAACCGCGAGGCCTAGAGCATTCGTATTTGGTATTTAGCATCACCTAGTGGTCCTTTATTAAGTTTGCTCGAATTATGTCCTGAGGTCTAAATTGGCCAAAAAAATCTTCATGTCCAAAACCACAAGGCTTAGATATTTGGTATGTCTCATCACTTAGTAGTCCTTAGTTGGCATTATGGGAGCATACATGTTTAACAAACATTTCTTGTTTCATAAATACTTTCAGTGTTTGCAATGTTCCTGCAGTGTAAACTTTTTCAACTGGGTGAGGACCAGCATTTTACTTCTTAATGAGAAAAATGGCAATATTTGCAAGAAATGATAATTTAACCTGTTTTCAGTTCAAGCAAGCAGCAGACTTAATTAATGTACTTATTAATGCAATGTTTATTCTCATACAAGTGATGAGTTTGTACCGTATGTGTGTGTTGTACTTTCCATGTTATAAAATGTGTTTTATCCCTTTCCTCCTTTGAGTTTATTATCCTTTTGGTTAAATTGTACTTCTTTTTGGTACATTTACATGCACATTTTAGAGTTTTGCTTCTTTTTTGTGTGTTAGCTGTTCATTGGTTGAAGTTCGTCTATTTCCCATATTAAAGAAAGCTTACAAGAAAACTTCAAATTACTTAGTGGGATAATTCATTTATGTCTGAAAATAGATTTTGTTTCTAATGGCAAGAAGAAATTAATACAATAGTGGTTATAGCATTATTTATGTTGTTTTGTAATTATTGTTTGGATGTTTGTATATATTCTCCTATCAACAAAAACTTAATTTATACATTAAATGTAAACATTTTGTTATTTTCAGGCAAATGTCCATGTGAATTGGAAAGAAAAAGGTCCCTTACAAGTTGAATTCTGTGACCTTGAAATGGCTGTTGAAATGTGTCTTAAATCAATTACAGCACAATTTGGTGGAATTTTAGTGTGAGTCATTAACTGTGTTTGATCTCTTCCAAGCTAAATTGTAGCAATGTATATTATAACTCATTTATTTGGTCATTTGTATTATATTTCTATTAACTGGATGGAGACTTTTCCTGTCCTGTCTGTCTGTTAGATGTGGTTTGTGAATGACTCTCTCTAAACATACGGTTGGACTTTAATAGGGCTGTCATTGATTCAAACTATATTTATACATCAACCATTTTTTTCACAGTTAATCAAAAAGAAGTATACCCAATCATATTAAATTTTCGTGTCCTAACTTGCTATTCATTTGTTGAGATTTCCGGAAAAATCGCGCTTCAATATGCTATAAGACTGCACACTCATATATAAACCTTTATGACCAAACTCTTCCGTACATGATCACATTTCTCTTCTACTACTACGGTACAGATAACACATTTCCCATGTTGGAATGAAATGAGTAATAAACTGTATTTATCCACATTTCACAGGATTTAGTTATCAGTTAGTTAACGCATTGGCAGAGGTACATACGAACGGATGGTCGCACATGATTCGAACAATATGGTTGTAATTCTTGCAGACATATTCTGATGCCTGTTATATTCTTTCCTGATACTTATACAGCCAATCTTGTATTAAAGAGTTCGCCCATGGGAAAGATCAAAAGTGGTCGCATTGTTTTATTCCCTTCGTGTATATGTATGCTTTTTTGCTATTGGGCACTTTTTGTCGAAAAGGTGCTCTAATACAGACAACAATAATAATGTCATGATTATTATTCGATGAAAAACTCCCATGTTGATTTAAATGATTTATTTTGGTACTACATGTATATTAATATACTGGTACTTGCAATAACAAACATTCAAAGAAATAGTACAAGCTCTGAGACGCCTACCATGGCATTCAATATATGAGTAATCATGATAATGATTGTGAAGAGTTTTGCGGAATTAGAGAAAATAGTTTGTCTTAATGAACATTTGTGATAAACAATAAATTTAAGTTGCCAAATTGTTGCTTGAGACTTTGAAATAAATCCAACGCAATGAAAACCGAATCTAAAATGTACAAAGAATCTGAAAAATCGGGATTTTTTTTGTTTTTCGACATTATGAATCATTTGTCTTAGGGGAGTTCCCTATAACGGGGATCGCCTGTAAATCTTTGAAGGGCGACGATCCAAACAGGCATTTCATGCAAAATGTTCTAGTTACTTCCCTTGATTCAGAACTGTATTATTATATCTATGTTTAAAAATTATGTACGTGGGTCTATTTTTAATTTGGTTTATTCAAGGTATTAAAACAGAACAAAAGAAAGAATGTACGATATCTTGAGTATAAAAGTGTCTGCTCTAATAAATGCAGAGAGATTCGTGAAAAACGTTTTTATCGTGAGGCAGACACTTGCAAAGCTGGACTTTTCACCGGCCCCTTTATCATGATGATGTATGTATTGGGCCAAGGTTTAGCGGGGTGTCAGTGGTCCAGCCTGCATACGAATAATAAGAAAAATAAGGAAATTTTGTCCGTCTGCTGTTCACATAATATCGAGTCACGCACGATTTCGTAGTCAGTAATCGTCTTCTGGCCCATTGAAACATGCATACACTTCGAAAAAATGCACGTGGCTCGCTGATATTTAGGTTGTGTTTCTTTGCCGACCAAAAAAAAAAAACACGGATAAATCTAGCTTCAGTATTTTTGTCATTCGTGTCTATAACACGAGCCACTGTGTCGATTTTCAGGGTACTTCGGCGCGAGTGACTGGTTTTGCAGTAAATATTAGCGAAAATGCATAGCGCAGACTGTGTCAGCAGTGCGAGTCGCTCACTGCCTGGTCATGTTTATGCGCGTAACTTTTTCTAGTGAAATGATAGAAAAAATGTGTTATTACCATCTTGTAGCGGCATTCCTAAGCTTCGAAATAGTATATGCTTTGTGTGAACCGGTATTAAGGTGACAATCTTCCGATAGGCACGCTAGAGAAAACACAAAACGCAGTACGCGTGTTGAGCACCTGCGGTATTTCTGTCAAGTCCGCGCGCACATTTTTTTCAGGGACGGACTGACCTACTTACCGATATATTGTTTCCTGTACAGTTCTAACACACTCATTCTGTTCCCGTAAATACGAAAATGACTGACGCTGTCGTTTCTGCTCCTGCTAAGGATAAGAAGGCTTCCAAGCCTAAAAAGCCAGCTGCTCATCCTAAATACAGTGAGATGATCAGCGCTGCTCTCGGTGCACTAAATGATGGAAGTGGATCATCAAGGCAGGCTATTCTCAAGTACATCCAGGCCAACTACAGTGTTGGGGCCAATGCCACCGCTGTGAACGGGTACTTGAAGGTCGCACTCAAGTCTGGCAGTGCCATCAAGAAAGCCAAGGGTACCGGCGCGTCTGGTTCTTTCAAACTCCGCGAGAAGAAGAAGGCACCCGCCAAGAAGGTCGCCAAGCCTAAAGCTGCCAAGCCCAAGAAGCCAAAGACACCCGAGAAGAAGGCTGCCGCAAAGAAGCCGACTGCCAAGAAGGCCGCCAAGCCAAAGGCTGCCAAGAAACCAGCCGCCAAGAAGGCGAAAACACCCACGAAGACTGCCGCCAAGCCAAAGAAGGCTGCCGCCAAGTCTCCAAAGAAGGCCAAGACACCAAAGAAGGCTGCTGCCAAGAAATAAACAATTTCATGTTGTTTGTTGTCTACACAAAGGTCCTTTTCAGGACCATTCAATTACTTCATGTTGATTTTACATCTCTGGTTCAATTGTTCAATCCCCAAATCACCCCCACCGGGTTTGCATCACGCATATACATGCATGCATTAAATATTAGTGGAAATTGTAGCGTGTCTTTGTCTTGCCAGTGCAGTTCTTTAATTTGTCTCGGATTATCAACTAAAACGTTGTCCAGAGAGAGGGACAGAATAAGTTTGTGACCATATATTTCACTTGAGAAATTCAAATTTTCAAATTCTGGGCCTGCACATGTAACATTATCGCGTGAAGTAACACGTTTGTGAGCTTGACATGTAAACTGAAAAGCATGCTGAATACTAATGGCATACTGCATGTGTTAAATATGCCAATGATTCTATCACTACCACTTTCAGTAGCTGCTGCCTTGATTCGATTCCACAACATATGGTAAAAGAGTCCGGTTCAAGAGTCCGGTTCAGGGGCCCGGTTAGGGAGTCCGGTTCAGGAATCTAGTGTGTTTCTATTCGTTTTGGAGTAAATGTTGTGTTTTAGTGTTAAATATGTGCTTAATGTGTGTTTGTATTCATTACGCTTTGGAGTTAATATGTGCATTTCTACATAATTGTGCTGGAATAATGTGTTGTTATTCATAAAATTGGATTATTATACAACATCAACCATCTGAACTTAAGGTAGGGCGATTTAGATATCGACCTTGCACAATAACATTCACTGTTCTCGTTAATGGTCATTTATCACACATTAACAGCGGTAAAACCTCTCTTAGATCTATAGTACTTCAACATTAAGACCACCTCGTGTAATAGACAATTAATGATGGTCTTAATGTTTAAGTTTTACTGTGTAGATGTATTCAATACAAAGAGAAACAGTTATGTTGTAAAATTTCTAACATTATTGAATGAAATATCACTGAAATGTACAGACTTACGTATATACTTATATCTGACGCGTAATGACAACGAGTGCGACTTTCTCTTTGTAATGATAATACAGTCCTACCTGTGTTCCCGGCCAATATTTTTATTTAATACAAACTGACCGAATAAAGGCCTCCTGTCAATAAAAGCCACATTTTGTCTTTCCCGAGGGTGGCCTTTGTTCATAGATTTGACTGTATATTGAACATGATGAAATTTTTTGTAGGAACTCATTTTACAGCCTTTTTTGAAACTAAGGATTTGATTTGTCGAAACAGCTACCTCACATGTGAAATTTGTCTGGTTGCGGCTTGATACCAACTCACCGCGTGAAAGACAATAACCATTCTACCACGAAAGTCCCTTCACTCAAACTTTAACTGTTAATTGTTGTTAAGTGTATAAACTTTTACAAATGTATTTTATTTTTTATTAAGAAAATTTAAAATTTTGATATTATTTTGTTTCGAAAGTTATATACATACATGTATTATTACTATTATTAATGTAATATTATTTCCGGTTTTGTCCTAAGGTGCCCCAGTACCACCGGTAACTTACAGCATAATTCTTTTGTCAAAATGTTCTAGATATGTTTTTTCAATGTTTTTCGAATCATTGTTTGGCCTAAAAAAGGTTTGTTTTCGGTTACCCGACCGACCCAAACCCAATATTTTACCTGCTGACTTTTAAGTTTTTACGGCATCCAAATCTTAGTGCTTATTGTACTGTTCACAACTCAGTAATATTACAGCGCACATATTCCCATACAGTGTTGCTGATATATGTAAAAAACATATAATAAAAAATCCCTACCCACCGACCCATATTGTTTGAGCATTTAACCGTAAACAAACCTTTTTTTGTTTAGGCCTTATCAGTTTTCGAGTCGAGTGAAATATTTTCAACACCACGTCGATATAAAGTCATGTATGATTATAATATTTCACTCGTACTCCATTTTTATAAAGTTTTCATTGACATTTTCCTTATTATCGAGGTTTTACTGTATGTTCAATACAAAAAGAAACGAAATCGCTCACAGAATCAAACTAGATCAAGTCATCATTAGAATATATCAATTTATTTATATTATAAATCCAAAGTATACGTTCGTGTATCAGCATTTCTTTTTGGATTGAATATGTATTAACAAACATAGTGTAATATTCGATGAAATTATGGTAGCAATTATGACCATTTTCTTGATATACTAGTCGGTGTATTTCCACATTGAAATAAATGTGAATAAAATTGAGTTTCTTTAGAAGTAAACAAAGATAATTTCATGATCTTAACCGTTTAAAATGTTGCGAAAATACAATCTGCATGATGTGTTGTGTGTTCATACTGATAGAGGCACTTATACGTCTAAGTCAATGAAGAAAACATACTGACCATGTATGTCATTGAGAACCAGCAGTATACTATGTCTAGACTTTTACAAGTTGACACATCATTCCAACTACGTACTATGTTAAGGACAGATAACCTATGTTTTTATGGTCTATCTCTAAAGGATCGTCTAATCAAATCTCCGTATGTAAAAAAACTCATGTGTATTGTTGGAAAATTCCGTTCAGCAAGTTATATCCAGGAGTGTAGTGAGTGTTCAAGCCTAACATCACATTTGGTAGTACGCCTGTAGTTACACTGTCCTAAAAAGCCTCCCAGTTATAATCAGAATTGATTGATCGGGAGTATCATGTAGATGTAGAAAAATATTACCCTAAGATTATAAATGTATGATACTCATTATGTCCAAGAGATTTTCATCATTTACTGATATCATACAGAAATCAACGTGTGAGCGATGTATCACTCCGGTAATGCTTGTTACAGCCACGAGAGATACTAAAATTTTATAAGTTAAATATTATAAGTATTTGATCATGACATTGCCAGATTTCATGGCTTATCAGTTGACTTATTGGAAAAGTTGTCCCCCTTGAAAATCGACTTTTCTGCGATACCGATGACACGGTGTTAAAAGGTGCTCTATATGAAGTTATATAGGAAGTATTTATTTAACCTGTAATAACTTTATTAATAATAAAGTCACAACATTTTCCAGTTATGAGGACAATTATGTATCTTTTTTCTTTATAATGATATATAGTTCAATTATGTTGTATTTTATTTTCTTGCTACCCTGATCATTACAAAAATATCACTATCAGTCCAGGTTTACTAATATAAACAAAGAAGGAAATTGCTAAAATTGGGCAAAATGGGGAAATTCAAACAGCTAAAAAGTCATTTTATAATATAAGTTTATGAATTCATGTTAATATCTCAGGTGAATTGTAGTATGCAAATCGTTTACTGTGTGATATATAATAGTCACTTATTATATTGGTATGATTGCATAAGGCGGCCACATATTCTCGTGCGTCCATCTCGTTTACAAATGGTGTAATATTTTTGTGATGGTATGTGCATGTTAACATGCTTGTAATAAGGACTACATTGATCCATGACAGTTATTATTGTCTTATAATGTATATCAAATTAAAAAAAAAGGCATTCCTGTATTTGCGCTTCAAAAATGGTCACATACTGACTTCATAATTATTACATCCCAATAAATAAAATATTAAACACAATAATTATTCAATTTGATGTTACACAATATTACAAAATTATTACTTTTTGAAGTTATTATTCTAAATTCCAATTGCCTTAAAATTTGTATAATGATTACATACCTACATGTATTAATATATTTTGTGTATTACATTTTCATGTGTGATGGAGGAATAAAAGATCATTTATCAAACTGAGAAACAAATGTCCCATTATGTTATTAACAATACACAGCCAGAAGTTTATGAAATTAAGAACTAAGGAACAAAGTATTACTGGGGATGGATATCTTATGTTGTTATTTTGATCATTTCATATCACGAGCACTATCTTTAATAAAGTTTTCAATCGTTGTTTATGAAGATTCTGACGAATAATTAAAGTTGTACAAGTGGTTAGGGGCGAAGGTTCCAACTTTTTGGATTATATAATACTGGCCGTCATAAGAAAGTAACCATCATAATTATTTTCTATTTTGGTCTTATATTGACCTTGAAATTTTAATGATATACAGCAATTTTATAGTCATTAATGAATAACAATAAACCATATCATGAAATGTTTCAGCTATTTCCAGAATTAAATTCATCTCGATTACTTGCGCTTTATCTATTTTATACCAACATCACTTACTGGTTACTTTCTTATGACGGCCAGTATATTTTCTGTGTATTTTTAATATGACAAAAAGAACTGAATGGTCAATAAAAAAGATTAAGATCCTCGCCATTTTCACTAATTGACTTTCAGTTACTTTTATTTCATGTAATCATGTATAAACGGGAACTTTGTTCTGAGTTTCTGACTGTTGTTCCGTTTAATATGATTAATATGACGAGTTTGTGTATTTTTACGCCGAAGATGTTATAAGATCGATCTGTGTTGCCAGTTTACAGTGCGATGACGCTGTTGCTAGGAGAAAAATATTAGAATGCTTTTGCAGTTATTGTTAACTTTAATATTAATGTATGAAGTTCGAGTGTGTACTTATTTTCTCATTTCCGATAAACTTTCTTGTATAAAAACTTATATCTTTTTTAAAAGATTCTTATTGTTTATTAATGTTACCCAGTTGCAAATTCTAGGTAAGTTTGTCCTATTTCAGTACAATTGAATACAATATGTCAATAATAAAGATACTCAAGTGAGTGTCATTCAGTAGAAATTAACATAAACAGTTAGAAATAACTGATCCAGTTTGAAAATATTCTCTTAACATCTCGTACAGATAATTTCTGGTTTATCATCACAGAAATGCATTAAATGCATTTGGCGCTTATCTTTTTTAAAGATTGTTCTTGTTTTTTTAATAGGTAACTAGGTATTGCAAAATGAGGTTTCCGCCTAACAAATAAAAAAAAAACAGAATGGCCGTATTGGCTCTCCTTTATTTTCTTTTCGGAACATTTGGAATTTTACTGGTGTTCAAAATAATTTTTATACATATAGCTGATATATAGTACAATTTTGAATGGAATAAATTTAGCTCTGTAGTTACAACTACGTGGAGCGTAGATTAAAACTTTCACATTTCCATACACTCGAGTAAAATTCTTTGATATTGACTGGCAGACATGCATTAAAGCTGTAGAAACTATGTTTTCTTTCCAATGTTTCATTTCTCAAAATGTGTTTCGTTAGGAAAGTAGCATTTCTATCGGTTGTCATTGAATAAAAAACATATTCCATGAAAGATCTATATTTCTTTAGAATCCTTTAAATGCTGGAATTTTGCAAACAGTAGGATTTTATCGGTAAGGATACTTTCTTTGAAAAAGGTAAGGAAAATGAATATCGACATCTTAAAATATAGTAACCGAAAACGACGTCGCACCTTTAAATGCTATAATTATGTCACATAGGCAGTATGATATTGACTTCTATGTTTATCCGCTGCTGTGACAGATTGTACTGTTTTCAATATGTTAATTTCATGCGCTGAGTTTGTCAAATATCAAACATGTATCAAAATAATGGACGCATTTTTCGATTTTTTCTGCATCATATTGGAGCTTACGTGCCAGACTTAACGGTGTTAAGTGCGCTGGACTTGTAACACGGAGATCCGGGTTCATACCCTTCTGTGAAAATTTTACAAAAATGTCGATTTTCCTCCACATGTGGAGAAGTTGCCGGCTCCTCGTGGAAGTGTACGTTAGTACTGGTTATTACACAGTCCAGGAAAACTGGTTAGATGAACCGATTGCCTCATAGAACTGAAAAATTGATGAAAAACGGCGTTAAACCTTGGTGAAATAATATCATGTTAATACGCATAATATGTCAGCAATTTGATATCCGGGGAAGAAAATTGATATTGTTTTTATCTTCACACTTTTCGTCTGAATAAAACAAAATAAAGAAAGAAATGAGACAGGCCGATGTACATCATAAGGCCCAAACCCTATCAAGCCCAGACTCAGTGGACATTCGTCCTCAGAGTCGAAACAGAAAATCAATGATTTAGGCGTGAAGACTAAATTGCACAAAAAGGAAAAAAAACTGATAAGAGTTACTGAACAATTTACGCCAATGTTGAGTCGGGATCATTAAATATACTTAGTAAACTTTACCTAGTATTGTTTAAAACTAAGAAACTATAAACATTTCCCGTTGTTTAATGGAGTCATCATCGATATTTTGATAATAAGAAATGTGTAAATGGACGATAATGAGTGATACGGTTGTATCGTTTTGTGTTGAAATATCATTGTATGATTCACTTAAAGATGAACCTTGCGGTCTTTTTAAATCCATTCTGGCATACTTACTATCACATGTCTCTAGTTTACGATGATATTGTTTATAAATGATTTGACAAATGGAATATGTTAGACTGTAGAAAGACCATATGTTCAATTAACAACGTATAGAGTAATATCACGATCTATATCAATTATTTTACCACTGTTTACATAATCGTTTATGTATGGGACAAATCATTGAGTGAACTGTCCGATATCAATGTGAGAAAAGTACCCCGTGGTCTCGTGTTAATGTGACTGATATTATTTATGCCGCATGTTATTTTTATTCTTTGTTGTTAACATTTATTTATTGACTACGCATATATTCAGAGATATAAATAAATTCTAGATGATGAATTGATGTTTGTTTTCATGAATATTGATTGCGTTATTGAAAAATATGCGTACAGGGGATTTTAATTTAGTTGACTTTCATATGTAGACAAATTGTCTATTCTTTGCATGTGACACAAAATCCAGGATAGGTTTTAGCACATAGATTAAATCATATCCCATATTATATCTTATTCAGTAACAAGTTCTAATCTTTCTGCATATACTACATCGGCTAATAATTGTAACTTTGTTGTTAGTCAATTGACGATAAAGTTTTAAGAATCAAAACTATCTGAAATGATGGGTTGCCTAAGACTATGTTGCCTTTACTATAAACATTAAGAGATAAGCAAATAATGAATACGGTTATATATTTGTATTATCTGAAACCATTCTGTCTTTATCTCATATCTGAGACCATTATGTCTTTATCTCATATCTGAAACCATTATGTCTTTATCTCATGTCTGAGACCATTATGTCTTTATCTCATGTCTGAGACCATTATGTCTTTATCTCATGTCTGAGACCATTATGTCTTTATCTCATGTCTGAAACCATTATGTCTTTATCTCATGTCTGAGACCATTATGTACGTATCCATTCTATTCCCACTTCAGGTATTACATAACAAACAGAAAACATTGGAACAAACAGAAAATGACAATAACAAGTTGTCATCCGGAAACATTTTAACCCTTAAGGACGATTTCTGCATTTTGTTTTATTCAAGGAAAAGTGATCATTTTTTCATATTTTATAGAAAAAAGTATAACAAATCCAAAAATGGAAAGAAAAACAGGGGTCACCGAACTCGTTTTCGAGATAACAGCTCATACTTTGTGTAGGTGTGCAGCTGTTTTTTAAGATTTGCTGTGTACAAAGAGCTTATCGCTAAACACATACTATTACTGTTATATCATGATAAAATCATGCTCAAACATTCTGTTTTTACATGTAAGTATTCATTTGGCATATATTGTGTTATTTTAACACAATGTATACTAAAAATGATTTAATTCTGTCATACTATGTCTTTATTTTCAACTGCATGCATGAAAAAATGGGTTGCAATTTCGACAAAAAAAATATTATTTTTCATCTTTTATTCCCCCTTTTCCAATATTCTTCCAACAAAACTTTCTAATTTTGATATATATCTTAGAACAATGTCTAATAAACATATTTCAGTAATAAAAACATGAGGTTACCGAGCTAATTTCAGTCTCAACTCTGAAATTCAGTTATATTGTCAAAAATAGTCGACAAATATGATTAATATCAAAAATATGCATATCAAGTTAATAAAGATTTTGCCTATTTTCCAATAAAACTTTCCTTTCTAATTTATATATATATAGTAGAACAATGTCTAATAAACACATTTCAGAGATAAAAACGTGGGGTTCCTGAGCTAATTTTACCTCCAACTTCTAAATTCTATTGCATCGTCAACAAACATTTGCCAATTTCAGTTAAATTTTGTAATGTGTATATGAAGTTAATAAAGTGTAGTTTTCTGTTTATCATCCAATAAAATGTTTTAGTTTTGATATATATCTTAGAACAATTTCGTACCACATATTTCACTTTAAAAGAACACTTGAGTCTTTGAGGTAATGTTAGCTCAGAGTCCTAATATCAGCTACATCATCAACAAATATTTGCAATAAATGATGAACCTCCATTACAGTCATATGAAGTAATTCAATTTTGAACTGTACATG
This sequence comes from Lutraria rhynchaena, assembly GCA_008271625.1. Classification (NCBI taxonomy): domain Eukaryota; kingdom Metazoa; phylum Mollusca; class Bivalvia; order Venerida; family Mactridae; genus Lutraria; species Lutraria rhynchaena. The sequence continues at coordinate 226,312 of VIBL01000296.1, forward strand.
TAGTGTTTCACATAAATTAGTCACTATTAAAAAATAAAGCACACATTATAGGTTGCGTATTTAGCGCGCTCGCGGATACGTTAGTTGTCCGAAAACTATGCAAGTGTTTCTTCCGTGAAGAGCTGTATTGTCTCCCTTATGTGCAGAAATGTTGCGCGTTACGAACTACCGAAATCGTCCTTAAAACCTGTCACCTCAGTATTAGACAGGTTCGAGATATGAAACATAAATGGTCAGTTTAAGGTATCGCAGTATCATTTATTAAAAACGCGAAAATTGCGATTTTTTACAATTGTACAGTAATTTCAATATTAATGAAATAAATGTTTACATTAGGTGATGTTAAATTTTGGAACAATGATATCCATTTGGCCGACTTAACTGTATTATAAACAATTTAGGTAGGGAGAATTTGAATCATCATGGAAAACACATGAACAACGTGATACATGTTTGTGTTCGTTTTGTTTGAATTTCATTGACGGGTACGCGTGTATTTAAGTCATTAATTTTATAGCAGACGAAATCTTTGATATTACATTTCATAACACCGTCTATCAAAATGTAATGGTCAACTTTGACTAAAGATCGACGTTTCATTGAAAACTGCCCCTCTGGAATTGCGAAACTTTTATTCCTTGTCTTATATAATGTTGATACATGTGAAAACTAATTTCCACTTTTTAATAAAAAATCCTGCTCTTTGAGAAATATTTCGTTTCTGAGGAATTACGAGTTTTCTGTTCAATTTAGAACAACGACTTGTTGCGTTTTAAAAACTAACCAAGACATACACGTGAGAAGTTATTTTGAGAAATGATATTTGTATCCGAGGTTTGATTCCATATTTAAGCGTAAGAAATATGTTTTTGTTGTAAGCACACGCATGAATGTATATTATGATACATGTAATATAAAATACGAGCGAGAACAGACCTATTTCTACGCATTTTAGCCCAATTATCCATGAACGAAACTTGTATATCAATTTGATAGACATAATATGTGTACAAGTGTTTGAAGACTAAAGTAAGCATTTTTTAACAATATGATAATGATGGAACATTATTGAAATGATACATAATGTTGCTTATGAGATTAAGAAAACTAGTTCTGAAATAAAATTGTGTAAGTTATGTTGTACAATAATATATGACTGTACAGATTCTTGTATTACTATATGACTATTGGGGATGACAGTATCAAGGATCTATAGAATCATCCCACTTAACTTGCAGTTGGCCATCCGCAACGACGAGGAATTGAACAAACTTCTGTCCGGAGTTACCATTGCACAGGGTGGTGTTCTGCCAAACATCCAGGCAGTACTCCTGCCCAAGAAGACCAAGGCCTCCAAATAAAAGTGTCTCGTCTTCAACACGTGATATTAAACGGCCCTTTTTAGGGCCACTGCTTGCTTAAGAAAGTCATTGCTCTACATGCAAGTCCCCAAAATACTTGTTTATATACTACATGCATTAGAAGAATATATAAGTGAGTCCGCATGTGTATGTGTTAATTATCATGAGACATTAATTCCCCGCCCCATCCAATTGCTGGTACCTGTTGATTTCGGGAATACTACTCAGTGACAATTTTTTTTTCTAAGAGTCTCCTGTAATTATTAATGTAATTCAATGGGCGCTTGTATTTATGCACAGCATTAGTAGCATACTAATTATAGTGTTCGGTTGTGGCAAGTGTTCGTTCCGTGACATTAGACAAAAACGGCACGATTTGCGTGGCCTTTCATCGTGAGACAGACACTTGCAAAGCTGGACTTTTCATCGACCCCATTATCATGATGATGTATTCGGCGGCGCACACGAATAAACGGCCGTTTCCTTACCGGGTGCGGATAGAAGACAATTTATGTTATGTCGATGCACGATTTCGTAGCCAGTAACTGTCTTCTGGCCCATTGAAACACGCGTACACTTAGAAAAATCCACTTCGCTCGCTGATATTTAAGTAGTGTTTCTTTGCTGGCCGAAAAACACTGATAAATCTCATTTTGGGTCCAAATTACGCATTATTTTTGTCATTCATGTCTACAACACGAGCCATTGTGTCGATGTTCACGGTATTTCTGCGCGAGCAACTGGTTTTGCAGTAAATATTAACGAAAATGCATAGCGTAGACCGTGGCAGCAGTGCGAGCCGCTCACCGCAAGGGTCATGTTTATGCACGTAACTTTTTTTAAATCAAATGATAGAGAAAAATGCTATTAGCATCTTGTAGTGACATTCCTAAGCTTCAAAATGGTATATACTTTGTGTGATTTAGACGAGTATTAATGTGACAATCTTCTGATAGGCACGCTAGAGAAAACACAAAACGCAGTACGCGTGCTCAGCACCTGCGGTATTTCTGTCAGGTCCGCGCTCACATTTTTTCAGGGACGGACTGACCTACTTACCGATATATTGTTTCCTGTTCAGTTCTAACGCACTCATTCTGTTCCCGTGAATACGAAAATGACTGACGCTGTCGCTGCTGCTCCTGCTAAGGCTAAGAAGGCTTCCAAGCCTAAAAAGCCACCAGCTCATCCCAAATACAGTGAGCTGATCAGCGCTGCTCTCGGTGCACTAAAGGAGAGAAGTGGATCATCAAGGCAGGCTATTCTCAAGTACATCCAGGCGAACTACAATGTTGGGGCCAACGCCGTGGCTGTGAACGGGAACTTGAAGATCGCAGTCAAGTCTGGTGTGAAGAGCGATCCAAAAAGGCTAAGGTAGCCAAACCAAAGAAGGCCAAGACACTAAAGAAGGCTGCTGCCAAGAAATAAACAATTTCGTGTTGTTTGTTTTCTACACAAAGGTCCTGTTCTGGACCATTCAATTACTTCATGTTGATTTTACGTCTCTCGTTCAATTGTTCGATCCCCAAATTGCCTCCACCCACCGGGTTTGCATCATGCATATACATGCATTTAGTAAATATTAGTAGAAATTTTAGCGTGTCTTTGTCTTGCCAGTGCAGTTCATTCATTTATCTGGGAATTATCAACTAAGACATTGCTCAGAGAGAGAGGGAAAGAGTAATTTTCTGAGCATATATTTCACTTGAGAAATTTAAATTTTCAAATTCTGGGCCGGCACATTATCGCGTGAACTAACACGTTTGTGAGCTTGACATGCAAACTTAAAAGCAGTACGGCATGCTCAATACTAATGGCATGCATGCATGTCTTAAATCTGGACATTAAATGATTTATGTCCAGGTATGTTGCATGTACACTACAACTTAAGGGTCCCTATGCAGGCCTTGTTGTTTGTTGATGGCCATAGTTGCTAAAATTTCTGTACCAGTAAGCACTACAGGCAACATCTACATACTAAACACAATCTATAAAAAGATGTTCAGCGTTAACTGAGAAACGTTTCAGTGATTTAACACTGGAGACAGGTTTAGAACGATTTTCAAAGGTCGACTACGGAGTGGTAAATACTATAATTTTCTAAATTTTACCATTTCCTGGGGTAAATGCACCTGTTATTTCATAAAAACCATGTATTTTGTCAATCTAACCACGAGAAAGTGATTTGATTTGCAAAAATGTGATTTTCGAGGCCTGACTAACGGGCCTTGAAAAGCCGCTCGCTGATTGGTCCAATGACCCTAGTCTCGCACGTCGTGATTGGTTGGACACAAGCCGAACAGGCGTTTGAAAGCCGCAATCTGATTGGTTCATTTTCTATCCGTTTTTTGAAACGAAAAATGAAAGTCCAATCAGCGCGCAGCTGTTGGAAGCGCACTGATTTTAAACTTGCTACTTATACTAGGGGCATTATTCTACATTACTGAACGAAGATGGCAAGAACAAACAGACTGCTAGAAAATCTACTGGAGGCAAGGCCCCAAGCAACTGGCTACCATGGCCGCTCGTAAGAATGCCCCAGCCACCGGTACAGATACAGATACACACAGATACAGGCCAGGAACCGTGAAATCAGACGATACCAGAAGAGCACTGAGCTTTTGATTCGAAAATTGCCACTCCAGCGTCTTGTTCGTGAAATCGCTCCAGTGCCACCAGTGATTGTGAATTTTCGTGCAATGCACCATTTTTTGTCAACTAATTTAGATATTTGTACGTAATTTTCGACATTTGTACGTAATTCACGCAACTATTCGGACAATTCGTAATAACAGTAATGCCCAAAACACGAGAAATTTACTCGGCATGCCATACTGCGATTTTCTGGATTGCAATGACTTTTAATAAGTACAATAAGACGACTGAACGCCAAGCAGGTGCGCTGACCTACTAACCCAGATGTACCCCTATATAAGGCGGAAATCGTTTACGGCATTCATTCTCAGCCAAAACACTGACGAAACAACATGTGCGGATGTGGTAATATACAATTTAGCATTGATGTTGTAAAAGTAATATGAACTATTTACATTTTAACAATAATGTGAGCATCAAAGAATGTAATGTGAAATATAGAAATGCCAGTGGTTACATTGTCTATAATATATCCATAGTATGAAGTTATTAATTGACATACATATGCTATAATGTTAGAAGCTCTTTTTGCGTATTGAAGCAAAGTTACATTTTATTATTGTCTTATCATTTCTGCTTAAAAGTGGTATGTACAGTTTATGAGTAAATACATTTGTGGAATGTATATCACAATAAACAATGCAGACTAAAAGAAAATGTAAATTATCTTCTAAGGCATTTAAAGAACATATTTTGCATTTTAAGGCAACAATAGATGAGCAATATTTTGCTCGTACATGGGTCAACCCCGAACTTAATTGTGCATCAATGAAGAATTACTCACGAATAAAATCGAAAGGTAATATTCTTTTCCATACCATTATGTGCTTGCCGAGCCGTAGCCAGACCCATATTTGGAGTGAGGCAATCTAGGGGGGGGTCCGAGGGCATGCCCTTCCGGATTATTTTACTAGAAAGCCTTATAATGAAGGGCTCATCATAATTAACAGAGTCACGCGCCTCGGTGTGCCTAAGTGTAGCTACAGCGGTGGATTGTACGTTGTTCATGAATTCGAAGTTTTATATGTGACCGAAATACACACTGCTTAATCACTAATTCTCAGACGGAGATACAATATGCTTGTAATCAGAAGAATTATCTGCTTATTAGATTTTCCTCCTGTACGTAACCTGAGACAGACGTCATAAAACTTCAATTTGGTTTTGGACCAATATGTGATGCAACCAGATTTGATTGATTGATTGATCGGTTGGTTGGTTGGTTGGTTGGTTGGTTGGTGCCTTTATTTTCGAGTGGGAAGGGTTCGTTTACTCGACCCAAACAAAAAAAGGAAGAAAGTCGCTGATTGTAATGCATATTAAATGAAATACTTGCGACAAAAACTGAGACCAAACTACTTTTTACAGGAGATTATACAAAAATAATACCAGTATTCAAATACACAAAAAGGACTATTTTACCGGTAAATGTTGACTCATAATGTGTTTGTAGATTTTCATTGTTTATTATTTGTGTTCGTTACTTGTGAAAGCAATTCATGTTATAAGTTAGTGTGTTTCCATATTTTATCTGTTCTACATGTTTTAATACAATACGTGCAAGAGGACAAAAAATATGCAAATCATTCATCAATCCACTGAGTGAAGGAAAACGTTAATATATATTTCAAGGGAGGTAATCATTATGACAAATACCATTGTCTGTAGAAGAGTTGTTTCACCCAAAACATCGGTCCTGATTTATAATGATTACACATTATTTGCCTCTGATATCATAATTAACATTCTTGTTAGTAATGGGTAAGATAAAAAATGGAGAAAAAAAAACGGATATCTACCACCTAACAACAAAGAATATAAATGAACAAGTAACTGACAATATATACGTTGAAATAAAGTATAGAAGAAGATGAAATCTTTAATATGTTTCGGATTGCTCTGTTAAAAATATTTCCAGGAATATAAAACACAGGATTAATCTTCAAAAGATGTACTTTTGTGGGTTCTGCTTATTTCAATAATTTCAAATCGTCTTTCTAATGTATATTAATTACATGTATACTTTAAGCGATATATCTACAACAACAACGACAACAACAACAACATAATTCAAATTAACAGATCGGCCCATTACCTAGAATGAAGTCCGGTCTCGATACGTAGATCATGGTTATAACATATAAATCTACATTATACCTCCCTAAGATAAGAAGGTAAAATACATGTTAGGTATTATTCTACATTTCGATGGGTTTTAAGCTTTATTAAGGATCACATCTGCTGGTGGGATCATTACTACAGTCCTGTTCAATGCAATCCTCAACCCTTTGTTTGAATAATTGTAGAAATTGGAGTTACCTGACTCTTGCATAATCCATGTACGTCCAAACCCATAACGAAAGAGTAATCCCCGTACTTGACATGTCCAATTTATGCCGTCCGTATCATCATATTGTTATCAATCAACAATTTCTAGGAGGTATGTGTGATTTCATTTCTAGGAGACGATCCTAGTATTGGATACAAAGAACACATTAATTTGAGTTAAGAGAGAGTCTGCCACATTTATTAAGGGTCATACTATTATTTACGTGTCGTGACAAACCCAGGAAAATCTTACATAAACGCTTGTGGATGGCTTCGATTTGCTGGGATTAATCGCCACTTTAAATCTCACTGCACGGAACAGGCTTGAACATCATCAAGCGCGGATTGGATTTCGGGGGGGGGGGCGAAGTCGGCGTGCGACCCCTCTAAAATCCGGCAAGCATAAATGGAAAATGTCTGTTATGTGCTGATTGTGTCCATATTCTATATAAGCCTCTAGACTTCACCCCCAATAAGTAAAAATCCTGTATTCGTCATTCATCATGCCGAAAAGTTTATATATATATAATACGTGTGTTTATAGTAGTTTGTATGCCCCTCAGCCCGATAAGCTCAATTGGTATAGCAGCTGAATTGCAAGCGGAAGCTCGTGGGTCCGAGCCCCGCATTGGGAACTTTATTTTCTGTCTCTTTTTACACGTGTATATCATTTACTATCAAATATCCATATTGTCGCCTTTAATAATCTATCTTTTGTTAAAATCAGATGTAATTATCTAAAAAAACTCAACTTTTTTCTCGTATTTACGTTCTTACAACGACTAAATGACAAACTTTGTCCGTTTGACGTCATAAGAGTTAATTTGAGTAGCAATTATTTTTCAATACAATGACATCGAACAATGAACGAAACATCTATTATCACCCTTTAATCTATTTATTGTTAATATATCAGTTGCAACAAACAAACTCACTTTTTTGCTCGGGATTTAAATGATTTCGTGACGCACGTTGGTATGTATGACGTCAGTGAGATAATTTGAGTTAAAATATTTTTCTATTTTAAAACATTGAACAATACATCAGTTATCACCCTTTAATCTATCCATTGTTAAAGCATATGACGTTATATTCAAGTTCACTTTCTTTCACGTGTTACACCAATTTCCATGGTCTGTATGACGTCAATGGATGTATTATTAACTGTACAAAGAAAGCTTTGTAGTGTATTTGAATGGCCTACTATACAAGTTAAATCATGAGTAGTTCATCGATTACCGCCCCTTGTCATGAAATGCAGTAAATATCTTATTTACCCTTACTATTAAATAATTATTTTTACAAGAAATTGATCAACTTAGATTTTTTTCTTCATTTATCGAAATTGAAATGTAAAGTCTCGCCCCTTATCTCGAAAAAGTTGACTATTTTGTATTCCGTATATTAAACATTCTGCCTGTGTTATGATATTTTGAAATACATCGAATGAATACATGTGCGGATACTGGATTTTAGTTCAAGGGGGCGTAAAATCTATAGTAATGCATGTTTATGTAGAATATGCACACAATCAGTACATAACTGACGCTGTTTACTAATGCCCGCCGGTTCCGCCTCCCTCCCTCTAAAGCCGCACTTGAAATGCCATGTTTAAAAATATTGATATTACAAGTCTCTATCATATTTTATTTACCGTCTAGCATTACACACCATTCACACACACAATAGTACAAATATGAGAATTTTGTGTAATTTATGTAAAGAGAGATAACTCATTTAAAATCTCTGTACAATTCCAGCCGTGAGAAACAATTTAAATCACTAAACCAACTTTGTAAGTAATTGTCAATAATTCTCTGAATTACACAATTAATTTGAGTCATACTTATGTTCACACTATCCCATAAAAACGAAAAACCAAGATTACATAGTAGTGACTTTACTTTAACAGACCAAGAATTTATCAATTCGCCATTAGGATTATTCATGTGAAATATGTGACGCTCCATGACGTTTTGTCCCTTTTTTAACTCATCGAACGTTATTTTCGAGGAAACGTCTTCAACGTTTACGCACGTTTTTCGATCATAGTTTGCTTTGGATATCGTTCATATTTGTTCAAAACGCTATAAAATTCAGTATGTTGAATTTATACGATATTGACATGGAGTGATACGTTTGCATTAATAGCTATAGTGTTTATCATAGAACTTCACATGGTTCAAAAATATATTTTCATACAAGATATATCAAGCATTTTTACATTTTCTGAAAGCTTAGAGCTTTGCCTTTAATTAGATGTATAATTTATAAAAATCAATTGTGAAATAAAAAACCCCCACAGGGCTAGCACCGGGGAATACACATCCGTGTTCATCAAAGCGGAACAGAAGCTGAATCAAGCGTATACATACATACATGTACGACCGGCTGTTTAAGTTCGATATTTTACAAATAACTCGTCGGATCTGAGGGAATTACTGGCTCAGTTTTGTTACATTTTGTTTACTTGTTATGTCTATCATGCTGTTAAATTATGTCATTGTGTGGTTATCGTACAATCGTTTATTATCTATCACACTTGATCTAAAAGTGAAACCGGAAGTGATTTTTAGCGACGATGACATTTCTCATCTGACAGTTGTCTGACAGTTGTCAAATCTTATTGTTTATCATTGTGTTTTTCGTATTTTTTTGTGAATTACGGATGATGAACAACCTTTTATTTAGCAAATGAGCCAAACATCGTCCGCAAGTACCATTCTGTATGAACTGCTTGATTCCAATTTTGCAAGTTAACTTGAATGTGTTGACACTGTTTTTTGCCAACGTTGCCAGTCCTAAGATTGATTTTAACTCAGAATGTGATGAGTCAGATTGTAATCATATTGGAATCAATCCCTCTGTGTTGTATGAATGCAATGTGTCCCACCATAGTGAAAACTTGAAGAAATTGACTTCAAATCAAAATGCTGCCAGTGTGAAAGCTTGCATGATAGTAAACAATGTTGTGGTGTGGGATGGAATTGTTGAAGAAGATCACATGAAATTGATTTAATTATGAAATTTCAATATCATCATCAAAATGACAGTTATAACACTGAACAATAGAATAATACCTCCTGGACAAAACCAATGTAGTTAGTATTTTCATGGGACTCGTATTTATCATGAAACTTTTGCTTTTACACATGGTGTGTCATAAAAAATATAAAACAGATTTCCTTGTGATTGGAAGTGAATGGTTTAAATCCATGAGTCCACAACAATGTTGGGCGGGCACTTAAACATGCTCCTACATTAAATGATGTTTCTGTCATCAAACAATTCTGTGACATGTATGGACAGTAGAATGGTCTGCCATTGTCTTGTAGGATGTCCAGGTTTAGGAATGAAAAATTCATCCTCCTACAGTCAGATTTAAACAAAGCAGACTTTCAGGCAGAATTTAATAAAGTTGCCGTGGCAAACAGATACTGGAATGTGTGTGCCTGTCTGAGTTAAAAAACTGTCGTTGTAGTATTGTCCATATCTTGTGGTAATGAAACCTTCTACAGACTTATATCTTAGATGTCAGAAACATGTACATATTGTTAAGAATAGTGCTAATCTGTGTGAAGAAGGAAATTTTTTTAAAAAATGACACATTGCAATTTTAAAGTGTCAGAGAGAACACTACAGACATCAGTGTGATTTTTCCTAAGATGAATTTTTATCTCTGCCGATAGAAAAACAATCAAGAGGTACTGAGATCAAAAAATGTTTTTGCAGGTAAATATTCATAATTGAAATTTTTAAATAGTTCAATTATAACATGATATATATTAAATAATGACTTCTCATTTATTATTTCATTCCAAAAATCATGCTTAGGGAAATGTGCAATTTGTCAATATGTATTAATTTTGTTGCTAATTGCAATATTTAATTTTATCTTTTCAGGTTAGGCTCCATATGCTAGTGAAGCTGTAATACATTACAGCTTTGATTACATCCAGCAGATCTATTATCCTCATTATGCACAAGAAGTTGGGGCACTTTGCTTCAAGGCAACTCGAAAATGTGGTTGTTTTGGTACTTGCTTTGAATAATCAGGTAAGGAAATAATAATTGGTTCATGTCAGTTGGTGAATTTAGTTCTAACTGTCAGTTGTCCAATATCCAACCATGTGTCGTGTGTCATTAAGTTATATTTGCTCACACTTATAGCTATTATTATTTACTTTAGGGTCATTACATGTATTTGAAATATTAACCTTTTGGTGAATTGAAATCTTAATGACGTATATAAAAATCAAAAGGGAGACACTAAGAAATGCCAAAGACAAGAGATCTCACCCTTCATTAGTGACCTTTGTAAAGATCTACTTACTTAATATCAACACAACATTATTGATGAATGATTGCTGTTATACATTTCTTCAGTCAAAAGAGAAACAGTTAATTGTATTCTATTTTTATGTGTTTGTAGGATCACAGATATTTTACCTTATTTATGGACAGTTTGGTGGTATGGGTGGTAAGGCAGCAAATGGCATGATTTCAATGCTCCACCACCATTTTCTGAACTTAGGATATGCAGAGAAAAATGTGGCCCTACATATAGACAGCTTTATGGGTCAAAAGAAGAATAATGCAATAATTGGGTAATTATATACTCAGTTACCTTTACACATACACATTAGTAGATTGTAAAATTACCAGGTGTATGATAAAATTATAAAATATATGTCAGTAATAAAAAAGGAGATTTTAAAACTTGTCTATCATTTTTGCCTCTTTTGTCCGATACATATATATGTAATGCCTACGGATGTTTTAAAGAAATGAAAGCCAATCCTGCTATAAGGCTTAAGTTTATAGAAATGGGCTGGATTTGAAACAATTCATACTCAATGTAAGTGAGTGTGCGCAGAATCCCATACATCTTTATGATAATATGCATGTTCATGGTAATAGCTTTTATTTTCAGTAATGGTATGTGACTTGTTGCTATTCTACAAAAGTTTGGAATTTGTGATGATGGAGACTGGCTTCACAAAATTTAATCCTGATTGGCACTTCTGATTGTGGAAGGTAATTAATATGAACGCCATTGGTCTGTCTTGGGAATGAAATTTACTGATGACTGATGATATGTGATTAGGCACATAATTGAACACTCAGTCAAAGTAAAACTTAATAATTAGCTCAATTTTACATATTCGCTGCTGAAACTAGATACTAAAAGTTCAGCTACAGATATATTTAATGATTATTAACATTGGTACACGTGAAGTTTCTTTTGGAATATGTATGTAGAGTATTATCTCTGTTTCTATTGATTCACATGTACACACTTCTGAACATTTGTATTGAGATTAAAGCAATTAGTGACACACTTGTTTTTAGGTATGATGTCATCACTCAACAGTCAAGACTATTGAGGAAATTGCTGAGACAGTGAGACAGCCCTCCAGGAGTGGGTACAACATCCCATAGCTTATTGATGATCCAAGACATCATTTTTGTATACAAAGGTACACAGCAAGTTGGGTTAGCTCAGTAAGTTATAGCATCAGTGTGCAGATCGGTAGGTCGTCAGTTACTGACAATACTAAATAGAGGCATATATGACAACTATCATTCTACATCAAGATGTTCTCTGTGACAAGTATTGTCCTATATCAATGAATTATTACATTCAAATTGGGTAGCTAGACAGAGGCTAGTGGATATTGAGAACATGTTTAGCAATGGTTATAAGCCTAAATAAACATCCAGGAAAACTGGTTTGGTAAAACTCTCTGCCCAAAATGCAACAGAAAAATATGTTTTCGGCCATGTCAAACACCCACACCAACAGAGACAGGTAAACATTCCAGTTATATGTCAAAATTGTGTAGTACTTGACCAGCTCACACTTGTTTCATTGTACGTTAGTCTTACTGTTTGTCATTAGGAGAGTTGTGTTTTATATGCAGGATTATTCTTTCTGGCATGAATGATTTAATGTATTGATTTTGCATTATTTCAGAATGTCATTTATGTCTACTGGGACAGTGATTGTGAAGGAATATGATACATCAGAGGAAAAACAAATCAATCTCATAAGACCTGGAAAGGCTGTAGTTGGGTTTCCTGATGAAATTCTTTTACCTAGACTTGATTTAAATAGACAATGGTATCTATATGAGGATGTGTCTCCTCTATGTATAAACACATCATCATGTGCTAAGTCTACTGAAGCGAAACTAAGTGTGAATACAAAGTTAAATGTGACACCAGTGTTTCAGAATAGATCTGATATGTAAAAGTGAAGTAGTTTGGGTTGTAACCGCTTACACAGATATTCTGTTGACATGTTTGTCCTTTGAAGACTGGATTAATTAGTCCTGTGAGTTGAATGGATGAATGATATTTTTATGTTTAAGATATTAATCTGATCTGTTTTATGGTTTTAACTGTCGTTTCCTGTACACAAGCATCCTTTTGCCACAAAAATAATGCGCTGTACAGTAAAACCTGCGCATTAAGTGTAATCAACAGCTGATTATTATTTGAATCTTTGAATGTCTGGTTTTTGTTTCCACTACAGAGATCGATGTTAATTTTGTTTCTATATATATCTTTATAACTCTTAATTCATTTAAAAGAAATATCATTTTCAATATCATCAAAGACAGAATATAGCCACAAGTGCACTTGAGATAACAGACTAAATTATAAAACATATTTTTCTTATAAACTTGCTAGTCTATTCATTATAATGATAATATTAAATACATCATTCTACATTAAAAATAAATGAAAATAGATAAGTCCATGCACCAAGTAACGATGTTTTACCAAATAACTATTGTATTAATTGGTATTTTATTATATGAAATCTACAAGTACTTTCAACTAAATAAAACCGTTGTATCCACATTTCATGTTTAAAATGTGCAAGATGTCGAATTATAGCGTCAAAAAGGTCATCATGAGGGGCATAAAATTACATGTGTGTCTAAAACTCTACTCGTGGTTGAATGCAAAATAAATACTCATTTTCAATAATTAATGAGTAATTTGTTACATTCAGTCGCTACCATATTGATTGATTGATTGATTGATTGAATGGCTGGCTGGCTGGCTGGCTGGTTGGTTGGTTGGGCTTATAAGCTACTATCAGATTACAATTAAAGAAAATCACATAATTAAACACATGAAAAAAGATTAACAAACACGAAGATCGCAGTTTTACAATGGTGTAGTAAGTTCAATATTAATAATTTAAATATTTCATATTAGGTGATGTTAGATTTGGAAAATTGAGACTCATTCGATAGGTTTTACTGTATTTTAACTGAAAAAATGATCATTTCTTCTTACACCATTTTGAAATTTCATCAAATCTAATTTATGTAGTAAAACCTTGTCAATAAGAAATTGTGAGACAAAACAAAATTGTTACAATTTAAAATTGAGGTAGTTGTATTATCAAGTTGAAATAAAAAAAAACGTACCTAACCTATGGGGTTGACATAATTTAAGTGGTTGCTACTACAGGATGCTGATTTATTCATTGTATCTTTTTTCATGCAATTTTGTATCACAAAAAGAAGCATCAATTCATTGTATACGGCCTTCATGTTGGTATTAGTTTTATGAAAACAGCGTACCATTTTTTGCTTTCAAGACTTGAAAATATTACCTATATTTTTGGGCTGCCTTTATATGATTTCTGGTTTGATTTCACTGAAGTAGTAAAAATTACCAATCAGGCATAAAATACCTCTGTCAGATTGTCTCTCCTTTTTTTATCTTTTTTAATGTGTGTGAATATTTAATTTTAATGTTAAAATTTCATGACAAAAGCTAATTAAAATGTTGTAAGGCTGTTAAATATCTTTAAAACAACCATATCACCAGGTATATTAGTAGTGAACCTAGATTGTTTGGGAAAAACATTAGCCTAGAAGCTTGAAACAACAGTATTTTTCTCAGGCCTAAGTAAGTCTCAGTTGGCACTTGTGTCTGTTCAATGAGGCGCTTTGCCTTCAGCAAATGCTTTGGAGAGCAACTCAAGAGGATCAACTAGCTAAACTGATTCAATTCAATGAATAACAACAACTACTAGGTGATAATGCTTTTAATTATGCAATCCATCCCTGCTTGTAAGTACATTGCACTGGTACATTAATATTCTATTAATATGCCTTATCATGTGATCTCTCTCCATCTTCCTGTACTCTTTGTCTTTCTTTAAAGAAAATAAGCCACCTATTGATCAGGTTGTCCAGTTTATTATTGTCACTAATTTATTAATTAAGAAAATCTTGTATAATATACAGCAGTATACATAGCTGAGACATTTAAGATCATACGTAAATGTTTAATGTAGTTCATCATGAAGTATACTATGTAATGAATATCTATAAAATATACACTGCACCTAGTTAAACAAATTATAGATTAGTACACTTTGATCTGTTTCCAAATGTTATGAAATAGTATTATGTAATTAACTTTGTCTTGCCTTATTTATACAACATTAATTACCTCAGGAAGCAAAAAGTCAAATCTTAACTGACTACATCCCACTTAGGATACAAATCAGTTTATTAGTAAACTTCATTTACTTTCCTAATTTTTGCACCAGCATAAGAACTTCAGTTTAAGCACATGATAAAACATGAAAAGTCTCATCATACTGTCTTATATCATTTAAGAAATCTATAAAAAAAAATGTTTCACTCTCATGGGTTTGCACCACATGAATGAATACATAAAACTTATATGTAGAGATTGCTCACTAACACATCTTACAGCAGAAGTTGGTGATGAAATGATAATCGGATATTATCGATTAGTGGCGTGAAAACGTCTGCCGATTCCAATAATCAATTGCAGTTTTTTATAATCGATTATCGGTCTATCTAATTTAGGCACTGTAACTAACTACTGATGCCTCAAACTGAACACGCATTCCTGGGAAATCACTCGCACTGTTTAAAAACAGATGGCGGATTGTCGATCGAGACGAAAAACAAATATTTGACCACCCCAAGTCATTTGATGTTAATAAAGCCTGGTTAATGGTTCTTATGGATAACACACTCCATCCACCATGCTTATATGTTACAATGCCAACTAACATAAAGCAGAGGATGGCTAAGAACCAAAGGGTGCATAAATAGAATTAAACACTTGTGGTCTACTTATGTTACACTACTACACTAGAACCGATTATATAATCGGAAAATCGCATCTGATGTTACAACCGATTCCAACCGATAATCAATTGTGATTTTGAACTGATGTTGCATCACTAGCAGAAGTTAATTTTACATGATGTTGTGTTTACAAACTAACATTACTAACATGATTGGGGACAAGGGTTCTAAGCAATCTATAGCTTCGGCAGTATAGATTCACCCTGCAAAAGGTCTCGCCTCTTGGCTTGTATTGTTTAGTTTGTTGCATAACATTATTAACCTTATAACAATATACTTATGTTGTTCATGAATAAAGGTTTAATTAACATCTGTTTAGTAAAATTGTTACAGTTTTATTTTCTAATGATAAAAAAAGAAAGCTAGTAAATCTAAAAAAAAACCATTGACAAAAAAAGCACAATTTATGATAGAAATATTACTGTATGGTTTTCTCTACATCAGAAGCAGGATCATCACAAGCACAACATACATTACTAGCGTCCCAGGTGAAATGGATCATGTTTTTTTATGACTACCATGCCCCACAGATTAGTTAGCCGTGGTTGGCCATTTTTTGATAAATGGCTGCTAACATGGTCTCTGACCATGGTTTCTTATGGTCTCTAACCATGTTATGACTATGTTTTTCCATGGTCTCTATCCTCAGTCTACCACAAAAATGACAGTTTAAAATAACATTGTCAGTCATAGTTAAACATGATGCAAACATCTTTTTAGTAAAAATAAAAAAACAAAGCATACTATGTGAACCATGCATTAACATGACCAGCCATATTTACACAAGAAACTATATTCTCATTTAAAAAAATCTGTCTCTACTCACCTGAGTAAGATTGCAACTGATTTGATCTGATGACCTAATTTTTGTCCTCAGGTGACCAATATTAAACTTATTTAAAATATCATTAAGAAAAACATATTTGCAAGGTTTGGCTAAGTTCCAATCAAAACTGTGACCCCTCAAGAGTTAACAAGATTTCCATTCCAAATGACCCAAGTTCGAACTTGCCCAAGAAATCATTGAAGAAACTAATAAACATCTTGTTTTTCCAGTCACCAGCATTTATAACAAAGTTTTTTTCATGACCGTGAATGATCTCTTATATTGCTTATTTACCAAATTTAACTGGTCACTGTATTTTCAAGTAACTTAAAGTAGCAGCAGTCTCTATGATTCTGATCAAATGTTGCTCGTGATAATAGCTTGACTGTCATTTCATTTTGAAGGGCTGTATTCTCTTTTTACAGCTTATTTACTCACAATACAATGATTCTTTAGGTATTTGATAGAAAACTGTTACTCGTTTTATCCATTTTTTTCCTGTTTGCAATTGTCTAATTTGTCCAAGCATTAGTCTGTATAGTTGAATATGTTAGATCACATCTAGACATATGACCCTGTTAGATAGTTGTTTTTTGACATGGTTAACTGCATATGGTATTTCATGGATACTTAATATGACCAAGCATTTGTTAAGACAATTAATAGATATATTTTATACACCAATATGATAATAGTTGTACAGATAGAATAAGACAGAAAGCTACTAGTTAATATGATGCGAATTGATGATGCTACACTATAAGGATACCAGTAGTTGTAGTTTTACCTGCAGCCCTCTGGATCTTCTTAGTAGCATTTTGTCTCACTGCATTTGTTGCTTATCAGTCACAGAATAAAATACACTATGCATTATTCTCACTCTACATTTTGTTTTATATTTATTAAATACTTGTACATAAGCTTTTCATTGTAAATTATCTTTTACATTTCTTATTCATTTTTGTAATAGAAACAAAAAAGATTCTATAAATCTGCAAGTATAGGCTAAGGTTCACAAGGATATGATTCAGGTTATAATACCAAGCCGGATCTAATCCGTAATTTTTATGACAAACTTCTCTAAAGCTTTCGAAAATATCGGCCAATAACAAAACGTCCACTTTATTATACAAATCGTGATACTCTTTTAGCGTTTTGATGTTAAATTCTTTCCATACTGTTTGCGCGTGCTGGTATTTTTCGTCGGTAATACCCTCGCCCCTAAGACTCGAGTAGAACGCTTCTTTCGGCGGTAGTCTCTTTTCATTTAACCTTTCGGGAGAATCCATATATTCGTACGGGTATACGCCTTTCTTTAAAACTAAATCTCGTTGTTTTCCTTCATAATACTTAGATACATTCGTGAATTGGCCCTCGGTTAAGTTACTCGAAAGTTTATCTAAACTGGAAGCCATAAATTTAAAACTATCGATAAATCTAATTTCGTGAGTTATCGGTTTTTCTTCGCCATATTTATCGATACAGGAACCGACTTTAATTACTTTCGAAAAACTAATGTAATCTTCTTCGGTTTTGGCGATACATGTGATGTTTCCTTCGCTTTTCCCGAGGTTCTTGATAAATAGATGACTGTCATACCCAGCCAAATTGTGAAACACTACCGGGATGAATTTCGGTTTCTTATACATGAGACTGCATTTATTGTGAGCTGCTCCTCTATATTTCCCGGTGAAGTGACAATGATAGCGGACCTTTTTAACGCTTCGCGGGCTGTCGCCTTCGCTTTCGGAAAACTCTCATTGACAGATCCAACACCTTGTTGCTCGTTCGAAATCCGTCCGTTCCTTTTGACTAAATATCATCTTTTTAAGAAGGAATATCACAAATCTCTTTCACGTCTTTTTCCAACATTTCCACAAATTTCTGGGCTACATTTTCGTTTTCGCTGGTAGCGGTAAAGGTGACTGGAGCTTTCTTGTACGTTTTATCGTAACAAAATTAATATAGTAACAAAATCTTGATGGGACGTGTTTCTGATATTGATTAGTATAACTCTCGTCCGAATTCTGTTTACAAGTATCGATAGGTTTAAGAAAACTTTTAAAGTTGGCATATACTACGAAAGGAACCCGCTTCGCCCTGTTACGATTTTTAAATGAAATGGTTGACCCCTCTTTCGGCATATCTATCCTAACACATTCGTTCGAATAAAAACGTTCCGCGTGTTTGTCTAGCGCCTCTCGCGAAATAAATGAATTTAAACAGTTGCGACAAAAATAACGTTTCCCCTTTTTCTACGAAATCTGCGAAGCTAATAATCTACTCAAGTCCGTTATAAAACAGTAATATTGTCTTTCTTCATTGGAAATCAACAAAAGATCTACGCTGTGTTCACTATTTAAATGTTTGCTCATTCTAAGAGGATAAATATTCCTGTCATATCTAAACACATAAACGGCGATACCCGGATTCTGTTTTTCGAACTTATCTATATCTTTCGACTTAACCGGGTATTTTATGCCTTTCATATTTAATTCGCCTACTTTACTTTTTAGTCGGGAGTCTATTCGTTCGGCATGTGCTTGTGCCGGATTAAGCGCTCGTAATACGCACCATACAAAACATTTGTCGTCGTTATTTTTCATATTAATGATCGCTTTCTTCTTCGCTAATTTTTCGGGTAACGGAATGTAAGAACTTCCTCTCAGCGGATTATAAACGACCGTATGAATTTCGAGAGAAATGATCGAACTAAAATTCCAACCGCTACCCATATTTTGATATATTGCCATCAATTCCACGATTTTATCTATCATACTATCGTACAATTCATCTACATCGGTTCCCCCGAGAATGATCTCAATATCGGAATGAAAATCTGCGGGTTTAATTACGCTTTCCCCGCTAAGGCGGGAGCCGCTACTAATGTTTACTTTCTCCATATTACATCTAAGAATTAACTTAACCTTAGTTCGTGTCTTTTCTCTAAAAAAGTTAATTACGGTTTGTCGAACCGCGTTGAAAAACGATCGCGGATCATATCCTCTTCTCTCTTCTATGACATGAACGGTCGTAAATTTCTTCAAAGCGGATCTAGCCTCTCGGATTCGGAAGTCTTGTCTAGGAGGGTAATTACTCCTAACATGCTCCGTTATCTCATCCAACACTTGATCGATTTGCGTTTCCTCTACATAACCGGTTAACCAGTTATTAAAATTGCGGAATCTTCTTTGGACTCCAGATAAAACGTTTGACACCGTATTCCCAATTGTTCTAAAAAGACTCATCGTTTTTTTTTATTTTTATATATACAATATTTTCTTTAAATCATTTTTCATATCCAGCATCATTTTAACCACGGAAGTTGGATCGATAACGACAGGTACATTATGTATTTTACAAAAAAATACATAATTTAAGTATTAAAATTTCAACCGATAAAAGCGAGAATATTCTCATACTTAAACTATTTCCATACCTGGTGGATAAGAAGAATTTTCGGTGCTTAAAACTTCGCCCGTGATATCATCATCCCCGTTAAATTTGGTCATTTTCACTAATAAAAATTCGTCTCCATTGCTAAGACACATTCTACCACCGATTCCATTGGTCATATTTTTAATTCTGTCTGACGAAGAGAGTTGTTCGCATTCCGCACACTTCTTCGACAGACTTTCCATTTTGCTTTCCATATCTCCGCTATCATACCATTCATCGTTAGTAATAACAGGTTTCATGTTTTTTATTTTCTTTATCTCAAATTTTCTTTAAATCATTTTTTTCATATCCAGCATCATTTTAACCACGGATATGGTTAAATGTCCCAGAACTCCTATTAGATCTAATGTAAAAACCCACCCGCAGGCTCCGCTAATGTAAAAAATCGCGGAATATCGATTTTAACCACGAATATGGTTAAATGCCCCAGAACCCGCAATTATACCCCACTTGCGAGGGGAGAATCTTTGTTTAAGATACGGTATAAGAAATGTTGTATTGTAATAAAGAGTGGATAATAAACGGTTACTGTCAGTCTGTACATCCCACTGCTTTACCAATAAAAATAAATGATTTATTGTTGTATTGTTGTAGCCCTAACGAGAGATAATGTACAAGAGAAAACACATTTTCGTTTTTATGCTTCACGTACAAACAATAATAAACGATCAATTGTATTTTCATATATGAATTTTCAACTTACACAGTTTCGTTGAAATAGTTTCTGTAAAACTCTGTAAGAAAGTGCAGCCATTACGTTACCAAACAAGTCAGCAAGTCAAATGATGTCATTCCAAACTCATCAGCAAACGGTATGTAGACTCACTCTCTCAAGCGTGACTGGAATGGAGCCGCGGCTTTCGTTCTTTTTAGCTTGTCTGCTTCGAAGGAAAAGTCTAGCTTTTATACTTATAGCAGCGTTATTCAACATAAACTTTTATTGTTATCGTGAAATGTTAAATCAAACGTGTAATAGGCACCTTAGCTGATGAATTAGAAAAATATCTGCAATGGCCCAATTGCTCGAAATGCAGAACGGTTGGACCAGAATGCCTTCCGCTATTAGTGCTATAGATGGCACCAGTAACGAAGTCTACTGACCAATATAAGACCTACAACAATTTTATTCTGGTCATAGGCACTACTACTGCTTACATTCTCAAACTTTGATCGATTATTAACTTAGCAATATAAACAGACATTGGGCACATTATGGGATAACTGAAGGCGTACAAGTGCTTGAGCTCGGTGTGGCGACAATGGCGAGTTTTTTTTGTCAAAGGTTGTGCATGTTCTCGCCGAACTTTTCTTGCAGAAGAAAAGGCATAGATTGTATTCGTTCAACATTCTTATACTCTTGTTTTTACGCGCTGGTCAGTGTTGCTATTGGAGAATTTTAGAACATCATAATGTAAGCTTTTTTGCGTAAAAAATACACATACACTACTTCCTGATTTGGAACCATTTATTATCTGTCTGTATCTTTCATATTGAAATTCACTTTTCAATCAAGTTGTTTGATGCACCCCTTCATATAACTCACTTGTCGCGTATGGTTCTCGCTTCTCGCTCGTCGCTTTAGATGTCTGATTGTGGTTGACGGTAAATATATTGATCTTGCTATTCCAGCATTAAACGTTTATGTATCTGTCAGTCAAACATCTTAGAATTCTGACTGGAATTTCACCTGAAAGTCATTACAGTGTCACGTGATCAATGTCACGCACGGCTGCAACCAATCACCACCACGCACATGCATTCCTCTACAGCTGTAACGTGCAAAACACTATAGTATAAAAAATGACTACTGGATTCCCAGGAAACTTTGCATACATTCTAAGCAGCCTTCCTTAGCAGACTGCCAAGCCTAATGATCAACAAATAGGCTATAAAATGCTGTGACTACTTAACTAATATAGTTGACCATCATTAAACATTTAGAAAAGCTCCAGAATCTCGTCTCACTTTGTAGAGATAAAAAAGTAGAAAATTAGATGCAGTAATATTCCTAGTACAGAACGAATGCCTTTCTGTAATTCAAAATTCTTGAAACGAATAGCAATTACAAAGACATGAGCATGTATATTCGTTTGTCAAACTCCAAAACAAATCTTAAAATTTCATCAGCGCCAAAACACTCGAAATTTATACACGATGCTATGATGGAAAGACACACTTCCATTTAAATCATACATGTGCATGATATATACATCATTTTATTTAATAAAGTTCCGAATTATGAATTTAAAGTTGAAAACCGGTCGTAAATATCACGGGTACTCTGTGTATTCATTTATTTGAGATGCTTTGGTTGAAAACTCTCTCAAACGGCGTGTAGTTATCGTATTTACAAGACTTCATTGAAAAAAAAATGCTGAAAGTTAGGAATTCAATCTGTTCAACAATAGTTGTATGCATATACACGTATGTTATTTGTTACTTTGTTTAATCTGATAGTGATTTATTTCTCTCAATTCATTATTAAGATAAAATTGCTGATGCTTCATACTCATTTAAACTACATATATATACTTAAGTATTATTTAAAAATCCTATACAAATGTATGCATTATTATGTATGCAAGAGTGTCCCCTGAAATGTTTGAACTTTTAACAGGTTATGTACCCGATCCGAGCCCATATGATATGCACATTCTATCTATCTATCTATCTATCTATCTATCTATCTATCTATCTATCTATCTATCTATCTATCTATCTATCTATCTATCTATCTATCTATCTATCTATCTATCTATCTATCTTTTGGAACGACGTTACTTAAGTTCACAGTCAGTTACAAGATAAATTTGTATTTGTGCATCATCATAATTGAATAAATAAAAACATTATTTGTCATAACTTTATTAACTGTTATTCCTACATACAACTGCATTGCACTATGATTGCACCGTTGACAATAAACACAATGTATTACTATAGTTATCCTTCATATTGCACTTGTATTACCTGGAACCAGTGTGTATTGGTCTCAGGTATTACTCGAAATTCTATCTATATAAGCGAGTTGCAAAGATTGTAACAATGTCACTAAAAATGTTTATTTCTTTCACGAGTTGTATAAATGAAATAAGTGGTCCGATTTTGATCGGGAGTTTTGGACCGGTTCGCTTTGCAATTGGGTCGGGGAGTACACTTTGCCGAATTGGGCCGTTTTGACCCGAAACCTCTACACCAATAGAAATGCTCAAGTACAACTATCATGTGACCACAGGTGTTAGGCGCTATAACTGTGTGACTGGAGAGAAGACGCCATGTTTTCACAGGTGATTTTTATTTTTTGCCTCTTTTTGTTCGTAACGTATGTCTACACAATATTTCTAGTGCAATGTATATGATGTTAGATAATCTGTACGATGTTTGAGCTATGGAATAAATCAAAATATGACGAACTTCGAGATTTTATGTGCAGTTCTATTTGACTTTGAGAAATTTGATATTCTAAAGCAATGTACGATAATACCAAACAATTCACCATTAGTTGGTTTGATTTCAGGTTTTACTTAACTGCGTTGATGCCGTTAGCTGCTGTAATTATGAAAAAAATCAGATTTCTGCTTGGTATTTTGTTTGATGTGGGTGGGGTACTGCTTTTAGCAGCTTATGACTCCAAAAGTCAATACACTACTGTTACTAGGATTGAGTGACGATGCTTTTTGTGAAATTATTGAGAGCAATGTTTGTCATGTGCCTAATTTCACCTGCTCATGGGTCATTAATTTCTGCCCAAATGATACTGCTTTCATGTTCAGTCAAGTCTAAAAAGTAGGTTTGTTTCCTGTTACATGCAGAAAAAAAGATGTGTTTGTAGTAGGGATTTTGTTTTTGGTATTTTTTTTTGATAAATGCAGGGGTCATTTTATCTGTGCATTCCACGTCCCAGATGCACATTTCAAGCAAGGAAAAATTGTTTTTAATCAATAGCTCTGTATCTTTAATATTGACAGTAAGTAATTAACAGTGTCGTGTTAATGCTTACTTAATACCATATGTTGTTAGCTGTCACAATGTTTTTTTTTCTTGATAGTTCTTTGTCAGACCCCTTTTTTGATAGTTCTTTGTCAGACCCTTTTCATCCTGGTTGCTTTTCTTGCTGCAGCCAGTTGGAAATTTCTGCATGTCAGACATAATGTTGCAGACAACAGCAAACAACATTGCCATTAACAATGATAAATATCCGAGAACAGTCCAAATAAATGCTAGCCCAAGGCTGTCTTACAGGTATTGTAGTCCAGCTAATCAAGTTTTACAGAACCACCTCCAGGGATTCCACTGGACATTTTATTTTTCTGCCATATGCACAGAGGGGTGGGTCCGCGATACAAAAAAGTATGCTTAATTTGATATTTTTTTCGCCTCTTGGCGAATGGCAGTGGAAACCCTGTGCCTCCATTCATTTCTCAAAGGCTAACTAGATATATTACACATCTAATTTTTGTGTAAAATATGCTATATGTATCCTCGAGTGCCCAAACTGTGCCCCTCTAAGCTTTATATGTGAAATGTAACATTAATACAAAACACAGAATGAAATCTATTCACTTATCTATTAATTATATCCAGTTTACCAAGAAACCAATAAAAATCTTTTATAATTTTGTATCCACTCCACAATTCTGGTAAACACATTGTGTGTCAAATGTAATGCCGCTATTTTGCATGGACCAAACTCTGCCACCCAATGTGACATCATAGCAGTAGCGAGGAATATGACAATAATTAAGGCAAAGTTATTACTGTGGTATAATTTAATTTCGATGGCATGAAATTTTGCGCAAATGAGAAAAAAAAGAAAGATTCACACGGTCGTAAATTCGCGCATTTTAAATTTTATAATTTTTTTTTTCAATCCAAGTACTGACGTGAATCACATTGTTGGCTGCAGCGCGTGTCATCACTGGACCACATACATGTTTATTACAGTAGCGCCCTTTGTTACCATGATTAGTAAACAATATGAAAGTTGTCTCTGATAATTGCTTGTTAATTGTCACTTTATATAGATAAAGCATGTCATCAAAGCATGGATTAGCATGTAAATTTGGCAATTTTCAGGTCCACATCTTCAATGAAAATATTTTCATTGACTACTATTTGCCTATATTTGGAAGTCATGTGACTTTGAGTGTGCGCGCTATACACTTACTGGCGTGTAGCCAACAGAATGAGAGGGGTATCATTTTTAACCTGGAAATTTGATTTTTGATTTGAATTTAAATATACTGGTCTATTTATTTTTAAATATACTGGTTTATTTATTGTGCCTTTTCCATGTGCAACCAGCTTTATTTAATTTGAAGTAATTATTGGTACGATGTTTTACTTGGTATCCAGCATTTCTTTCAGTCTTACTCTTTTTTGTTATTGTGGCTTTTTGGTTTTCTTTAAAATCATGAGATGTAACTATAAGAAGTATGCATATTTGCTTAAGCACAATATAATGGATGGTTTTAATTTGGTTAATAATTGGTTAAATTTTAAGAAGTTTTGGAATTACTGTAGTACTCTGTGACTTGATACTGGGAACATCATGTAATTTAAAACATGTGTCACCTTTAATGCCATGTTGTACAAGATACTGTACCTGGTGATAAATAAAGTACTGTTCCCTTTCAAGCTTTCTAAGTTCCCTTTCACTAGGAATGGCTTTAAAACATTCAATTTATAGTTTGTTTCATTCTCATCTGTTCTACACGCTCTCCGTCAGAACCGGGCCTTTCTGACAAAGCCGATGCTTCAACTAAAAAAAAAATACCAATAAATAAATATGTTTATTCTTTCTCTGTGGGAAAATATTATTAGCGTTTTTCCTAAAAGGTATGTCTCATTTCCCTTTTAATTCTTGAAAAAAGCTTACCTTCTCACAAATCAGTAATAACATTGCCGGAAGTTGATACACAACTTAAGTGACATAGTATTCGGACAATGAAAATTTCGGATAGTCACTTCTTTCTGGAAGGTCTTTTATTAGCGCTGTCTTAAATTTGTGCAACAAACGTAGCATGAAATACGTGAAAATGAAAATATGCGTCAAATTTCATCAAATTTTGGTGCATCTTATTGACAACGCGTATTTTTACTCAGAAATTTTTTAAAAAAACGGGGGTGCGTTTTATACACCCCTGCGGCTTATGAACAATCAAATTAGGTGTTAGCAGGGCTTTTTTCCAAAATTGGAAAGCCTTTCATTTTTTGGGAAATTCAAGTATGATTTTCAGCCAAATTGGGACAAGGTAGAAAAGATTTTCAAGATACATCAATAAACAATGACTGATCCAGCACTTCCTCAAATTGGATAAAAAGAGGCTTTTTGCAATTATCCGATTATCGGCCTCAATTATAGCAGGAAAAAACAGGCCTTGATCAGATTTACAAATTTTCCCAATAAACAGTAATGGCTACTGATAGGAGATATAGGTACATCTCTAACCGGTAGTGGGTTAAAATATTTGATATGACAATTTAAGTTATTAAGTATTAATAATAATGCCTGTGGTTCCATTTATTTATTGGTAGTTATTTATATTTGAAAGATTAGTTGTCTTTTTAGTCATCCCTTTTTGTTTTCATCGCAGATTTCATATCCATATTCCTTCTTTTACAGCTTTTGTTAATTATGTGTACTATTGGAAAATAGTTCATACAGCTAATATTATTGTTATATTGTTCATATATATCCCATGTTAACCCTTTACTTCATAGCCCCCTAGTCAATATACCTACTGTATACTGATAGTGGATTAGATAAACTGGTACACTATCTCCATACAGGTTTTTGGGAAAATGCTACTGTTTTGACACGTGTCTACTTCATCACTTGATTACTATACTAATTATTAACCCAATCAAATTTGAGTGAACACAAAAGTTGTTCATAATTAAGTAGCCTTTCTTATGGTATAAATCTGGTAATTGTAGGGTAAATATTAAGGGAGATAAATAGGAACAAAAGTTACATAAATATTTCAAAGTGTATTTTTTTCCTTTCTGTTTTATTGATTTGATACCTAGTCATTTCATCACCTAATTTTAGTGCTAAATAATGGTTCTGTGAGTTTTAAATTATGCCAATTTGTTGATGTTTAAAATATCTTTCTTCTAATGTGGAAAGTTTTGATATTGGGCAAATATTAAGGGAAATATAAGGAGTACAAGGTGACACAAATTCTGTAGGATTCTGGACACATCAACTTTATTATTTTACCTTTTCTGTTCACAGACACATGATTTTCATCAAACATAATTCAATAAATATGTTGAAGAATGACTATTAATTATTTTCTTAATGAAGAATAATAACATATAAACTTGAATAATTTTTATTGTACATGTCATAAATATAAAATCTCATATTTGGATGAACTTACCATAGGATGATATACTGTCAAAAATTCTTTACAAGAAATGTTATGGCCTACTCCACTAAATTCACTTTTAGCTACAGAAATTAAAACCTAAAATAATCAACTATCAAAATTGAGAAGGGTAAAATTGGCCCACTGCCAAATTGGCTCTGAGCCAGTGATTGACTCTATAAGCTGAGGAATTTGTTTCCCATAATTAATGTCACCGTGACCCAGACAGTGTCTGCTAAATGTGTCAAGTTCAACTAATGCTGTTAAAACAATCAAAGGTTGTGTACATGTACCAAATTTAAGCAAGTTGATCATACATGGTACATTCGTGGACAATATTTTTGATTGATCTTAAATTGTAAGGCCCCCAGGCATGGATTAAATCTACTGTCATATATTTTGTCAAGTAAATGTCACACATGCCAGATTGTAAAACTATGCGGGGGGGGGGGGGGTCATAAAACACCGGGTGACACTTTTCTTTATAAAAATTCAAGGACACATACTGTTTTGCCGACCCAATCTCCTTGATGACTGCATCAATTAGCACAAAATATGGTGAAATTTGAATTTGTTTTTATGTTAACTTGTCACGAGTCTGTGGCGGTATTATTGTTTTACGACTTCAAAGACAGAGCGGGAACGGTGGTGTACAATTTTTACAGCATCAAAGAATGTTTGAAAATATCAAACAATTGATGTTTTACATATCTTTCAACAAAATTTCAGCATAATTGATGTTAAAAATAAACCGCATGTCTGCAGACTACCGTGTGATCATAACTAACTGTATTTATGGCATTTTTTTAAATATAAACCAAATATTTTTGTTGGATGTTTGTCTTCATGAAGGATTGAATTTTATGACGTAGTAATAAAAAGTCAGTGATATTTCTGGAAAAGGGATTTATTTTAGGTTGAAGATCAGACACGTGAAAACCCGGTATTATGAAAATCCGGTAGACACGTGAAAACCCGGGATTATGAAAATGCGGTAGACACGTGAAAACCCGGGATTATGAAGTAAAGGGTTAAATAAATTTTCATGTATCTTGTATCATCTGTATGTGAATACCTCTTTGTTTTCAGTCGACCAAAGCACCACTATGTCAGAAAATATTCAATTAATGGATGTTTGTCTTTAAGAACCTACAGAACTAGAAACATAAGTCATGGTAATCAAGATTTACAAGGTAGGAAATTAAGATCACTTCCTCCAGCTTACATGTGTAGTCTTTTGAAGTACATGGTTGTTCTGTGCAGTCTGTCACCCTAATTACCTCTTTGTTATTATTACTTTGTAAATTTGTAACTGACTGTCCTGTATCCTCTTGCCCATCTTTGTGCCGTGGTCTATACTATACCGAAAATAATAATGTTACAATATCTCTATCCACCTAGCTATTTTCCCTGTTGGTTATTTTGGTAACAACAAAAATGCCTTCTATCTCTAGCCTTATTCAAGTGACCCCAAAGATGGATACTTTTTGCAAGCCTTAGTTAAGTAACCCCAGACATGGCTACTTTTTTCAAGCCATAGTTGAAAGAAATACTAAAATGGCTACTTTTTTTCAAGCCAATGTTAATAAAACCCATACATGGCTAATTTTTACAAGCCATATTTAAGAAACCCCAAACATGGCTACTTTTTTAAAGCCATAGCTAAGTAACCCCAAATATGGCTACTCTTTTCAAGCCTTATTTAAGTAACTCTGACCCAGGCTACTTTCCTGAAGCCTTTCTTGTGTAACCCCAAATATGTCTTCTTCTCTCAATGAACCCCAAATATAGCTACTTTTTTCCAGCCTTACTTAAGTAACCCCAAACATGGCTTTCTTTCTCAAGCCTTTGTTAAGTAACCTCAAATTTGGCTTCTTTTCTCAAGTAAGCCAAAAAATATGGCTGCCCTTTTCAAGCCGTATTCAAGTAACCCTGTCCTTAGCTACCTTTCCTGAGCCTTAGCTATATAACCCCAAATATGGCTTCTTTTCTCAAGTAAGCCAAAAAATATGGCTGCCCTTTTCAAGCCATATTCAAGTAACCCTGTCCTTAGCTACCTTTCTCGAGCCTTAGTTATATAACCCCAAATATGGCTTCTTTTCTCAATTAACCTCAAATATGGCTACTCTTTTCAAGCCGTATTCAAATAACCCTGACCCAGGCTACCTTTCTCGAGCCTTAGTAACATAACACAAATATGGTTTCTTTTCTCACGTAAGCCCAAATATGGCTACTCTTCTCAAGCCGTATTCAAGTAACCCAAAGATGGCTGCCTTTCTCAGCCTTAGTTAAGTAACCTAATATAGCTTCTTTTCTGAGGTAACCCCAAATATGGCTACTCTTTTAAAGCCATAGTTAAGTAACTCGAAACATGGCTAATTTTTTCAAGCCATACTTAATAAAACCCTAATATGGCTATTTTTCAGGCCAAATTTAAGTAACCCGAAACATGGCTATTTTTTCAAGCCATAGTTAATAAGACCCTTACATGGCTATTTTTCAGGCCATATTTAAGTAACACCTAACATGGCTAATTTTTTCAAGCCATTGTTAAAAGAAATCCTAAAGATGGCTAATTTTTTCAAGCCATATTTAAGTAACCCCCAAACATGGCCAATTTTTTCAGGCCATAGTTTGTAAACCCTAATATGGCTATTTTTTCAGGCCATACCCCAATCATGGCTGTTTTTCAGGCCCTCAGAGAATCCCGATCCAGCGGCTTGTTCAAGCCTTAGATATGTAACCCCAATCATGGTCCTGAAAGACCCCAAACCCATCGGCTTTGTCAAGCCTTTTTCAATTAACCATAAACATGGCTACTTTTTTCAAGCCATTGTTAATAAAACCCATTCATGGCTAATTTTTTCATGCCATATTTAAGAAACCCCAAACATGGCTACTTTTTTCAAGCCATAGCTAAGTAACCCCAAATATGGCTACTCTTTTCAAGCCTTATTCAAGTAACTCTGACCCAGGCTACTTTCCTGAAGCCTTTCTTGTGTAACCCCAAGTATGTCTTCTTCTCTCAATGAACCCCAAATATAGCTACTTTTTTCCAGCCTTACTTAAGTAACCCCAAACATGGCTTTCTTTCTCAAGCCTTTGTTAAGTAACCTCAGATTTGGCTTCTTTTCTCAAGTAAGCCAAAAAATATGGCTGCCCTTTTCAAGCCGTATTCAAGTAACCCTGTCCTTAGCTACCTTTCCCGAGCCTTAGCTATATAACCCCAAATATGGCTTCTTTTCTCAAGTAAGCCAAAAAATATGGCTGCCCTTTTCAAGCCATATTCAAGTAACCCTGTCCTTAGCTACCTTTCTCGAGCCTTAGTTATATAACCCCAAATATGGCTTCTTTTCTCAATTAACCTCAAATATGGCTACTCTTTTCAAGCCGTATTCAAGTAACCCTGACCCAGGCTACCTTTCTCGAGCCTTAGTAACATAACCTCAAATATGGCTTCTTTTCTCACGTAAGCCCAAATATGGCTACTCTTCTCAAGCCGTATTCAAGTAACCCAAAGATGGCTGCCTTTCTCAGCCTTAGTTAAGTAACCTAATATAGCTTCTTTTGTGAGGTAACCCCAAATATGGCTACTCTTTTAAAGCCATAGTTAAGTAACCCGAAACATGGCTAATTTTTTCAAGCCATACTTAATAAAACCCTAATATGGCTATTTTTCAGGCCAAATTTAAGTAAACCCAAACATGGCTATTTTTTCAAGCCATAGTTAATAAGACCCTTACATGGCTATTTTTCAGGCCATATTTAAGTAACCCCAAACATGGCTAATTTTTTCAAGCCATTGTAAAAAGAAATCCTAAAGATGGCTAATTTTTTCAAGCCATATTTAAGTAACCCTGTAAACCCCTAATATGGCTATTTTTTCAGGCCATACCCCAATCATGGCTGTTTTTCAGGCCCTCAGAGAATCCCGATCCAGCGGCTTGTTCAAGCCTTAGATATGTAACCCCAATCATGGTCCTGAAAGACCCCAAACCCATCGGCTTTGTCAAGCCTTTTTCAATTAACCATAAACATGGCTACTTTTTTCAAGCCATAGTTAAAAGAAATCCTAAAGATGGCTAATTTTTTCAAGCCATATTTAAGTAACCCCAAACATGGCCAATTTTTTCAGGCCATAGTTTGTAAACCCCTATTATGGCTATTTTTTCAGGCCATACCCCAATCATGGCTGTTTTTCAGGCCCTCAGAGAATCCCGATCCAGCGGCTTGTTCAAGCCTTAGATAAGTAACCCCAATCATGCTCCTGAAAGACCCCAAACCCATCGGCTTTGTCAAGCCTTATTCAATTAACCTTAAACTTGGCTACTTTTTTCTAGCCATAGTTAATAGAAATACTAAACATGGCTACTTTTTTCAAGCCATTGTTAATAAAACCCATACATGGCTAATTTTTTCAAGCCATATTTAAGAAGCCCCAAACATGGCTACTTTTTTCAAGCCATAGCTAAGTAACCCCAAATATGGCTACTCTTTTCAAGCCTTATTCAAGTAACTCTGACCCAGGCTACTTTCCTGAAGCCTTTCTTGTGTAACCCCAAATATGTCTTCTTCTCTCAATGAACCCCAAATATAGCTACTTTTTCCAGCCTTACTTAAGTAACCCCAAACATGGCTTTCTTTCTCAAGCCTTTGTTAAGTAACCTCAGATTTGGCTTCTTTTCTCAAGTAAGCCAAAAAATATGGCTGCCCTTTTCAAGCCGTATTCAAGTAACCCTGTCCTTAGCTACCTTTCCCGAGCCTTAGCTATATAACCCCAAATATGGCTTCTTTTCTCAAGTAAGCCAAAAAATATGGCTGCCCTTTTCAAGCCATATTCAAGTAACCCTGTCCTTAGCTACCTTTCTCGAGCCTTAGTTATATAACCCCAAATATGGCTTCTTTTCTCAATTAACCTCAAATATGGCTACTCTTTTCAAGCCGTATTCAAATAACCCTGACCCAGGCTACCTTTCTCGAGCCTTAGTAACATAACCTCAAATATGGCTTCTTTTCTCACGTAAGCCCAAATATGGCTACTCTTCTCAAGCCGTATTCAAGTAACCCAAAGATGGCTGCCTTTCTCAGCCTTAGTTAAGTAACCTAATATAGCTTCTTTTCTGAGGTAACCCCAAATATGGCTACTCTTTTAAAGCCATAGTTAAGTAACCCGAAACATGGCTAATTTTTTCAAGCCATACTTAATAAAACCCTAATATGGCTATTTTTCAGGCCAAATTTAAGTAAACCCAAACATGGCTATTTTTTCAAGCCATAGTTAATAAGACCCTTACTGGCTATTTTTCAGGCCATATTTAAGTAACCCCAAACATGGCTAATTTTTTCAAGCCATTGTAAAAAGAAATCCTAAAGATGGCTAATTTTTTCAAGCCATATTTAAGTAACCCTGTAAACCCCTAATATGGCTATTTTTTCAGGCCATACCCCAATCATGGCTGTTTTTCAGGCCCTCAGAGAATCCCGATCCAGCGGCTTGTTCAAGCCTTAGATATGTAACCCCAATCATGGTCCTCAAAGACCCCAAACCCATCGGCTTTGTCAAGCCTTATTCAATTAACCTTAAACATGGCTACTTTTTTCTAGCCATAGTTAATAGAAATACTAAACATGGCTACTTTTTTCAAGCCATTGTTAATAAAACCCATACATGGCTAATTTTTTCAAGCCATATTTAAGAAGCCCCAAACATGGCTACTTTTTTCAAGCCATAGCTAAGTAACCCCAAATATGGCTACTCTTTTCAAGCCTTATTCAAGTAACTCTGACCCAGGCTACTTTCCTGAAGCCTTTCTTGTGTAACCCCAAGTATGTCTTCTTCTCTCAATGAACCCCAAATATAGCTACTTTTTTCCAGCCTTACTTAAGTAACCCCAAACATGGCTTTCTTTCTCAAGCCTTTGTTAAGTAACCTCAGATTTGGCTTCTTTTCTCAAGTAAGCCAAAAAATATGGCTGCCCTTTTCAAGCCGTATTCAAGTAACCCTGTCCTTAGCTACCTTTCCCGAGCCTTAGCTATATAACCCCAAATATGGCTTCTTTTCTCAAGTAAGCCAAAAAATATGGCTGCCCTTTTCAAGCCATATTCAAGTAACCCTGTCCTTAGCTACCTTTCTCGAGCCTTAGTTATATAACCCCAAATATGGCTTCTTTTCTCAATTAACCTCAAATATGGCTACTCTTTTCAAGCCGTATTCAAATAACCCTGACCCAGGCTACCTTTCTCGAGCCTTAGTAACATAACCTCAAATATGGCTTCTTTTCTCACGTAAGCCCAAATATGGCTACTCTTCTCAAGCCGTATTCAAGTAACCCAAAGATGGCTGCCTCTCTCAGCCTTAGTTAAGTAACCTAATATAGCTTCTTTTCTCAGGTAACCCCAAATATGGCTACTCTTTTAAAGCCATAGTTAAGTAACCCTAAACATGGCTAATTTTTTCAAGCCATTCTTAATAAAACCCTAATATGGCTATTTTTCAGGCCAAATTTAAGTAACCCCAAACATGGCTATTTTTTCAAGCCATAGTTAATAAGACCCTTTTATGGCTATTTTTTCAGGCCATATTTAAGTAACCCCAAACATGGCTAATTTTTTCAAGCCATAAAAAAGAAATCCTAAAGAGTTTTTTTCAAGCCTTATTTAAGTAACCCTGTATAATATGGCTATTTTTTCAGGCCATACCCCAATCATGGCTGTTTTTCAGGCCCTCAGAGAATCGATCCAGCGACGTTCAAGGCTTAAATAATAACACAATCATGGTCTGAAAGACCCCAAACCCATGGTGCGACTTGTCAAGCCTTTTCAATTAACCATAAACATGGCTACTTTTTTTCAAGCCATGGTTAAAGAAATCCTAAAGATGGCTAATTTTCAACCATATTTAAGTAGCTAATATAACCAATTTTTCAGGGCCATGGTTTGTAACTATTATGGCTATTTTCAGGCCCTTTTCCCAAATGTCAGCTGTTTTCAGGCCCTCAGAGAATCCCGATCCAGCGGCTTGTTCAACCTTAGATGGTAACCCCAATCATGCTCCTCAAAGACCCCAAACCCATCGGCTTTGTCAAGCCTTATTCAGTTGACCTTAAACATGGCTACTTTTTTCAAGCCATAGTTAATAGAAATACTAGACATGGCTACTTTTTTCAAGCCATTGTTAATAAAACCCATACATGGCTAATTTTTTCAAGCCATATTTAAGAAACCCCAAACGTTGCTACTTTTTTCAAGCCATAGCTAGGCAACCCCAAATATGGCTACTCTTCAAGCCTTATTCAAGTAACTCTGACCCAGGCTACTTTCCTCAAGCCTCTCTTGTGTGACCCCAAATATGTCTTCTTCTCTCAATTAACCCCAAATATGGCTACTTTTTTCCAGCCTTACTCTAGTAACCCCAAACATGGCATTCTTTCTCAAGTCTTTGTTGAGTAACCTGAAATTTGGCTTCTTTTCTCACGTAAGCCAAAAAATATGGCTGCCCTTTTCAAGCCGTATTCAAGTAACCCTGTCCTTAGCTACCTTTCCCGAGCCTTAGCTATATAACCCCAAATATGGCTTCTTTTCTCAAGTAAGCCAAAAAATATGGCTGCCCTTTTCAAGCCATATTCAAGTAACCCTGTCCTTAGCTACCTTTCTCGAGCCTTAGTTATATAACCCCAAATATGGCTTGTTTTCTCAATTAACCCCAAATATGGCTGCCCTTTTCAGGCCGTATTCAAGTAACTCTGACCCAGGCTACCTTTCTCAAGCCTTAGTAACATAACCTGAAATATGGCTTCTGTTCTCATGTAAGCCCAAATATGGCTACTCTTTTCAAGCTGTATTCAAGTAAACCCAAACATGGCTACCTTTCTCAGCCTTAGTTATGTAACCTAATACAGCTTCTTTTCTAAAGTAACCCTGAATATAGCTACTCTTTTAAAGCCATAGTTAAGTAACCCTAAACATGGCTAATTTTTTCAAGCCATACTTAATAAAACGCTAATATGGCTATTTTTTCAGGCCAAATTTAAGTAACCCCAAACATGGCTTATTTTTTCAAGCCATACTTAATAAACCCTAATATGGCTATTTTTTCAGGCCAAATTTAAGTAACTCCAAACATGGCTAATTTTTTCAAGCCATATTTAAGTAAGCCCAAACATGGCCATTTTTTTCAGGCCATAGTTTATAAACCCCTAATATGGCTATTTTTCAGGCCATACCCCAATCATGGCTGTTTTTCAGGCCCTCAGAGAATCCCGATCCAGCGGCTTGTTCAAGCCTTAGATATGTAACCCCAATCATGGTCCTCAAAGACCCCAAACCCATCGGCTTTGTCAAGCCTTATTCAATTAACCTTAAACATGGCTACTTTTTTCAAGCCATAGTTAAAAGAAATCCTAATCATGGCTAATTTTTTCAAGCCATATGTAAGTAACCCCAAACATGGCCAATTTTTTCAGGCCATAGTTTGTAACCCCTAATATGGCTATTTTTTCAGGCCATACCCCAATCATGGCTGTTTTTCAGGCCCTCAGAGAATCCCAATCCAGCGGCTTGTTCAAGCCTTAGATATGTAACCCCCAATCATGGTCCTCAAAGACCCTAAACCCATCGGCTTTGTCAAGCCTTATTCAGTTAACCTTAAACATGGCTACTTTTTTCAAGCCATAGTTAATAGAAATACTAGACATGGCTACTTTTTTCAAGCCATTGTTAATAAAACCCATACATGGCTAATTTTTTCAAGCCATATTTAAGAAACCCCAAACATGGCTACTTTTTTCAAGCCATAGCTAGGCAACCCCAAATATGGCTACTCTTCAAGCCTTATTCAAGTAACTCTGACCCAGGCTACTTTCCTCAAGCCTCTCTTGTGTGACCCCAAATATGTCTTCTTCTCTCAATTAACCCCAAATATGGCTACTTTTTTCCAGCCTTACTCTAGTAACCCCAAACATGGCATTCTTTCTCAAGTCTTTGTTGAGTAACCTGAAATTTGGCTTCTTTTCTCACGTAAGCCAAAAAATATGGCTGCCCTTTTCAAGCCGTATTCAAGTAACCCTGTCCTTAGCTACCTTTCTCGAGCCTTAGTTATATAACCCCAAATATGGCTTGTTTTCTCAATTAACCCCAAATATGGCTGCCCTTTTCAGGCCGTATTCAAGTAACTCTGACCCAGGCTACCTTTCTCAAGCCTTAGTAACATAACCTGAAATATGGCTTCTGTTCTCATGTAAGCCCAAATATGGCTACTCTTTTCAAGCTGTATTCAAGTAAACCCAAACATGGCTACCTTTCTCAGCCTTAGTTATGTAACCTAATACAGCTTCTTTTCTAAAGTAACCCTGAATATAGCTACTCTTTTAAAGCCATAGTTAAGTAACCCTAAACATGGCTAATTTTTTCAAGCCATACTTAATAAAACCCTAATATGGCTATTTTTTCAGGCCAAATTTAAGTAACCCCAAACATGGCTTATTTTTTCAAGCCATACTTAATAAACCCTAATATGGCTATTTTTTCAGGCCAAATTTAAGTAACTCCAAACATGGCTAATTTTTTCAAGCCATATTTAAGTAAGCCCAAACATGGCCATTTTTTTTCAGGCCATAGTTTATAAACCCCTAATATGGCTATTTTTTCAGGCCATACCCCAATCATGGCTGTTTTTCAGGCCCTCAGAGAATCCCGATCCAGCGGCTTGTTCAAGCCTTAGATATGTAACCCCAATCATGGTCCTCAAAGACCCCAAACCCATCGGCTTTGTCAAGCCTTATTCAATTAACCTTAAACATGGCTACTTTTTTCAAGCCATAGTTAAAAGAAATCCTAATCATGGCTAATTTTTTCAAGCCATATGTAAGTAACCCCAAACATGGCCAATTTTTTCAGGCCATAGTTTGTAACCCCTAATATGGCTATTTTTTCAGGCCATACCCCAATCATGGCTGTTTTTCAGGCCCTCCGAGAATCCCAATCCAGCGGCTTGTTCAAGCCTTAGATATGTAACCCCCAATCATGGTCCTCAAAGACCCCAAACCCATCGGCTTTGTCAAGCCTTATTCAGTTAACCTTAAACATGGCTACTTTTTTCAAGCCATAGTTAATAGAAATACTAGACATGGCTACTTTTTTCAAGCCATTGTTAATAAAACCCATACATGGCTAATTTTTTCAAGCCATATTTAAGAAGCCCCAAACATGGCTACTTTTTTCAAGCCATAGCTAAGGCAACCCCAAATATGGCTACTCTTTTCAAGCCTTATTCAAGTAACTCTGACCCAGGCTACTTTCCTGAAGCCTTTCTTGTGTAACCCCAAATATGTCTTCTTCTCTCAATTAACCCCAAATATGGCTACTTTTTTCCAGCCTTACTCTAAGTAACCCCAAACATGGCTTTCTTTCTCAAGCCTTTGTTAAGTAACCTCCAAATTTGGCTTCTTTTCTCACGTAAGCCAAAAAATATGGCTGCCCTTTTCAAGCCGTATTCAAGTAACCCTGTCCTTAGCTACCTTTCTCGAGCCTTAGTTATATAACCCCAAATATGGCTTGTTTTCTCAATTAACCCCAAATATGGCTGCCCTTTTCAAGCCGTATTCAAGTAACCCTGACCCAGGCCACCTTTCTCAAGCCTTAGTAACATAACCTGAAATATGGCTTCTGTTCTCATGTAAGCCCAAATATGGCTACTCTTTTCAAGCTGTATTCAAGTAAACCCAAACATGGCTACCTTTCTCAGCCTTAGTTATGTAACCTAATACAGCTTCTTTTCTAAAGTAACCCTGAATATAGCTACTCTTTTAAAGCCATAGTTAAGTAACCCTAAACATGGCTAATTTTTTCAAGCCCTATCTAAGCAATCCCAAGCATGGCTGCTCTTTTCAAACCTTATTCATGTATCTCCAAACTTGTCTACCTTTCTCAAGCCATCATTGAGTAACCCCAAATGTGGTTTATAAAGTAACCCCAAATATGGCTTCTCTTTTCAAGCCTTATTCAAGTAACCCTGATCAAGGCAACCTTTCTCAAGCCTTAGTTAAGTAGCCCCAAATATGGCTTCTCAACCCCTAATATGGCTGCTCTTTTCAAGCCTTATTCAAGTAACTCCAAACCTGCGTACCTTTCTCAGCGTTAGTTAAGTTACCTAATATAGCTTCTTTTCTCAAGTAACCCTGAATATGGCTACTCTTTTCAAGTAATCCTGGCCCAAGCTACCTTTCTCTAGCCTTCGTTATGTATCCCCAATTCTAGACTTAGTTATGTGACCCCAAATATGACTTCTTTTCTCAATTAATCTCAAATATGGCTACTCTTTTCAAGCCTATTCAAGTAACCACAAACTTGTCTACCTTTCTCAGGCCTTGGTGAAGTAGACCCATGTGTGGTTTTTAAAGTAACCCCAAATATGGCTTCTCTTTTCAAGCCTTATTCAAGTAACCCTGACCAAGGCAACCTTTCTCAAGCCTTAATTAAGTAGCCTCAAATATGGCTTCTTTTCTTAACCCCAAATATGACTACTCTTTTTAAGCCTTATTAAAGTAACTGAAGCCTGGGTACCTCTCTGAAGCCTTTATTATGTAACTCCAAATAGACTTTTTTCTCAAGTACCCTAACTATGGCTACTCTTTTCAAGCCTTATTTAAGATACCCTGACCCAGGTTACCTTTCTGAATCCTTAGTGATGTAACCCCAAATATGGTTTATTTTTTCAAGCCACTGTTAAGACACCACAAACATGGCTACTTTTTTCAAGCCATAGTTAAGTAACCACAAACATTACTTCTTTTCTCAAGTAACCCTAAATATGGCTATGCTTTTCAAGCATTATTTAAGAAACCCTGACCCAGGTTATCTTTCTGAAGCCTTTGTGAAGTAATCCCAAATATGGTTTCTTTTCTCAAGTAAGCTCAAATTTGGCTACTCTTCAAGCCATAATCCCAAACATGGCTACTCTTTTCAAGCCTTATTCAAGGAACCCAAAACATAGGTACCTTTATCATGCTTTTTATAAGTTACCACAAATATGTTTTCTTTTCTCAAGTAACCCAAACTTTGGCTACTCTTTTGAAGCCTTATTAGAGTAACAACGAACTTGTCTACCTTTCTCAAGCCTTTGTTAAGTAATCCCAAGTATTGCTTTTTTCTCTAGTAACCCCAAATATGGTTACTCTTTTCAACCCTTATTCAAGTAACCATGAACCTGGCTACCTTTATCAAGCCTTTGTCAAGTAACCCCCAAGTATGGCTTCTTTGCTCATGTAACCCCTAATATGGTTACTCTTTTCAAGCCTTATTCAAGTAACCCCAAACCTGCGTACCTTTCTCAGTCTTAGTTAAGTAACCTAATATAGCTTATTTTCTCAAGTAACCCTAAATATGGCTACTCTTTTCAAGTAACCCTGGCCCAGGCTACCTTTCTCTAGCTTTAGTTATGTAACCCCAAATATGACTTCTTTTCTCAATTAACCTCAAATATGGCTACTCTTTTCAAGCCTTAGTGAAGTAACCCCAAATATGGCTTCTTTCTCAAGTATTATTCTTGTTGGAAACCCAGGACTGGTAGATTTACTGTTCATTAGAGTGTTGCAAACAGGAATGTAATATCTGTTAAAAAGGTTGTTCACTACCATCTACATACTTGGCAACCTGCCACTACCTGGTATTTAAATATAATACTAATATATGGGTGTAATCGATTCCACCAATATTGATGTATCAACGATCTTTGTAATGCGATTCGATATGGATTCCAATTTTAAAATATCAAGTATCGAGTTTAAGTTAACAGTATTGTTTTGTTATCTGAAAGTGATGCCAGTAGTTGTTCAACTGTTTAAAGTTTATAGAGAAGTTTCTAGTCATTAACTCATTTACAGTTCAACTAATAATAAGAAACATGCTATTCAGTTTCGACTGTTTATTTATCCTTTATCTTTGATCATTGTTTACACTATGCATATGAACAAATATAACTATATTTGGTAAATACCCTCTTAAAAAAAGACCCGTAAGCTGAAATTCTGAGGGTAAATGTAAGAGTTTTTGCCATATATGCCTGTCAATTGATATATTGCTGTATCGTCAATAATTCTCTACTGATATATCGATACAAAAATCTTTATCAATGACACCTCTATACTTAAACATTCATGTATATTTATATATAATATTTGTATATTTATTATGTATTTTAGTGAGCATAAGCAGATTGTATTTATTCTGGTTGGAAACCCAGAACTGATAGAATGACAGAAAGGCTGCTGATGTTTTGGATACATATCAATGTGTTGCGTTAAGAGCTTTTTCATTTATTTTCTTTTTGGCTATCACTCGTGCAAGTGGGTTGATTTTGTTATGAGCAGCCTGACATTATAAGTACTGGGGACCCAAGTGTCAAAGCCTCTCGGGTGACGGAAGGTCTGACCTTCTGGGGAGGTGATTCAGCACTAAGTCTTCCATTTTTACATCAAACTTTTATATTATTATGTTTTCATCTGTTAGGGGGCTGCCTTAGCAACTTCTTCCTGCGCTAAACTGTAAGCAATCTGTAACCTGATTATGCAGAAAAAAGAGAACAAAATTTGCTGAATCTGCATAATGATATATTCCAAAAATATTGCCGAGTGTGTTTAGTACATAAAGTGTAGGTAGCTTACAACAAACAGTGAAGCCAACCCTTGGAAAATGGCGCCCCGCTCACAGGTCCATTCGTCAGGAAGAGGTGATATTCACTAGATGCAGAATTGGGCATTCTCATCTAACCCATTCTTGGCTTCTCACCAGAGATGATATGCCAGAATGTATTCCATGTAGTGCACCATATTTTTTCAAACATGTTCTTACTGATTGCATTGATCTTCAGTCTATCCATACCAAGCATTTTAATGTTGAAAACTTAAACACCCTTTTAAAAAATGTTTCACCTGAGGTAAATTATAACCTACTTAAAGGAAATTGGACTTTAAAATAAACTGTAATAACTTTTTATACACTCTTTTTTAACTTTGCAAACCTTTATACACCCTTATTGTTGCTACAGCCTAATTCTTAACTAATTTATATGGCCTTCATTCTCATTTTTACAATATCTTATTTTTACATTATCTTATTTTTGCAATATCTTATTTTTACATTATCTTATTAAGTAACTTATCATTTTTATCTTTATCATTTTGATGCGTGCTACATGACCATTAGTTGTCGATGCGCCACGGACCACCACTAAATAAATTATTATATCTATTTTTCATGTATGCTGTCCTTATGGACTCTTAGAAACATAAGAACTTCTGTTGCATAGATGGGAAAGCATGAGAGCATGGCTATCTAGGATTTATGATTGTTTGCCATTAAAGAGGTATGTATTTATCAAATTTACCTTTTATCCTTGTTCATTGTTTTTATCCCTCATGAAAAAGTACAGTCTGAATTTCGTCTGAAATGAAATTGAATTTGTCTCAAATGAAGCTGAATTGAATCTGAATTATATCTGAATGTAAAAGACTGAAACATACCTGACTCAAATTCAGAGCAGTTTCAGCTTTCAAAAATATTCTGTATATAATCTGACAAAATATGTTCAGACATTGTTCAGTCATATTGTCTGAATATTGTCTGACAAGCTGAAACATACCTTAAATTGGGACAATTCAGGCATTATTCAGATGTCTCAGACAAAATTCAGCATTTCATTCTGACAAATATCTCAGACAAAATTCAGCATTTTGTTCAGACAAATATCTCAGACAAAATTCAGCATTTCGTTCAGACAAATATCTCAGACAAAATTCAGCATTTCATTCAGACAAATATCTCAGACAAAATTCAGCATTTCATTCAGACAAATATCTCAGACAAGATTCAGCATTTCGTTCAGACAAATTTTTCCTACAAGGTTCAGCATTTCGATCAGACAAATTTTTCCGACAAGCTTCAGCATTTTCATTCAGACATCTCAGACACGATTCAGAATTTGTTCAGACATGTCAACTCGGACTTATTTCAGCACGTTGCCTCAATTGAATATATGAATATTCTCTGACATGCTGAAATAAAATTCTGACTTGATTCAGAATGCATGACACATGACAGCAGTTAGTTGTACTGTTTTTAGATATAGGTAACACAATTTTGTGATAGGACTGACGGATGGTCAAGGGCAAATCTAGATGCCTCCCTTCTATAGTTGTATTCAGTCAAATGTATAATAACATTACTTGTTGTGAACAATACCATTTGTTATCACACCCATTTTACTCTATTTGAAATCTTTGCATTGTCTGTCCATCTGCAAGAATGATAATCAATTATTATTGAAATGGTCACCATTAACATTTAGGTCATTGACTGTTTTGTGCTAAAAATTGTTACCAGAGTGCTGACAAATTTCAGCCTTTGATTCATTTTTGCGACTTTTAAGTAATGTGTTTAATGAAACATTGATAC
Organism: Lutraria rhynchaena; assembly: GCA_008271625.1. Taxonomy (NCBI): domain Eukaryota; kingdom Metazoa; phylum Mollusca; class Bivalvia; order Venerida; family Mactridae; genus Lutraria; species Lutraria rhynchaena. Next base: position 268,922 of record VIBL01000296.1, read on the forward strand.
CACACCCTCACTTGTCAAAGTAGACAAACTAAAAAGAAACATTAATCATATTTTTTGTATATCCAGAGATTTAGTTTTGAAGTAGTAAAGAATTAAAGAAAATGAAACAAGAGCCTTCTTCAAACACAAAAAACAAGTTTCAAGTCATTATTTAAAAACTTTACTACAAGTTGTTTGCTTACAAAGGTATGTTTTGATACAAGTCCTTTATTGGTAGTAGCTGTCATTTTCGCATATATTCATGCAGCTTAAATATCTAAGTAAATAAGACTTCCTATGCACCATTTCCATTCAAATTATCATTAATTGACTAGCAATTTTTTATAACAAAATAATACAACGAAAAATTATGTTCAAAATTTTATTTTTTTTTGAAGAGGTACATGTTTCTTCTCTCTTTTTTGCAGTCTTTGCCTCTTCATCTTCTCTTTGTCTCTGTGAACAAAAACCCAATATGAACAAATTAATTTTACATACAGAAAACAATTTAAAGCTGCACAGGTGCAAATAATATTAATTTTGATATTTAATTGATGTTTATTATATACAAATTGCACATAGTCACATTAAAGCATACAATTATTAACAAATTCAAGCATTATCCTAGCCAGATATTTACATCAGAAATTTATACTATAAACGAAAAGTAATGAAAGCTATTTTTTGAACAGTTAAGCTTTCATAAAGAGTGAGTGGTTTACTATAAATAAATCATTTTGCCATATTCTGGCTAAGTTTGACATTAAAAACCCATGTTTGAAAAATCTGTATTTGTGTCATTTCATCAAATTGGAAAATGTTTTTCAAATTGTTGTAGTTTTTGTTATAATAGTTTTTGTTCATATTGTGGTATAAATATCCAATAGAGATTTCATTTATTCTTATGATAGTGCACACACATATTTATAGTAATTTTTCCCTGACTTTTCCCTGACTGTGGGAATATTCATGCTGCCATAATAATATGAATAATCTATGTATTTGTATAAGTAAATTTGGCTTACCACATTCCAAAACGAGTCTTTCAATATCTTCTGTGGTTTCCGGTGCCAACAAATTTCTCAGAAAGTCTTCGAAGATAATCTTTTCTTTTCTGACATCCTCATCATCTGGAAAACAATTCAGTTTTCTTAGTCATAGCAGAGACATATAGATAACAAGTGGTAGGAAGGCTTGCATTGTTATATAATATTATATATTATATTTGATTTAAACTTTTTTGTAACATGCAGTGTACAAGTCACAATATTGTTCCATATATGTTTTAACATATCATTGCATTTCAAATTTTCCCCTTTTTACCACCGCTGTGTTAGATGTGTGCTTCATATATGAAATTTGAATCAGCTGCATAAACTCGCTCTTCCCAACTGCAACCATGATGGGTAGAATAAAGTGGATGGGAAGTTTTTGCCATGACATCAGTAAATGTTTACTTCGACACCCGCAGTTGCCTGCCATTACACCAGTTTCATTTTGGTTGGTGGGGGTCATTAAATTTGATTTATAGATAGACAACAGATCAGAATACTCACAGGCAATAATTATTGATGGGTAATATCTACCCATAAATTTGGCTTCAACTTGAAGCCAACTTGACAGCCTCTCTTCTTCCTTTACAGCTGGTTCATTGACAATGGACCATTTTTGGTCAGAGGTCCAATACACAAGGACACTTTTCAGCAGTTCAGACGCCATGTTGATTTAAAATCTTCGCATGGATTCAACTCGTACTTGATTGCAGTCAATTTCGTGGAAGTTTCTAATTGGTTGATAAAAGTACCACTGTGGATGGTGGCGCTATGTTGTCATGTGACTTATAGCCTCTAAGAAAAAAATTGATTGAAATCGATGAAATCAACATAAATGTGACAGTTCAGATCAAAACTGTAGTAAAAAGCTGTTTTTTTTTAATTTATGAACCTTCTACATGCTTACATGCTGCTACATGCTTTACCTTTCAGGATTAAGGCACCTTTTAGATCATCAATTTCAAAGAAACAGATCAAATGATGCAATTCGAGATGTTTATGATGGAGAATTGTATCAGGAACATTTTGGTAAGATGCTTATAATGCTTAATTATCCCTCAAATTGATAGCTGTCAATCTGTACAATACTGAGAATTTTATATTAAAACTTCCTTAAATGCATACAACCTTTTTACAATGTCAGTTACATTGAGGCCATCCTTGCAAAAATTGTTTGTTTGCCACTTCCGACCCATACTTTTTGGGTCGGGTCGGTAGGCAGGTAAATTCTTTTTTTTCTGTCATAAACGTATAAACACTTGACTTGAATTCAAGTCATTACAATCTTAGTGATAAAAGACAAAAATATAAGCATTTCAATACAGCATTTTAATTCTTCATTGAGTACATGTTTCTTCATGTATATTCATTGTAATGTTCAAAACTGTTTAAATGTATTCTTCATTTTATAGGGTTCCTTTTAAGGGCTCCTTCCCAGCAATCTTGCAGGTTTGACACAGGGGTAAAACTATCCTGTATTTTTTAAGAGTTTTTGATCTTTCACGGCATTTTCATTAGCACAAATACAACACATGTCTTTCCTTACACTAATGGTTGCATGGTATGCATATTCTATGGGGGATGGACAGCTAATCTGGAGTCTTACAAAAACTTTCCCATGTTATTAAAAGTTATCTTGATGAGAAGCTCTCAACTGTCTTGTCTGAACTTTGAACTGTGACGGAACCTTTTATTTGTACAGCTGATACACTTTTAATAAGAATTTTTAGGAGCAAAAGAAAGCAGCACTGTAGATTCACTAGGTACGTTTGCATCCTCAGGCAAATCTTTTCTTACATCATTAATGAGATCTCTAACTAACTGAAACATAGTGAGATAAATGTTCAACATTATGGCATCTATCATCAGCAGCAGAGAGCTCCTCTACCTTTGCTGCAAGGAGATCAAAGAAAGGCTGGAATTCATCACCTGGCCGACCAGTATTATTATATCTTAAATCCAATACTGAATCTGGATCATCAGCTAAAATTGCCTGTTTTACTTGTGCATCTAGAGTCAGGTTTCGGTCACAGCTTGCATCTAAAAATAATTCGGCATCCTTGGCACGCAGAACATGTTTTGGCACATCAACTGAGTTAAGTGAACTGTATCTTTTTACAAAATCACGTTTTACCCTTCTAGTATGATATTCTAATAAGTTTGATTTGAGTTTTTTTTCAACAACATGTAATTGTATCATTCATTACTTCATTAGTGCCACGATCATGAGGGGTTCTCCAAATAAACACTGTGGCCCCAATAGAGCCACCAGGGTCATACCGAAGATATCTTCAGGTTCAGAAGGTTCAGAAAGAGCAATGTTTTGAAGAAAGTCAAATCTCTCAAATGTATTCTTAAACTGTCTATTGAAATGATATTCCTCATCAAAACACAAACTTTCATAACAGTCAAGTTTAGAAATGGCTACATCTAGAAGTGAGTATTTATCATTAATATCTTTTACTGGTTATCTATGCTGAAGATATGAATGCTTAGCAACTTCTCGCACATGGTCATCCATTTCTTGCCTTGCTTTCTGTGAAGTATTGGACTTGTCCAAGAATGAAGCATATTCATCAAAGCATAAGGCAAGATTTCTAAAATCAGTCACAAAGTCTCCCCACTTAGATGTAAATGGCAACATCAACATCTTAAATATTGATGAGCTGTGTAGCTTTAAAGTTTGTGCTGTCAGCTGGGGGCCCTTTTCTTATGTTTTCTCCAATCATTGTAGCCACTGTACTACAACAGAAGTCTGAAATAGCAATACAGAGACAAATGTGCAAGATCTCTAGAAATCATTTGCAGTGTTTAAATTAATGATTGTGGAAATGTGATGATTAAAAAAAGTTGATTTAAATCTTTTTAATTTTAGTACTGGTTAGAAAACAGTCCTGGAAAACTGGTTAGGTGAACCTGCCACTGTATATAACTAAAATATTGTTGAAAAATGGCTTTAAACCCGGTGAAACATACAAAAATCTTTATCTGCAATCATCTTGTTATTAAGATGAAAACATTTAGGATACTGGTACACAATTTTATATGAACTTACAAAATAAAATCTATTTAAAGAGGTCAAAAAGTCTAAATAATATTTTCTGCTGACAAAATTAATATATGTTGACAAATCAACAAGTAGTACATTCAATTTTCTTTCTAAATTATAACAGTATTTGGTAAAGATGTACATCAAGTTTAAGATCTACTAACCTCTTTGGAACAACTAGCTCATTATTCAATCTGGTCATCAGCTTATCCATGGATCCATCTACATACCACAGGGTATTTACAACAGTATCAACATATTTACTGATTGTATTATCATCACTTTGGAAAAGTGCTTCCTTTGAAACCATGTGAGAGATGACATCATTGTATAACCAGTCCTTCGCTAAAAAAGAATCATGTCAGGTGTTATTTAATTGTATATTCAATAGAGAAGTGATATGAAACATAATTATTCATCTATGAACAGAGGTCTGTCATTGTATCATATTTACATGTAACATGGTTGTATTCTTCTATTATTCCAAATAGTTCACCAGTACCCCACCCACTTTTCGGAAATGGGCAGGGGTTCACCTCAAAATTTGTATTCAAATTATTTCAATGTTATATTGATAAGGTAAAGATAGGACAGAAAAATCAAAAATGTTTGGGCCATGGTATTTCATTTATCTTAATGGATTACAGGATACCTCCTTTTCCATGAGATAGATTTCGTTATTTTTACAAATAAAAATTGTTTTACCTGTGAATCTTGGACCATCTGTTGATTTTAATTTGGGCTTCTTATCAAAAACAGTACTTTCCTCCATTAACAAACTAAATGCATTCAACTTATTAGTTTCTTCTGGTTGTTTGGTTTCTGACCGTTCAATGTCAAAAGTTACGTATTTCAATGATGGGTCAAAATGTGAAGTATTTCTGATTGGTTCATCTTTGTCTGGATAAAATTTTTCCTACCCATGAAGTTTAGCAGATACTGAAATTTGAATACTCTCACTCTTCCCAATAGACCCTTCTTCCAACTCGCCGGACAAACCATTCATGACATCATCCCTTGACCATTCTGGATCATAGGCGTAGATTCTGTTATTTATGACATTTTTAGACCCAATGTTTATGTTGAAACATAACACCACATCGTCTTTGTGTTGACAGCATTTACCTGCAGGTTCCATGCCCTTATCAATTACTTTCCATCGGAGATTTTAGCGATGCAAAGACCTGTGACAAATTCAATAATCTCACTCGATGGAGGCTTATAAACGGATACCGTTCATGAATATGTAGCGCCTAAATGATCAAGATTACTTATTACCGAAAAGATACTAAAATAAGTGCAAACGAAATATTTTTAAAGCATGAAAAGAATAAAAAAAAATACGTAATTTTTTTAGTCAAAAAATTTTTCGGAGCGGCGGATTTTGGGTAGGTCAGTCGGAAGCGGCAAACAAACAATATTTTAATTTAGGCCTGATTATCAGAGATACCAAAAAAAAAATAATTTGAATATAATTACTGACTAATTACAAATTACATTATTTATGAATAGTTGTGAAACTTTGACAAAAAGTGTTTCCTAAAATGTAACTTGCATGAATACCATGAAGGAGCTGGATATAGTATGTATTTAATACTTGTTTGATTTAAATGTAAAGGTCCAGGTGGTTTTTTGGAAGATGGAAACAACATCAGTCTTCTGGGAAATACAGGTGGAGTTGCCATCTTCAAGTAAGTGGCTGGTTTGTACTATTATGGACTTGTTAAAATCTGATGTCTCTAAACTGTTGAAACAAATATTTTGGTAAATGGTGGTGCATGCTAGATGAACTGAAGTTACTCAGTTGTTTCAGATTTTGGCTTGTTCCAATTAAAAGATCAAATTAAATGAAAACCAACAGTATTTATATAGGAAATTATGGCATAATTTGATCCAATAACACACCAAAGATCAACATTTGCTATATTTGTGGTAATTAGATGATATAAGATGCAAAACTTGTTATTTCAGGTCTTCTCATTTGCAGTATGGCCAGTGTATGCTTTGATTAATGAACTACCTCCTACATACAGGTGAATGAGCTGGCATTCGTACACAAATGATTAACTAGGCTGTAAGTTCAAGCCCCAGTTCGGCCACTTTCAGATCATGGCAATCTTTCGGATGTAATACTGCTGCATTATCCAGGAAGCAGACTCGGGCTTGATTAATATAAGTTGTAATATTAATATAACTTGTTTCACAACCAAGCTAAATGAATTTGTATAAACTATTAAATATTGCAATTATAGTCTTGCCTATCCTGCGGCATCATTCCTCAATAATTTGAATGAAGCTGCTTAGAATCTATTGAAACTGTATGACTTTTTCTGGGAGCATTTTCTTTGATTTCTCTAGTTTCATCAAATTATTATTTATAGTCAAATGTTCTATTTATTTTCAGAAGAGAAAACAAAATTCTGTGTGGCTTGTGGTTTGGGAAGTCAAAGCCAATGTTTTCGACCTTCTTCAAACCATTTACTGAACAGCTGTGGACATTGTGCATTGAAGGTAAAACATTTTCAGAATTGAATCAACAATTTTATTTTGCCTGGAAAAATCTGTACTGGTAAATATACTGAACAGAAAAAGGAAAGCAACTTTTTTAACACATTTTTGTCATGTAAACAAACATATTGAGAGAAAAGTTTTTTTGTGATATAGTTTAATACCTTTCAAACCTTATTATGTCTACAACTTTTGAACAATATCCGTTGTTTGAAACTCTCCAGTGGGCATTTCGTTCTTTTTAACATTTTCCCATGCAGTTTATTGCATGTACACGGTAACTTTGTCATATTGGCATATTGTCTTACCTGGTGTTAGTGCTTCAAAAGTCAGGTAAATGTTTTCGATGGAACATGGTACGCTTGACACAAGATCAATGTCAAGCAGCGGTCCAGATGCTTCTAAGTCCCAGGCTGTCATCACCAGGAACTTTCGAGAGAGTAAATCGACGATAACTCATTTGTACTAGCGTCTGCGTCGGATAGGAACGACAAATGACAGGCCCAGGAATGGACGTCTGCGCATCACAACACGGCACCAAGACAGATACATGGATCTAACCTGTCTTCGTAATCAGTTCCAAACAGCTGTCGAAACGGCTCTGTTGATGCCATGAACACACAACAATCAGATAAGTCCAGGTACTGAGTTTGGGTTACGTCCTCATCGTCCGTATGTTGGTATGCCATTAACACCACAACGACATCAAGTAGGAATGACCTGGCTCACATAACACAGACCTAATGTGTTTCCCCTTCATCAATGGTGTAACATAATGTTTTCGGATGAGTCCAGGTACGTGTTGTATAGAGCTGACGGCCATCAGCGTGTGTACAGGGTTTCAGAGAACGTTATCGTGACAGTTGTGTAGCTGAAGTTGATAGGTTTGGTGGAGGTGGGTCAGTGGTATGGGCTGGCTTATGTCATGGTCATAGAACACTTCTGGTATTCATTGATGGACGTTTAACAGCTCAGTGTTATGTTGACGTCATTTTATGACCAGTGGTTGTGCTGTTTGCATGTCAGCACAACATAGCATTTCAACAAGACAACAAGGCACGTGTAGCACGGCTCTGCATGACGTTTCTTCAGCAAAACAACGTTAACATGTTACGCTGCCTCTGTATAGTCCGAATCGCTCTCCTTTAGAGCATCTTTGGGACATCCTGGATAGTTGTGTTTGCAGAAGCCCCCAGCTGCCAACAACGCTTCAAACACTACGTCTCTCGCTCATACAGGAGTGAAATGCTATTCCCCAAGCACAGAGCGATCGTTTAAGCGTCTATGACAAGGCATGTGCATGCGGGATACAATGTAAATGGAGGCCATACCCGCTATTAACTGCTGGTGTTTTTGAACTTCTTAAATGACCACCTATCTGATGAAACGGACTCATGTGCTGCACAATCTTCATGAAATTTTTAATTGTCTATACTGGTTACATTCCTCATCAATTACTGAGTTGTGTCATTAATTCGATTTTTTGCAAAATTGATAATTTCTGTAAATTAATACACATTTAAATTTGGAGTTGCGTTTCTTTTCCTGTTCCGTATATTATTAAGCTGAATATATAACTATTGACCATTTTCCAGTATTTTTCTTAGTCCTAATAATTGCTATCTGTTTACCAATTATATATTAGATAGTTGTTATATCATATTGCATGATAAAACTGATTACCATAAGCCATTTTAGTGTTGTGATTGTTGAAAGTTATCAGCTGTATGCAGTCTATACGAAATACGTTGGTCCATTGGTCCTTGCCGATAAAAATCATGAAGCACCGGTAATTTTTGCATAAATGTCGTTCCTGCTGACTGGCAAAATAATGATGTATCCAAAGATGTATTTTTATTGCCACATCAAAATTTGCAAGAAAAAAACTATCAAAAACAGCTTTCTGTTTCTCGCAGGTATATTTATCTCTGTATTTGTTTACTACGACACTGGACAGTGTAACTCGCGATGCAGCCATTTATTTATGAGTTTCAAAGATGGTACAGTCCACATTTATACTTTCCCATTTCTGCACAAAACCATACTCTTGCATCGTCCTGTTGCTTATTTTTGTAGTAATAATACAATGTAATAATTAATAAACTATTTTAAGACAACAATAGTTTTACAGACAAAAATCAGTCATTTAGATTATTTTTTTTGATCTTTGTTCAAACTAGATCTAGTCTCGTTTTAAATTCTGTTGTGGGATGAATAAAATTTATAAATTAAAGTATTTTGCTGATTCTGAATCTGTCCTGTTTCTAATAAATGTCCATCTACTTTGAATAGTAATGAAACTATAGGAAGGAGAATAAGAATGTAGAAGAAAGTGTATTATTTGTGTGTTTTAGGAAAAATACTGATAAGTAATAATTTACCTGTCTGTACAATAAGATGTTAAATGGTAGCTTTTTCTTGTAAGCATGATAATGCTCGGCATAAAAACACGCCTATGTTTTTTGTAAACAATATATTAAAATTTCGGACGACAAATTTTATGCCGGCAGACGAATTTTCTGTCTTATCTGACCGGCTGACCTATAGATTTTTGAATCCTTTCGTATAGACTGTGTATGCATGCAGTCTGTGTACATTACTTTATTTGTCCATGTGGAGAACTTGAGGATCATTGTCTGTTCTTCTAGGTACATTAAAAGATCTGAGTAATGAATGATAAATTTATTGCAACTTAATGTCTTATGAAAGACACAGGGCTATATTCTTGTTGTATAAGATAAAAATATGTCTGAAGTTGGTCATAGTTAATTGAGTCTCCTGTCCTGAATATGACTTCAAAATTGTTGTTGACCATGTTTTACGCCAACTCAAGCAATTCCTATCTTGCTATATTGATCTTCTTTGAATGTGATTTTGCTGAAAACTAAAATTATTGCTGTCCTATTTTTACATGGAATTTAATTTATTGTGACCAAATATTTTGAACATCCAAAATATCAATTTAATGACATTTTTCATATTTCTTCATTTAAAGGTTTACTGTGAGAGTTAAGGAAGAAAGCAGAACACGTAAAGCTCTACTTTTACAGATGGCCTGTGAATGTCCTGCAAAATGCATCTTTCAGGACTTTATGCAGTTTAATGCTTACTATAGCTGCCCATATTGTCTCAGCACTGGAGAGTTTGACAAGAAAGGACATCGCCATATATATCCATACAGGTAAAGTGTGTTTTGATTGAATGATTAAGCAAGAATTACCTTGGTAAGGTGAAGGTCGATTATAATTTCATCCACTGCAAACTCCCCAAGGGCCCCACAGAGATTTTAGAGAACATCTATTTTTTACATAATTTTGCATATAAATAATCAACAACAACAACAACAAAAAAAATTGATAACCAATATATTTATTGACACATGCGTAATCAAATATAAGATATCAAAAATATTAACGTTACAATACTAAATGCATAGCCAGTACTTAGATCTATATTCTATCAATCATTCACAGTTTGTGACAGAACAGCCAACTGAATAGAATTGGGTTTGTCAATCGGTTTGTTGTAATATTTAGCAAATGTCACTGCATTTGACCAGCCAGCTGTTTTAATTATTGTAGTCAATGGAACACCTTGCAATCTGGCAACTGATACAGCAGCCGCCCTCAATGCCCAATTTCGATAAAATCAATTTTATCCAATGACCAACATTACTTTTGGATACAGCTTTATGTGGTTTGACGGTGCTTATTAGCAATTGATCACCCTGTCTAAGTGCTGTTGTATGCTTCAAATACTCTGACAAAACTTCAATTATACAAAGTTTTGGGTTTAAAGAGTACTTTTTCAAAGTGATGGGTTGTAAGTGATAACCCAAACGTGATTGTTTCAGCAATGAACTAAATTTAATGTCTAATTCATCTTTATGAATATGTATATCTTGTAATTTAATGAGGTGCAAACTTTGAGCTCTCTGAGCTGTCAAAATAAGAAATAACATGCATAGTTTTGAGGATAATTGTAATAATGTTGTAGTTGTCATCTTACTTAGGAAGTTCAACACAACTTTGACATCCCAAGTGGATTGATACCTTAGCATTGCAGGTCTTTCATTGAAACATCCTGCCATGAAACGCTTAATATGAATAGACAGACTTAGGTCATCATTACTGCATAATTTTACAAAAACGCTAATGGCAGACCGTGCAGTATTTAATGTACTATAGCTTACACCCGAATTGTACAGTATTGTTAAAAATTCTAAAACTGAATTTACATCTGGTCACAGGGGATTTTCCGACCCTTCACAGAAATATAGCCATCTTTTAATGTATGTGTCATACTGCCGTTTTGTAGATGATCTCCATGATTGTAAAATAAGGGTTCTTGCTTGGCGAGGTATTCCCTTACTTCTGAGGATTTTCCGGATATATAAAAAACTCCCAGGCTCAGGTGTTTTAGTGAATGTTTCCTGTCTGGTTTGTTGGGTAGATACAGTGCTGTTTGTGGACAAGGAAGTTGATGGCAAGGCCCACTGATTAGACTGAGTAGGCTTGGCCACCAACATTGAGCAGGCCATATTGGTGCTACTAATACTGCTGTTATTCTGTCTTCTTCTACCTTCTGTAGAATGCGTGATATCAGACTGAAAGGAGGGAACATATCATATGTATGATTTTTTCATGCAAGTGAGAAAGCATCAACAGCAGATGCCTCAGGCTCAGGTCTTCTTGAAACATAACTCTTTAATTTATAATTTAATCTTGATGCAAACAAGTCCATGTCAAGCATTGGGAGAAGTTTGTATATTTTGTTAAACACATCTGTAGTAAGGGACCATTCTAAATCATCATTAATTTTCCTAGACATTCTATCTGCTTCTATATTTAAAATCCCTGGGACATGGGTGACGGTCAGATGGATCCCTTTAGAAATGCACCAAAACCAAAAATTTCTAGCTAACCTATCCAATTTTGATTCCTCCCTCCATATTTATTTACGTAGGAACAGCTAGTTGTATTATCCATAAATACTTTGACATGAATGTTAGAAGTATTTTTGCACAGGGATGTAAGAGCTAAGTAGCATGCTTTTAGTTTTAATATGTTTATGTGAAACTTCTGTTCTTCTATAGTCCATAGACCCTCTGTTTTGATATTATTACTCTTGTCATATGCCCCCCAACCTTCCAATGATGAATCAGAATATATGGCTATTATAGAAGGACCATGAGAAACCTTTTTTGAAGCAGTAGGTATATTTGTTATCCACCACTTAATTATCCTTTTTATCCCATCTTTAATCTTCATGTAGCTATCAAAATTACCCCTATGAATTATTAATTCTGTTTCTCTTACTTTTTCTAATGATTTGATAAAAAGGGGGCATACTCAACTCCTGGCCCAGCAGCAACCAATTTCCCTATTAATGCAGAGAAATTCCTTATAGTTGTACGTTTCATAGATAACATATAAGTGCATAAGGCAATTATCTCATTTTTCCTAGCATCTGTAAGCCTTACCGTCATAGTTTTAGAGGAAAGTATAAACCCCAAAAATGTAATGTTTTGCCAAGGCGGTAACACAGATTTTGTTGGATGAATAGTCAATCCTAATGAGTCCATTAAAGTAACGGTGTCTTGTATGTTATCAAGACATGCCTTATAAGAATTACCTTGCAGGCATGAGTCGTCTATGTAAGCAGTACTTATGTGGCCAGCTGATCGTAATTTTGCAAAAGCTGGCTTAAGGATTTTTGTGAAAATACGTGGGCTGCTCGTTAGGCCCATGACTAGTGATGTAAATTGATATTTAATATTTCTATGTAAGAAATGGAGGTATTTACCATCCTTTTTGTAAACAGGAATAGAGTAAAAAGCATCAGACAATTCGACAGAACCAAAATAGCAATCTTCCCTCATTGCATCTATAGCCGATTGTAGTGTTTCCATTTTAAGGTGATGTTTATCCATGCAATCTAGATTGAATTTTTTCAAATTAAGTATAATTCTTACTCTACCATTCTTCTTAGGCCATATGAAAATATTTGATATATATTCACCAATGTTTGATTCATTTTCTGGAACAATTTCAATTATTCTTGTTGATATAAATCGATCGATTTCATTTTGAATTTCGTCTTCTTCTTGATCAGAAAATTTGTATGGATTTGGGACAATTATTTGATTAGGAATTTTGTTTAATTCTACTTCCTATCCACTAACAGTCTGCAAAATCCACCTGTCATTAGTTAATTTGGCCCAAACTGTATAATGTGTTCTTGTTTTTCAGGCATGAAAATTGTCAGGGGTGTTGTTTATAATCCATGGAATTGTACTTACAAGGTTCACTTTTTCTTGTTCTGCACCCTGTTGCCGCGATTGCTCTGCATTTTTCTCCCAAATCTTTGTTGACCTCTGGATTGTTGGTTCCTCTGGTGAGGCCTGTTTTGGTACCGGTTGTTTTGAAACTGGGCACCGGCTCCCAGTTTTTTGGCCAAAAAAGACTTTGTTTTGGTATGGCACAGTTGTATTCTTGAATCTGTCAGGGATTTAATATTTTCAACAAGGTTATCCCCAAAAGGCTTTGTTGCGGAAGCCTGGTTATCACCTAAGGTCTTGTATTTGTTATCAAGCTCTTTCCTTATTTTCTCCTGTCTGGTAACAATTGAATTGACAATTCCATTTGTGGTCAGCTTAAAAGCATCAGAGATAAGAGACTTTAGCTCTGAGTCACTTGTTTTTTGCACTCTTTCAAGTGCTTTGACAATAGGGACAGCTATCTTGGCAAACTCTCCATGACTTTTCTGCAAAATGTAGTCATTTGCCCTTGTGCTACTCCTCAACTGTCTCCAGAGAATACATTCAACTTGAGACACTTGCAAAAACTCAATGTTTTTTGGGCATTTGTGTCTGGCTTTGATTTCTTTGATCTTTTCCTCTTGTGGTTTGCTTTGGATTGCCTTGTTTGTGATCGCTGCTAGTTTTTCTTTAATTGGCTCCCCTACATCATCTTCTTCCAAAAAGAAATTATTTAGTTCATCTAACAGGCCATCCTGTTCTTGAGCTTTGTCCCCCATGTCTTGAAGGAAATTGTCAATGTCATCATCCTCACTATCATCACTGGATGACATAATGTCATCATCGGTACAAGTTCCTGTTCTAGGCCTCTTAGATGGTCCCGGTTCTTGTCCGTCGACCTTCCTTTTCAAGTTTAAAAAATCTCCTTTTAGTTCTGACAATGTTGCATTTATGTTGCCAATAGATTTAGCAACTGCAGAAAACTCATCCATGAGCTCCTCAAGTGTTTGAGAATTTTTTCTCCTCTCTGAGATACAACGTCAACATTTTGTGATTTATTGTTTGTTGTGATTATTTGTGTGTCCTGAAATTGAACCATTCTCTACATTATCAGTATGTCAGTCAACTTATCCTAGTATCAAAAGCCCATCTGTAAATGTAGCCTGCAAAATGAAACATTTAAATAATAGCTCATTATTGTGAATGTGACTTGACAAGAATGAAATCCTCCATTAGATAAATAAACGATTAGTGTCAAATACTATCTTGCCATAGTAACCTGGATGACAGGTATATTCCCAGAACTGGCTGTTATCTGTTAGTAATTAGTGTTGGCAGAGATTAAGCTTAGGCTTTTTAGTTTTTATGACTTTGTATTAGACACAAACTTTAAACCCAGTATTCATTACAATATTGAGTTATATATTATATTTGCAATGGCTGATACTTTAGATTTTATTATTGTTTGCCTTTCAAGCTATTACTGTGATGTGACAGTAATTATAAATAATTATGATTTTTGCCTTATAGACTAGTACTACAATGTTTTAGTATGTATGATACTATGCCTTTCAGACCAGTACTACGATGTAGTAAATATGATACTATGCCTTTCAGACTAGTACTATGATGTAGTAGTACATATAATATTATGTCTTTCAGACTAGTACTATGATGTGGTCGTACATATAATATTATGTCTTTCAGACTAGTACTACGATGTGGTCGTACATATAATATTATGTCTTTCAGACTAGTACTACGATGTGGTAGTACATATAATATTATGTCTTTCAGGCTAGTACTACGATGTGGTAGTACATATAATATTATGCCTTTCAGGCTAGTGTAACAGGATATTCAATAATCATTCAATTATTAACAATTGAAAATATCCTTTTGATGCCTTTCAGGCTGTTACACATTACAATAATTATCATGTTTCCATGACACTGATATACAGGCATATTGTATCAAATCTTGTACAGCTCATAAAGAGACTGTGAATGGCCTTCAGACTTAAACATTTTTTGATGTTAGCTTCTTGTTTCTATAATATAACTTACATGACCTAATTTAGATTTTGTGTTAGTCGAGACACTACTAATTATTAGAAATAATACAACTTACCATAATGGATTATTCCAAATAAAGTATACTTAATATCACTATAGTTATAGAAAGTTTAGAAAGAATGTACAACTGTACTCACTGCTGATAAACCTTGCTCTGATATTTGCTGCTGGTCGCTGTGCTATCTCTCTGTGGGGCCCATTGGGGAGTTATGCAGAGGATGAAATTAAACCGAATTTCTAAGAAACTTACATTTCAGAAATTATGGGAGTATTTGTGACCGCTTAATATGTTTTCAGTGCGAAAGTAATTTTGTCAACATATGCAAACATTAATATATGATACATCATATTATATTGAAGAATGGCTATGTTATGGGTGTTATTCAAGCAGAATATTAAAAGTTGTATTTAGGTCTTTGCTCTGAAGAATTACTTTCTTCAGGGCTTTTTACTGTTTTGGTCTTTCTTGCTGTAGTTCCTAAGTTTTGTGGGTTTTTATTTGAATAATATATATTTTTTTATAGGGAACAATTCGTTAATTAATTTTATTTTATGCAACATAAGGTGCAAATCTTAGAGTACAATATTTATCCTTACATTACAAATGTTATGTGTTGCAACTGCAAATATTTTACCCAGATTATCATGGATGTTAAATTGTATTCTGGAAGCTAAATAAGTGTATTATTCCAGTTTGCAGTTGTTTCAGTAATTACATGTACAAAGATTTAAAATGATAATTATTTACTGCAACTATGATGAAAAATGCACTAAAGTCAGTTTCTTGATGTATTTAGTCAGGAAATGTTCTTTTGGACTGCCTAAGTCAATTTCAGTTATCCACTGTGAATTAGGGTTATGTTTTGAAAACATTGTGTTAATGACAAAACATGAATTTGTTGCTTCTAGAAATGAGACTGAAAATGGTTTTGATGAAATTCGTACTCATGAAGGAACAGTGGTTCTAGCTCGACAAGCAAGGAAAAATTTGGAAGATGGGAAAAAAGGTTTGCTTAATATCACAATTTATGCATTTTTTTTCGTAAGATTATCAGGGCGCGAAAAATTTCTTGAGGGTCACTTGTCCTGCATAAAATCCACTCATCCTATCCTTGATGTCACTTGTCCTACCACTTAAAGTAGCAAACCCAAAAAATAACACTGAAACAATAAATATGTTGTTATGGAAACGCCTGGACCTTATTCAATCATTTAAGGAGCTAAATACAGCCTAAGCCACCCTACTGGCACATAGGCTGGCATCATGACATTTTGGACATGATGCAGACGATATCAAATAACGCCACCACAAACAATGGTAAACAGTCTGTGAACGGTCCGAATAAATGCCAGTCCAAGGCCGTTTTACAGGTATCTCAGCCCAGCTAATCGAGTTTAACATAAACATCTCCACTTATTTCTCAAAGGCTTAGATATATTACTCATCTATCTTTTGTATAAAGTATGTTATATGTATGAACTGAAAATATGATAAGGTATGTATATTTACTTGTGAGAAAGCGTTTTGCCACTCACCAAGAGATCCGGACAATTGGCATTTACTCAAAACCAGTGCCATTACTGATTTTTCCTTCTGTCAGACAGGAAATTTTGAACAGGTATTTAGTAAAATAGTTACCCAAAATTTTCCGCTCTAAGATAATTTTTTCTGACCTTTTGCATTGGATTATTAGGCGAAAGCTACTCCTGCGGCCGATTATCTACTCGTCCGGACCCTAAACTCACTCGTCTATACGAGTGGATGAGTGGATTTTTGTGCTCTGATTTAAAAACAATGTTGATGTTAAACATGATGATTATCTGTTTTGAGTTTATAAAATGGCTTGTTGAATGTGGGCATAGTTGCACTGAATATCATAGAATTTATTGAGTTGATTAAGAATGTAATTGCTTCTGTCTGCATAGTCAGACATAATCACATGTTTTCTCCAACCCAAACATCTTCAGCAAAATTTTCAAAAAATAGTTACACATGGCCAAGAAGCAACAAAATTATGACTTTTCTGAAAACGGGAGAAATTTTAAGTTTTCTAGTTTGTCTAGACACTTAGTGATCATTTTTAGTTGCAAATGTATTTATGAAAATGAAGATAAATGCCATAACATGAAACAATTTATGCCCAACATGAAAGCTCAAGATTATTGGTTTTGTTCAGTATATGGTGTCAAATAATGTAGCATATATTAATTGATTCTTATAACATCCCAGTTTGCAGAGAAAGGTGTCAAGGGTGTGTGCTGGGCATTTTCGATGCCACACTTTGATATTATTGATGGAATGTGCTTGGATTATATGCATGCAGGTACATAAAACAGTTTTTGCATACTCATATGAATTTTGGAGCATTTAAAGCATTAAAAAATAGGTTGTCACTCAACCCATAAATGAACAATGAGTGACAAACTGGATCTAGACTTATCAAAAATGTGATGCATTTTTGTCATTATTAGTCAGTTTCAGTCAAAGAATATTGTTTCCTTAATTATAATGAAAATGTCAGTAACAAGTTACCTTATAATGCCACAGCTTTTACCATTTTAATTATTTAAATACGTTAAAATCTGCGTTTTAAACTTAATATCAATGATTTCAGCTTAAATTGTTGAATCTTTTTATGTATTTTGTCCACAGTTCTTCTAGGAGTAATGAAACAGCTTATCAAACTATGGTGTGACAGAAAAGATTTTTACCCAAGAGTGAGTACGAGGAGGTCCAGAGTCGATTATTGAAATTCACGACCCCTAGCAACTTCTTGTTCCCCAAGACCATTGGATGAGCCTAAGCATTGGAAAAGTAATTGCTGCTATACTTTAAATGTTCTCTAGACTTAATTTGCATATTTATTTACAATACTTATTCATGGGTAGATAGTGAAGAAAGTAAAAAATGTTGAGAGATTGTATACATCTGAGTTTTTCTCTTGTCTTCTGCTAAAAACCCATTTGTGAAAAAAGAAAGACTGAAAATATTCAAGAGCCAGTCCAATTTATGTTCTGTATAGTCATAATTCTTTAAAATATTGTCCAAGAATAAGTGACACACAAGCAAACAATATTAGATTAAAGCCTGTATTCCTTGTCCTCATGACCAATATGGATTAAAAACAAGTAGAGAATGTAAAATTAATTTTGCAAATATCTATTTAATGGAATTTTTCTATTACATGTGTTTGTTTCTATTACATGTGTTTGTACTCATATAATATTATAGCTAAAGTACACGTATATTTTATGAAGAGATATATTGTGCTGTTTCATATTTTGTATAAGTGTGTGGTTTTATTTCAGCTTCAGAGTACAGGTCATTACTACTGTATTATGGACCAGCATGTTTGCATGGCAAATTAAAAGCCGAGTATTATGACCATTAATTTTATGTTGTTATTGTCAGCAGTATGACTCTTGTTGCAGGAATGGATAACCAAAAACGACATTGATTCTACAAAAAAGACACCTGCAGTTCTTCAATTATCAGATGTCAACACTCTATGGTATGATCTATTTTAAGTTGTCAGGGTTTTGGCTCACTTTTTAAAAATAATGATGTAATGTATTAATTTGACATAGAATTTAAGAACAGTATGGGCTAAGAATGTTGGAATTAAGGTTTACGGACCCTGAAACTCATTCTCCTTATAACTATTTATGGTTGCCTTTTAGGATTGTTGACATATAAAAATAGTTAAAAGACTTTTTCTTGACAATTGACTCGACAAATGGACATTTTTCCAAAGATCATTTCAAATTATATTGATTTTGGACCAACATTTTCAGAATATCTATTTGATTGCACCACATAAAACCTACATACATATTTTCTTCTTTGTTTAAATGATATAATAAAGAACCCGCTAGATCGTCTTAGATCTTATCTATAGATAAAGTGATAGGCCTGAAGAGTTAAATGACACAGGGGTCACATTTCAAGGGAGACAATTTTTGGTAAAATTTCCAAAAAATATTTCCATTTTCATAACATAAATTAATGAAATATATTACATTGGGAACTTATTTTTTCACAGAAAACAAATTAAAGCAACTAAGTGGTAACATTTTATCCAAAATATAGTCAGGTTATAATACATTTTAGCATGAATAACAATAATTGAAGAATATAGTAACAATGTGTATAAAAACAATCACATGAAGCCATATATGTTCACATAATCATGTTTCTATGTTGATGTACAACTACCCTACAGTGTTTGAACTCTTTAGAAACATTGAATATCAATGTAAGTTCCACAGATCTAGGACAAAATAAACCTGACAATTGAAAATTGTCTTATATTCAAGGAAAATACACTAAACAAATGCCTGTCACAGAAAATCAAAATCATACTTCCCCAAAGAACTGAGGAGTACATATTGTAAGATATTAGATGTTTAAGTACAATTTAGATAACAGTTGTGAAAGAGAGCATGAAAAAAATACAATAAAATTAGGACCCAAAACAAGTTACTTGTTTCCAGTAACCAGACGATCCTGATTTTTCACCCCAGACTAAAATTTTTTTTCAATTTTGGAAACTGAGAAAACTACTGTTATAATTTCGTGTTCCTTAAGCATTATAAAGTACATTTATTCTTAATGTATATATTGTATGAAACAATTGTGACAATACTATAATAAGTGATTTATAACCTGTTGTGATACTATAAACATGTGGTAGTTCTTATAAAAAGTTTAACTGACAACCGACCCCAATTCTTGGTCTGTTATTGGAAACAAGCCATTTTTTTTACTTCACAACAAGATCTGTTTCAAAAAATGTTGATTTGATATAACAGTATCCAGTGTTCTTTTTGTATTTGTAACCCTTGGTTGTCTTTTACTATTTTTAGACATAAATGCTTTTAAATCTGGAAATGACAATATTGTTTTGAAGATTGAAGGTGAAAACTGTCATAGCCCTAAAAAGGTTGCTAATCATTTTAATAACTTTTTTACTACAGTTGCATCAACACTTGTTGGAAAATTACCATGCCCTGCCAAATTGTTTGTCTAAGATTCTCAGGTTCTGTTGGATTTTTATACAGACAGAAATGTTAATAAAAGTAAATTTGTTTTAAAACATGAATCTGAAGCATTTGTTCATAAGGAACTACAGAACCTTAAATCATCCAAAAGTACTAGTTTAGATGACGTGCCTGCCAGATTTTTAAAGGACTTGGCAGTTTTTACAAAAATACTAGTAACATATCTTGTAAATATGTCAATTTCTGAAAACTGTGTGCCTGATGAAATGAAAGAAGCTAGAGTTAAGCCTTTGTATAAGAAAAACAATAATACTTATGTTAGTAATTATCGACCTGTTAGCATTTTAAGCATTGTGTCAAAAATTTTAGAAAAGTCTATTTATACACAACTTGAATAATTCTTATTCGATAATAATTTGCTGTATGAGCTTCAGTCTGGTTTCAGAAACGCATATTCTACTGATACCTGCCTTGTCCACCTGATGGATCATATAATAAACAATAACTCTAAACGACTTTTTACAGGCATGGTAATGCTGGATTTACAGAAAGCATTTGACACTGTAGACCATAACATTTTATGTAGGAAATTCAAAATAATTGGTGTCGAAAATACAGATTGGTTTATGTCTATTTGTCAGATAGAAAACAAATTGTTTGTGTCAATAAATCAGCTTTCAGATTATAAACCTGTAACATGTGGTGTTCCCCAAGGAAGTATTTTAGGACCTCTTTTGTTTTTATGTTACATCAATGATATGATAATTAGTATAGACCCAGAATGTAAATTTATCTTATATGCTGATGATATTCCAATTTTGTATGCACATAATGATCCAAATGTTGTTTCTGAGAAACTAGGCAATGTCATGAATTCATGTTCTGACTTGCTAGTTGACAACAAACTATCCCTACATTTGGGAAAAACTGAATGTATAGTATATGGATCCAAACGAAAACTGAAAAAGTCGAAAGATTTTGAAATTGTGTGTAATGGTCATACTATTGAGTCAACTACTGTTGTAAAATACCTCGGAGTTAACATAGATAATTCATTATCGGGTGAAAGTATTGTTAATAACATTGTTAGTAAAGTAAACTCATGTCTTAAGTTCATGTATAGAAATGCTAAATCTTTGGACACTAGGACTAGAAAATGTGTTCTGCTTTAATTCAATGTCATATAGATTATGCATGTTCTTCTTGGTACCCAAGTTTAAACAAGAGTCTTAGAGACAAATTACAAATATGTTAAAAAACTGTTAGATTTATATTTGGTATGGGCCCAAGAGAAAGAGTTAACCAGTCTAACCTTGCAGATATGTCACTTCTAAATGTAGAAAATAGAAACAAGCAGTTAAGATTGAATCATGTATTTAAAATTGTTAATGATGACAAGTGTCCAGGATATATGAAAGAGAATTTTGTGTATGTTAAGGATACCCATTCATATTCTACAAGGTCCACTATATTCAATTTTAGAGTGCCCAAATGCTACAGAAAAGACAATGTCACATTTTATTATAGTGCAATTAAGGATTGGAATTCATTACCTGATTCAATTAAAAAGATAGATGAAAAGTTCAAGTTCAAAACGACTGTCTAAAACCACCTTCTTAGTCTAGCCACATCATAGTTGTTTCTGAACAAATTATTTATTTAGATCTAAATAATATCTAAGTAGAAAGCCGTATAATGCTTTAGTCAGTCATTATGGCAGATATATTATGGAAACAAGTTTTGTCTGTAACTTCCAATCTCTAAATTATTCTTACAGATTTTTATTAGTTTTTCGTTTCGGCTTTGCTTTTTGTTGTGAGTATAGTATTAATAATAGTAAGTATAATCAATGGACCCCATCGGAAATAAGCCTCCGGGCTTTCATGGGCTATCCAAGGGTTTTACACACTATTTCAAGTTACTCATCATTGAATAAAAATCGTCTTTTTTATGTCAGTGTAGGCTGTGAATTGTTTCTGTAATATATATTTTAATTGTTAACACTTAGAAACCAATGCCAACTGTGATAAAATACTGTTTTAGTTCATGATGCAGCAATATTTTCAACAGTGGGTAATATACAAACAGTGCTTGAGACTAGATAAGTCAAAGAAGGAAGATCCTTTGCTTTTCCTTAAGGGGCCTATGTTGATTGTTAACTGCCTTGAGAGAAAATGTAAACTTGATTACATCCGGAATTATTGTGACTGAGTGCTATAAGAGTTTCACTAAAGTGCGTACATCATCTACGCATCATGAGCAATGTACATAAATAATGTCTCACGCAAGATCTTCCTTTCTGTAACTACTCCTGTCAGAATAGGTTTTGCAAAACAGTGATAAAGTGTCTAAACATCCAACTGCGTACTTGAAGAATTCCTCTAGCTTGCTGGCATTGGTTATAGCAGACATAAGAACAGTGAGATCGAACTTCCTGCCATTGTGGGCCACCAACACAACACTATTATACTGTTTAAGCCACTGTATGAAATCAGTAACAGCACACTGTAAGTTTACTGTTTTCACTGCTGTCCCATTAAAAAACATGGTACCACCTGCCATACTTATTCCAGTGGTTTGTTGTGCTCAGGTAGAATGTAGAATGAAAACTCATTTCCTGTCCTAACATCTCTGGCAGCTATTTGGCTGTATCCTTAGAGGATAAAAAGACATATTGTTACACAGTTTGTCTATAGTTAGTAGGGTATATTTTACCTTACCAAATGTTAAAAAAACGATTTTAATTACCTCTAGACCTTTCCTGACGCAAATCATAGAATGATTTAAGTGAAAATTTAACTTTATGGACCATATGTGAGGAATATTCATAGGCTGAATGCCAAAATGATTATCTTTTTCACAGGTTGAATTTCATATTACATGTAAAAGACTGATTAATTAATTTGTGATAATCTTACTCCATTTCTCTTTGATAGGCATCATGTACTGTTATTTCCATGAAATCTGATGCTACTTTTTCAACGCTCTTTCCTGCATGCCTCTCCATCTTCTTGAGTTTACTGTTGCTAATAGTTGGAATGCTTAGGGCTGCCAGCAGGTCGTTCACTTTGTGCAGTTCTCCTAAACTGTCAGTCATAGCTAAAACGGAAGGAACTTCAATTAATGTTGTGTCATTTATATGACATCTTTAGCAAATCATTTACAAATTTGATCATTTAGAAAAGTATATCTGCAGACTTTTCAAAAAATGTATTAACATTAGTGGTCCTATAAGACACCCTGGCAGCAGTCAAAGTACCCATGCTAGCAATCACATTAAAACAGCTGAAAAAATTATGCTTTTAAAAAGTAGTATAAAACAGGTTTAGGTGTAAGAAACTCGTGAACATGGTGTCAGACAGCAAAATACAGCTTTAATCTCCACAATGTTTATAGTATTGACAATGGGTACAAAGTGTTACAGGTATGAAACATATTTTTTTGTCACAGTAAATATAAACAATAAAAAACAGATAAAACATTGCCTACATCAGTAATTTGGTCAAACTGGACAAAAAGCATTTAATAAACTTACAAATATATTACAAAATCTCTTTGGGACTTACCTGTTCCAAGCTTGAAGCCTGAAGTCCCTTGTTTAGTTTCTTTCGTCAATTTTCCGTGAGCATCACAACTTATATATTCACAATCACTGTTCATGCATTTAACTTATAAATACCCTCTCAAACCTTTCTTAAGTTCGCACCAATGACACTGTTTTCACATAATGGTAAAGGCCCAAGTCTACACATTTTACACAATTTCAGTCCATCAACACAGAAAATTTCCCCAAGCATCAACCCTCTTTCCAACTGTCATTCTGTCTTGAATTAGCCGTACTTTCGACATGTTCCACTTGCACGTAATCACTCACTGTGTAATTGAGCTCTTTCTCTACAATTAAGTGGGAAATATCTTTGTTTTATCCATTTCTTTCCTTTAGGAAGAAAAGCAACCACGGCGATCATGCTTTTGGTCCGGCATCTTTATTGCTAACGCTGGTTGATCACATGTTATTTCATGATGATCAAGTGGTCGGTAAAGTGACCTTACGGACATAACCGACATAACACGAAAGAACAATCTTTCAGGGTCCGTAGTCCTTAATTGATGTATTTTGCTTTGTCAATTATGTGGTAAATGGACTTCTTGATGTATTATTCATTTTCGAAAATGAAGGTGGATGACTTGTCTTGGTGGTTCTTAGTATTGCTTGTTATCTATCTAAAGAAAAAAGATTTTATTATATACCACTATGAATGGTTTAATCTGATTGTTATTCCGTATTCTTTTGTGGAGTATATTAATCATTGACTGAATTATCTGAATTAGAGGGTAGTTGTATATTATTTGTTTATTCTGGAGGTTCCCTTAGTCTTTGTCATACAGATCATCTTTGTGCTGTTCTAAGTGCGTGAACAATTGCTTTGTCTTCTAAAACTGTGCTTGAATAATTTTTTAAATGATAATGACACACAGTGAAAGATGTATTTTAAATTTTAATATTTCCAGGTAGAAGTTCAATGACTTTCTCACAGCACTTACTGTTACGCTTGTCGCATGCTGGGAAAAGGAATGGACCACTGTGGTGCCAAAGTTGTTTCTTCTTTGAAGACTATGACAGTGAACTGTGACAGTTCTTCCATAGCTCTCAGCATCCAGATTCACAGGTAAATCATTGTTTTGTTTTCCTTAGTTTTGTTTAGAGAGACTATATTTTTCTTATGCATTTAAATACCTTACCTGGCTCAGTTGGTTGAAAATAAATGCCTTCCACCTGCCTTAGGTGTTTTTTTTTATGGTTTATTATCGTTATTTGTACTCAGAAGTGCTTTAATATGATTAAACTGTATTATTGTACTTCCTTTATTAGTTAGTAATTAATTTCACACCAAAGTTAAATGAACAATTTACAAATACTCATTGCTATTTCATTATTTAACACACTTTTATTTTCAGTTCCATATGGTCTATGTAAATTAATTTTCTCTCTCTCTTTGATAGTGTTTTTAAACTTTTTGATGAAAAATAGTCTTTTGAAGTCTGATTTTTGCTTCTTATTTTTCATATTCATAATAACACATATTACAAATTTTCAGAAGTTTTTAAAGACCTTAATAATGTGTTTACATGATATATATTAATCTATCAAGAAAACAGTTAATGGGATCATATGGTTAGGTTTTTACAAATATGTTTGGAAAGTGAGAGAACCAATGGAACTAGCTGTCTTGGTTTCTTTGCTTGTAAAGTATTTGATTAAAAAATAATGAAATTTAACAGAATACATTGTATACATTCGTACATACATACATACATTGTTTTTATGAATTCCCTATATTTTCAGCAAAAAAAATCAGGTGTCTACCAGGTGCACAAAAGCCCTCCCCCCCCCCTGAACTTTTTACAAGGTGGGCAGGAAATTTATCCACCCTCCGTGTCTTGATGAACTTAGAAGGTCAGTTTTCTCAATGTGTATCAGGACAAAAATGTTAGGTTTACTTTTGTTTTTCAGTTGGTAACAAAAGAACAGAAATCCTTGAAGCAACAGCTGAAGAATACATTAAGAAACAAACACAATGATCCCCTTGGGTTTAGGGTGGAAATGTTTAAAGGAAAAGGTACTATTACATGCTGTGCTGAAGATTATGCTCATCCATTGTCATACTCTTATGTTCTTTTTATGAAACTTAATCCCCCACTGTTGTTTACACTGGAGGGGACTATAGGTTTATCCTCTGTCTGCCTTGTCTGTCAGGCTGTCTGGATCATGCGATAACATGAAGACCATATACATCATGTTGATGGAATTTGGAGTCTGAATAGATGGCAGTATGGAGATTATTCATGTCATGTTGTCTTATAATATTGAGCCAGAAAAAGTCACACTAACTCTTACCATCAGCAATAGCAGCACTTACAACATGGAAAAAACAACACAAACACTTCAACAAAAAGTGCCAAAGTGTTTATAAAACCATGTTTAACTTGATAATATTTTACTACTACAGTTGCCTACAAATCTGAAAAATGTACACAAATAAGTATTTCTAAACATAAGACTTAATAGCATCTTTCTAGTATAGAGGCATAATGTCCGGACCTTGTAATCCGAAGGCCATAATTTTAAGCACAATTTTCAGCTTACGCTTGAAATTTGATACTATGAAAAAATACGTTCATTCTACTGATATTCATCACAGTATATTTTAAGTATTTTTCACCATGAGATAAAAACAGTATCAAATAATCCATTCTTGTTTACAACAAATTCAAATATATTTATTTATGCTAAATGGCCATCGGCCCATATACATAATATATACAACATATAATATGATAACAAACTTGTAGTCAGGTTACATTATTATCAAATATATATATACATATATCTATATCAAAATTACAATTCACAGGATTAAGTAGTGACAATTCATTATAACATGTCAATTTAAAACAGATTTCTTTCTTTAAATGTATAATATAAGTGCATTGCAATATTTTGATTTACACGATTATTGTTCCCTGACATAAGATTATAAAATTTGTGGACAGATGGATTGTTATAATAATATTCAGGAATATATTGATCTTCAGACATTTTAAACATAGATAATCTACTAGAAAAATACAATCCAACATAAGTAAAACCATTTACTACATCAATTGGTTTATTACAATATGTCCACTTCTCTCTTCTTGCTAGCTGACCACCTTTTTTGAAGACAACTATTTTTGTTTTGGTAATATTAACAGATAGCTTACTTTGATCACAAAACTGTTGTAAAACATTTAATTGTCTTTGTAGACCAACAACTGTATCAGAAAGGAGAGCAATGTCATCTGCAAACATTAATAAAAACATTTCTACAATATCTGGAAAGAGTTGTATACCTCTTATATTATGTTCACATAACAATGAATATAACTCATTAATGTACATTGAAAACAAAATCGGGCTTAAATTACAACCCTGTCTTACACCAACTGGACATTCAAATATATCAGTGTAACCTAAGTTTGTTTTAACAAAAGATTTTACAGATGAATATATGGACAGCATAGATTGGTATAATTCATCTTTAATACCATTGTTTTTTTTTTCAAAATATTAAACAAAACAGGTCTATTAACAGTATCAAATGCCTTCTGGAAGTCCACAAAGGCAACATATACAGGTTTACCAGACATATTAAGATATTTACTTACAACAGAGTAAAGTATATAAGCATTATCAACTGTTGAGTAGTTAGGCCTAAAGCCTGCTTGGCATTCAGATATCTTATTATATGCTTCTACATAGAAACTTATACGTTTGGTAATAATATTTAGTATACCTTTCTTAATATGTCTAACAAAGCAATTTCTCTATAATTATTTGGTTCATGTATAGATCCTTTTTTATGAATGAGTATTATTACAGACTTAGTCCAATGTGTAGGGAATTCACCAGAAGTAAAAATTCTATTAAACTGTTTATATATAAATGGTAAAAGTATATAAATACCATAAACAATATGCTGTGGTAAGATTCCCTTCCGAAGATTATCTAACATCTAAACTTTTAATACATTGTAGTATTTCAGAATTACTTATAGGAGAATTGAAAATCATGTCCTCTATTTCATCAATATTAGAATTATTTTCTTCACTAACTTCTTCTCAATGCTATTTGAATCTTCATCCCCACACGAGAAGATGCCACTAAAATGTTCAAACCAACTGTCTGATGATATGTCAGGTTTAGATTCAGCTTTCACAGAAAGTTTTTTAATCTCTCTCCAAAATGTCTTAGGGTTGTTTATTGATTTTTCTAATTTACATAGGTAGGTTTTATTATATTCATAGCCCTTCTTTTGCATAATGATTTATACTCCTTCTTAGCTGACAAATACAAATTTAAGTTAATTACACATCTCTTAAACCTAAATTTATTTAAAAAGGTTCGCACAGTTTTTTAGCAGATTTACAATCATGGTCGAACCATGGTTTATTCATCAATTTCTTTTTGGACTTAGCAGTTCTTTTAAATTCTGCAGCACTTTGAATGATGGGGCTGATTCCAGTTCATTTATAATACAGTTAATATCTGATTCATTGTTGTTTAGCATAAATTCAACTGTATCCATACAACCAGCATGTATACTGTCTGATAATGCCTTAACATATGTTTCACTATTATCATTATTTAGTGTATAATAAGAGTGTGGACTTTGCGCATGTTTTGTTACCTCATCGATACATTTTTTATCTAATGATATATTCAAACAAATTGGCAAATGGCAACTCTCAGTAGATGATATAATATCCATTTCATTTGATACATCCAACATGGTTTTTGATAATACATAATAATCTATGGTACTACTGCATTTCTTATTTGTAAAAGTAAAGCCGCAACTAGCAGTGCCGAATCTACCATTAGCTATATATATAACAGGTATGAAGATAATGTACCTAGCTTGCTGTTTATGTAAACAATTATCAGCAGTTATTGTTTTCAGGAAGTGGTGTTGTAAATGACTGGAAAAGAACAAAAGGAGACTTGCTGTTAGTATACAAAGGAGAAATCTCAAAAACCCAGCGAAGTAAACACCAGGAAAGACTACATATCAACAGGATTTAGGTTCTTCAAATCAAATGGTAAACACATGTGGCAAACACATTGCACACAAATATTTAGCCTACCTATTGGTACCTTTATATATACATATATATGTGACATATTGTCACTGGGATTGGTACCTTTATATGAGAGTCAAAAGTATTTTTACAAGTTGATACAAAAGCAGTTGTCCAAATCAAGTGTTTTCTAGTCTGACCAAGTTTGTTTAATTTATCTGCAGATGAAAAAGCTTGAAAATAAAACAACCGCCCAAAGTAGAAAACAGGCACGACAATGAAACGATAATGTAATCTAAGGAATGCATACCAGTCACTCTGCAGTGCATGCACAGATATGAGAAACTGAAAGTTTCAACATTATACGACACCTGTATTCATGATTTTGTTTGTTACTTGTTTTCAATCTAATTAACAATATGAGTGCTGCTGTGCGATTTCCAACCTGAGGGGTCAAATTTGATATTTTCACTTTTTTTGCATATTCATATAGCACAATCATTTTTCTTTCAGAAAATCATCATTTTTTAGAAATTATCTACACTCATGTTGTTGTTATGACGTAAGAAAGAACGTTATGTATAAGGGGCAAATGTAATGATGTTACCAACATTAATTGTAAACAGAAAATCAACACTGTTTAAGTATCGTCTGATTGCCGCAAAGCTTTTAATTTTTCTGTATAATAAAGAATATGATAGATTTCATAAATGTATGCATTAAATTCATGATAATAATGTTCTTTATGTATAATTAACACTGGGTAAAATATTTAATTTTCTTACTGTATGTAATATAACATAACACAGGCATACAGTGAATTATACAAATAATTTAACATACATACTGCATTCATTTGTAAGGTCAAAGTTGAAATACATAAAAGTACCACAACAAGTCAAAGGTATTTCTCTATACAATAAATAACTGGTACATGAATTTTTAAGAGTGTAGAACTAATGACAAAAATAGCACCACTGTATGAGATTTATCACAACTTTGAACTGATAAGCTAATTCGGTTAATTGATATTGTCAAATGAAATTATCAATGTTATTGATAGCAATAGAATGAAGGGAATAATGATCAATTTTTGACATCATAAAGTAAATGATTTATTTATTCAGGATCAATTAGTGGAAAATTGCGTACACAATGACACAAACAACTTCAAATGGCACAAACAAAGCCATGAAGTGATTAATGAAGAACAAAACTATTATTCCTCAGATAAAGGAGGGCATGTTATGTCCTGATATTGATGTCTGACATGTTGTCTAACATGCTTGTAAAGATACAACTGACGTTCAGCAGACAAGCTTGCTGCTTGGATTGGTTCAGGCTGTTCTATTTTATGAGGATCGAACATGGCACCTGCATTCTTCAGCAGCATAAAAGTGAAGGCTTCTCCATTTGATGTATGTTTTGCAGTAACTTGCCCTGGATGATCATGTGAAAATTCAAACACATGAAATTTGGAAATGCCTTTCAGTGTGGTTTGAAGAATCTGGCAATGAACGTTTTCCAGTCTCTCCATTCCCAATTTACCACACTACTTTCAGCATCCTATAATTACAAAATATTACTAAAATTAGTACAAAACTATGGCTGCAAAACTTACCAATTGACAAATGTATTATTAACTAAAGTTTTAAGCATCATTTAACAAGTTAACATTATTTGAGTGGCTAATAGAGCATTACATGAAGTTTCATTTGTTCTTTTCAATAAATCATCTTTTATGAAAGAAATCCCTAATTACTGTTAGAAATTCATGTATTGATTGATCTGATAAAATACATGCTGATTGATCTGATAAAATACATGCTGATATATGTAATTTGATTACAGGCACAGTATTCTAATCATGATAAATAATGACTTTTGGTAAAAGCAGATTACCTTGTACAATAAAGCTTCATGTGTGGCTGATGATTTTGAGAATACATTATATACTTGATAGATTGTATCCACATCTGTTTGACGATACAGACGTTTTGCTTGTGCGAAACCAGCATCTACTAGACATTTAGTGTGACCTGGTATTTGCATTGTATACATTATTTTTCTGTTTAATCCAACAAGTATTCACCAAGCCATGTAGCCAAGAACATACCAATTTTTGTTTTGACCTATAAATCAGAAAGCAACCTTTAGAGAAATATTAACATACTTATATAATAGTCTGTAACTGTTTCATTGTGAATTAAAAAAACCAGTATTCTTCAAATAGTATATTTGCGCTTGTCTGCTTTCAGTATTTCAGTATATTAATTTGATAAGTAATAATAACATCTCTAAGTTTGTCATAATTAATATTGTTGTTAACTGGCATATATTAATTGATGGCTTTCAAGTACATTAGAATGAAAGAATGATGAATATGATTACCATTGCAGTTATCAGCATGTATTCCACACTCCTCCTCTCCTAGTGAATATTTTGACAAATCATGACCTACTATTGACAAAACTGCATTAGGACCATGAATTCCTTCTTCTTCAAACCCAGTGGTATGGGACTCCTCTATTAAATTGTTAATATGTAGTGGGACAGAGTCAATGCGAAAGCCAAATACATGTACACGCCGAGGCGTTACAAAGTACAGGGTACCCATCTGTCTACCATGGTAAGGAACTGTGTCATGATGTAAGCTTTTCACATTCAGTCCTCGAATCCATGCTGGACTTGTGCATGACCGCACATGTATAGCAGACATCATCACGTGGTGACACAATGTTGATTTGCTTGCAGCATGATCTCCAGATTTCTGTGAACGTACCGTATTTAACACTCTCCTCCATACAACAAACTACATATTCAGCATGTAGAGCCACTTTCGTTGAAGAAGCTGGTAAATAGATTGGCGGAATTCCATCTGAACCACTGGGGGAAACAGGCATTGGTAATCCAATGATATCACCTGTATTTTTGATGAA
The DNA here is from genome assembly GCA_008271625.1 of Lutraria rhynchaena. Classification (NCBI taxonomy): domain Eukaryota; kingdom Metazoa; phylum Mollusca; class Bivalvia; order Venerida; family Mactridae; genus Lutraria; species Lutraria rhynchaena. The sequence continues at coordinate 300,406 of VIBL01000296.1, forward strand.
ATTAACAACTTGTATAATTTTATCATAAAGGAGACCCTTATTGCCATGATCCCATCTGACAAGACCGTGCTGTTGAATATGCTGCGTAAGAGCTCTTAAGGTAAAATTTCCGATATAAAACAGAAGACAAAATGCATTCTTGCATACTGTCTTGTCACCATACTTGTATTCTAGACGTTCTTGTTTGCTCAGATGATCAGGGCTATACACACAACCAAGGCAATGAAGGACACCCATAATGTAATAGTCTTTCTTAGACTTATCAAGTTCTCTAAGATTGAACACATGAGATTCAGTCTCATCAGTACTGAATTGTCCTAAACAATCCTTATGACAGTTACATGATTTGTGGGAGCTGACACTCTCTGATATTTCAGCTTCTCTTCTTTCATATTCCCGTAGTACAGTATTGTTGGTTTCAAGAAAAGATTCGATAGCTTTATTCAATCCATCATCTGGCATACATTCATCATCTTCAATTTTCTCAGATGTTTCTTCTGCAGCAGGATGTCTGTTAACCAAACCAAAGTGTTCCACATGCAGTTGTTGAACTTCCTAAAATATAACAATGTTTAGTTAGTGTATGATATGTTTATAGTTGTAGATATGGTTATACATTACAAATACAAAGCTAAGGGCTTTTAAATAAGGATAAACATAGTTTTGTTCTATGTTTTATATACTTATCAGTATCAATTTGGTGTATGTAAACATAGCTTTGTTCTATGTTTATATACTTATCAGTATCGATTTGGTGTATGTATACATGGCTATATTTGTCATCAGTATTTTTTTTATTCATGAACAAGCATTAAAATTCATATATTTACCGAGCTACATCTAGAATTAACAAATTTCAAGTTATGATATTTTGAAACAATAAAAAAAGTGGAGTGAGTATGAATCAATCCCGATTCTTTCGGTTCACTAGCAACACTGCACACAGCTTGGCTATCACCATAGATGCCTAACACAGTGCTTTAAAAAAAGAAGTATATTCTATTTTTGGAACAGTAAACCAACAAGAGAATTTTTTAGCACGTTTAAATGCATGTATGGCACAGTTGAAATAAAATTGTGTTCTCAATTATTTGGGATAAGCATAAAAACAACATATTCACTTGAATGCTTTTATACAACGCTGCTGAAAACAAATACAATAAACATTGCAGACATTTTATTTATGTCATTATTTACATTGGTTGGGTCCTTTTTGTGCCTTGCAATACAACGATCAAAAGCATCAAGTGTTTTGAAATGAAGATTTGTGCCCTTGTCAGAGCATACGCATTTATTTACTGAGTAGAAGTCACGATATTGAAGTTATTTGTGGGTTTTAATGACAGCACAGTGGATTAATACATATCTTAATAAGAAAAAATATACTTGCATCGATTATATCCATTTTTTCTCCTATTAATGTAACATATCCATGCAGGATGAATATGTTTTGTATATTGGCGGACAAAACAGCATGCGTCTGCTTAGATGATTATAAATGACATTACAACAAAACTGGGTTTCCCGCAATGACATTACTAATAGAAGAGGTTGGAAATCACACAGTGGCACTCAATATGTTTAATCTTGGTAACGTCAATTATTACTATCCTTGACCAAAGATCAGTTATTTCAAGCATTTTGTTATGACTGTCGATCAAATAAAGCAACTCACATTCACTTACCTCGTCTGAATAGTGCCAGAAAACTACTTGATCAAACAGTCATCCTAGTTGTCCCGCACTATCGAACTACCATTAATGTCAAGCCCTCATTTGTTTGTTTGTTTGTTTGTTTGTTTTTTGTTTTAATTTACTATTGTGTATAAGGTTTTTGGTACTGTTTGCATATATGGTGGCATAAGGGCAATAAATGTCTGATTTTTATTATTTATGTGATGTATGTACGTACACACAAGAAACTGTGCTTAAGAAATGCTAGTCAATCTTGTGAGGTACACACTCCAACCAGTTACATTAGACATCCATAATATATTACATTATGGTGCATTATGACAATCTGTCTTGTTTTTCAGTGTTGATGCATCAACTGATTGTCTGACTTGTAAATCATGGTGACAGAAAGGAGAGAAATTGTGCTTTGAAAGAAGTTTTTGGGAACTTATGCTTGTTTGCCATCAGGTAATTTTCAATATGTTATTGATGCACCCTTTCTAAAAATTCTAGACATATTATTTTTAATATGAAAAAAAGGTAATTATACACAAGTTGCAAGCTGTTGCACAACTGATTTGTCAATCAAAATTGAAAAAGAAGTATGTGGTGATTGATCCTTGACATTGTGCATGAGTCTGAGTGCAAGACTTTTGTTTTGAGTATGGGAAAGGGCCTGGATTTTGGGATTTTATGGTTAGTTTTTGAAAGATATTTTTCAAAACAGTGAGTGGAAAAAGAAATTGCTTTAAGCCTAGAACAATATGATTTCAGAATGTGTTTGAAGGTTGCATTTAGTGACAAATTAAAACATTTGTGTGTCAGAAAATTCCTCTTGGTTATTACACAAACTATTTTGGGGAATATTATCACCAAATTAGATAGTGAGAGGGGCCTTTTTAGATGGGAAGGGGCCTTTAAAAGCCTCCGTTTGTTAAGGAAAAAGCTCTGGAGGGTCATTCGTCCCACAGATACATGTAAGGATATCAGACGCTTGCTGAGAAAGTGACTTGTAAACATTGTTCTGGTAAACCAGGGGAACTGGCTAGGTGACAGTGACTGTGTGTTGCAAAACCTTATTGTAAAAAACTAAAAAAAAAATCTTCCATCAAATTAACCAACTAACCAAGAATTTGTTGTAAAACTCTATTACTCAGTTACTCAACTTACCATTGAAATAAACATAAACATAAATCTTCACACACTCCCTACTGATCACCTCTCCTCATATTTTATAGATAATGTCACAAAATAATATATACTTCTGCTTCACACACTCCCCACTGATCCACTCCCTCATATTAACATCAATGTTACAAAATAATATATACTTCTGCTTCACACACTCCCCACTGATCCCCTCCCCTCATATTTTATAGGTAATGTTACAAAATAATATATACTTCTGCTTCACACACTCCCCACTGATCCACTCCCCTCATATTAACATCAATGTTACAAAATAATATATACTTCTGCTTCAACCTCCTCTCCCTAAAGCTTTATTGGGGAAGAGATGGAACTGAGTGTTGAGTGCACACTCATAAAATGACTCTTAAGCCTAAACAAAAAAGGTTTGTTTTCTGGTTACATGCCCAAAAAATATGGGTCGGTAGGTAGGAATTTTTTCTTTTATGTTTTTTTTTTTAAATATATCGGCAGCACTGTTGTGAAAATTACGATATAGCACTAAGATTTGGATGCCATTAAAAGCTTATGAGTCAGCAGGTAAAAGATGGGTCGGTCAGGTAACTGGAAACAAACCTTTTTTAGGCCTTATTTACAATTGCTTTAATGTGGTACTTTTATTTTGTCAGAGACATCAACGTAGGGGAAGAGCTCTTTTATGATTATGGCCTGAAGGACTTGCCTTGGCAACAGGTATTTTAAAGCATTGCATGTTTTTTGTATATTATTCAGTACATTTTTTTATGTAATTCAACATTAACAAGACATTTGAAATACGCATAATTTTACATCAAACTATTCTGTTTATGTATTCTGTGGAGTATCAGTGGTTATTGATTCAGGTCAAACTTCATCATTGATGACTGGTCCTAAGCCTCATGTTGTGTATGTAACTTAAGGTCTTTCGTCCTCTACTGCTAATATTGGAAAGCCCACAGAGAGAAATACTAGTACTGTTGTTCCTAGAAGATATGGCCAGGTTGCCTTGTCATCATAATATTACATTTGTGTGGAAAATGGTGTAAAATCACATTACCAGTCAATCTAAATTACAGGTTGTTTGTATCTGACTTCATAATTACAAGTCTTCCATTATTCGTATTCAGACTTATTTTCATTTTTATTGAATTTATATCGAAATATGGCACATGCCAAATATACAAAATTTTGATGTTCATATTTTGAGGACTGTTTATTGGTTTAAACAAGTTCCAATACTTCTAGAATTATTATAACTGAACAATTCAGAATTAAAACTTTCTATTTTAATAGAACACAAGAATAGGCACTGGTTAAATAATTTTATGATGTTATTACTTGAATGATTGGTTTAATATTGTTAGGATGGGTGGGTGGATACTCCGTCATCTGGCATCAACAATGGTCTTCTCCTCAGAAACTGCCAGTCAGATTTACTTCAAATTTGCTGTGTAGAAGCCTTTAAAAAAATAGAAATACCTTAAAATGACTTTTTTTCTCATGATTCCATGGATGGATGGATTATTACCAAACTTGGCTTTTTGCATCCTTATATAGTGTTCTATCAGATTTGCTAAAATGAAATTGGTTGGCCCTTATTAGGTTTCCAATCTATAACTTCAGTTTGCAGTGGGATATTGCAGTCAAACTTTGGATACAGTATTTGGAAACTCTAGGTTCAAAGTCATTTACTGTAAATAGGTAATTGGTTTTAGAACAATAACTGTAGTTTAGAATGGCCTATTGCAGTCAAACTTTGGGTACAGCAGCCTTGAGTGAATACCTCATTGGGATTGCATTTGGAACCTTTTGGTTCAAGGTCAAGGCCACTGTTGTTATAAATAGAAAATTGGTATTCAGTCAATAATTTCAGTTTAGAATAGCCCATTGTGGTCAAACTTTGGATACAGCAACCTTGTGGGGATTGTATTTGGTACCATTAGGGTCAATGTTTCTATAAATTTAAAATTTATTTCTGGTCAGTAGCTTTAGATTAGAAGGTCTGTTGCTGTCACACTTTAGGTAAAGCCACCTTGTGTAGATACCTTGGTGGGGATGGCATTTGAGACCTCTAGTGTCAAGGTCACTGTTCTTTGGCTTTTTGTGCCCCTACATTGAAATGGGTGGCATATTGATTTGCCCTTGTCCATCCATCAGTCTGTCACAGTTTATCTTGTGCCAAGTATATCTCCAAAACTGTTTCAGGCAGTCTTGACACTTCATAGAAATGTTAATCATCATGAGTTGTTGTGCACCTGATAATTGGTTTTTGGCTAGGTCTAGTAAAAGAAGAGTTATAATCCTTTGTGGATTTATCTCATTAAATCTTGTGTTGTGCATATCTCCAAAACTGTATGAGCAAAACTCATTAAACTTTGTTGAAATGTTAACCACCATGAGTTGTTGTGCACCTGACATTTGGCTTGTGGCTATATCTAGTAAAAGCAGGGTTATGGCCTTTTGCTGAATTTTTGCCTCACGGAATCTTGAGTCATGAAGTCATGAAACTTAACACAATTGTTCCCCACCATTTACCAATTATGAGCATGATGTTTTACATTGTTTTTCTGTTAATGGCTGGAAGTTGGGGCTTTCATATGCTTATATGGTCACATGTTGAAAACCTGGTTTTGTGGCATTGACACGCTTCTGTTCTTAATTTTGGACAGGCTTGCACTGCGGTTATTTTGTAACTGTAAATCATCAGTTATACTACTCAAAGTTTGCTTTGCACCATACACTATTTACAAATCCTCTCATAGGTGATGAAAATGTTTGGTTTTGAAGGTAGTGCCATATATTAGCTATCTGCTGGTTACTACTTTAGGTCATCACTTACAATCATAAACTATTTAATGCTAGAAGGATGTCAAAGCAGCATGTCATAGATTTATTAACAGAAAGTCTAATCTTAAGAATTTTGAGGTGAATGAAGTTTTAGTGGCTAGCAAACTTTGAGTAGTTTATGTGGGAGTGTTTTATTTTTGTTATTTTTCACCAATTCAGTAACCGCAAATTAAAAACCTTTTGAATATAAAGAGCAAAATATATATTCAAATCATATTCAAAATCATGCTGTATTCGGTTATTGTTGATTTTGGCAGAATGGATCACACATCAAGCTATATCTTCTGTCATGGTATTTTAACACTGCATGCATTTTATTAATTGTACCTCGGTATGTATGCATCTGTCATGGTATGATAACTCAGCAAAGTATGTGTGTGTTGTACCTCACACTGTATATGGTCAACTTTTAATATATGATACCTCTGTGTGTGCTTATGACACGATCATTTTAACATAGCAGTTGGTGTGTTGTGAACCTCCCAATGGTTTTACTTTGATTCATTGCTTTTTTTGTATAGGTCACGAAGACACATCCTTTGTGGGGAGATCTAGACCTATTGTACAGTTGCCACATTCAGAGGAATTGAGAGAAACTGTTGCTAGTAAGTATCCTGAGCTCACACTGAAAAGCCAGGCATGGGGGGATCTATAAGTAAGTGTTATACTTGACTGTTTTAATTAATATTTTATGATTTAAGTAATGCCATGATGTTCAGTATTCAGTAGACATGGTCTTGTTATTTTCATATATTGGAAGCAATTCCATGCAAACACAACAGGGGCATTTGTTATTTAAATTGGAAATCTTGTATTCAATTTAGAAATAAGATGAAGATTGATGGATACTCATAGTTATTTATATGAATTTGATTTTTTAATCCACTGCCACAAAGCAGGAGGTGGGTTATAGGAATGCCCTTTACCTGTCTGTTTGCCACTTCTTTGTCTTGGTTCCATATGCTTAAAAATACCTTATGCTTAAAAAGTGAAACTTAGAATTCTTCTCTTAAACTGTGATAGCTATGGCTTTATATTTGGCATGTAACAGTATCTAGTGGTCTTCTACAAAAGTTATATAAAGCATCCTCATAGGGTTGATGTTGGGCAAGCCCTAGGGCCCCAACAGTTACAAATTGGAAATCTTTAAAATGCGTTTTCTTCTGAACCTCTCAACAGATATTAATCAAACTTTGCATGAATGATCTTTGGGTGGTCCTCTGTTGACTTCAAAATTACTTACGTATACATTTATTTTGCGAAATCATAAAAGAAAATGTCCTTTATTTGGTTGTATTGATTCACACAGTCTCAATAAAGCGGTGCACTCACATTTTAAAAATACATAAAAATCAACTTCGTGATTTCTGCATAAAACCTGGTTGAATATCATGCTGGATCATTATATATTCATATTCAATAAATATTTTCAGCAAGAATTGAACTATTAAGAAGCAATGCATAGCGAAAGAAGGTGCTTTAAATACATAGTTTGTGTCCTGAAATGTTTGTTACCAGACTACTGTTAATCTTTTTGTTGCAAATTTTGTTTCATTTTGGAAACTTATTCTACTAAGCATAATGGTTTTTATTCTTCTAGTCATTATTCTCTCATACAAACGTATCGGCACGATGCTAAACACATCTCGAATCTAAAAACTCTGTACCAAGAAGTAGAGGATAAATTGCAGATTATTTAATTAAAATAAAGTTCAGTAATGATCTGTTTCCATGTGTTGTGCATCTAATAAACTGCTAGTATCCTTGTTAAAATATATAATAAGTAAACATTTGATATTCTCCTTATTGATTTTTGGCTACATGGACGTACAGTATTTAGTCTGAAAATCAGAACTGTGACGTTTTATATGGCGTCAAATTGTAACAAACCTTTCAAATTAGTCTCATATGATATATTGTTGATTTTCATGTACACACATAAGCAAAATATAAAATATATTTCCAGAAGTTTATTCTGTCAACATATTCAATGAACTGTTTGGCAAAATCAACAAACATTACCACTCAATGATGGCAAACTACAAAAAACGGAAGCATTTTAAACATTAAAATAACCATTCAACATTATCTTTAATATATCTTTAAGTATTTGATGCTGTATGGATCAAAATTTACCATGATAGAGAATTTTCAACATAACACATGACTGAAATAACGATTGAAACATGAGGAACAACTAAAAATTAATAGTAATCACTGAACGGTTCATGAAAGATTCGTTACAAAATACTGAACTATGACCACATAGGAAAAAGTTTAGAAACTGTGCATTTATGTGCAATAAATGCATGTATCTTAATATTTGAAAACTAATGGCATCTCTTTTTCTGATTTTTGTAGGAAAGACAACACAAACTTATATTCCAATTATTATATTGACTTTCCCACTATGCAGAATCTCTTATTAATTGTCAGGTATACTCTAGGCTAAAGTGGTTTAAGTAATTTGTTTCGAGATTGTAAACATGCACGAAATTGTGTGCTACTATTCACTTTTTTAATTTCACTTTTGCAGTCCGTTTAAAAACAGTTGTTTATTCATAACTAAGAATAAGAACTCGAAGAATTAATCAGACAATATGCTTTGTGAGTTGATATTGAACAATCACTAACTTTGTACTCACAGCTTGTCAGATATGGAAACGACTGGAAATTGCTGAAAGGTTCGTTACTATCATGTAATGAACCTTTCGCTTTATAAACTAGTCATTTAATGTATATATCAACAAATAAATTAGACAGAAATATGTCTGCGTTAGTTCGACATAAGACACCCTACATGCAGTGTCCATTTCAAATGTGTGAGTGCAATTTTAAACGTTTCGAATATGGCTTGATCATGTTTGTTTTGTGTCATTGTACATACCAATTTAAAACAGACAATTACACACAAAATTCTTTAATATTTCCCTCTTAAGTACACTTACTTGGAAATTTTGAACTATAAATCATGTAACAAACACACCTTCCAGAATTATTTTGATGTTCGCCAATTTATAAGAAGATATTGCAAACATGAAAGGTTCGTTACCTGACATAATGAACCTTTCTCACATTGAAGTCTTCTTCACAGTCACATACGTTAAAAGCTGCTCAGCGGGCTTTCACACAACATTCTACAGTGTTTACATCTACAGAAGAAAATAAGTCACGGTGCCCACTGTAAACAACAAAGGAATATTACCAGTACTCACCCGACTACATGCTGTAAAACATTGAACTTGTGCAATAATCTAGATCAATGTTATTCCGGTATTGCAGTTAGAACATACATTCTGTTATGTCATTGTCTATGATGTATTAAGTTCAGCCTATTAAGGTCATTAAGAAGAATAATTAAATTACTTAATTAATGGTAACAAACCTGTCATTACGAACCTTTCTTTTCAGTCATTTGGAGCCGAAATCTTTTGACCAGTATTATGTTACATATGGGCTTAAGTATGTATGTCTCAGTATGATACTGATGGCCATGAATGTTGAATATATAGGACAAATACAGAGTAGTTTTTTGTTAATTATGGTAACAAACCTTTCACCCTTAACTATAACCATTGGTATAAGAACATGTGATGTTCTGTAACTTTCTTGTCTATTATTTTAGTGTTTTCGTAATTCAGTATATTTGTTTTTTTAAACTACGTACATGACTGTGTGTATTGTTCTAGTTTCTCTAATATGTGCAACTGCTTGAAAATTCTAACCTGGTAAATTTGAGTAATGAATCTTTCACATAACTCGACGACAACGCTTTTTTCTTCACTATAAAAATATGTACAGAAGAAGAACAGATGGGGGTACAAGAACAAAAGCTTGGTACATGTAGGTCTCAAATAAACCAGGTCTTTTCTCCAGATTATTGTTGGTATTTGTTGGACAGGGTTTTGAAAATGAAAAATCAATGAGCGACAGTCACGAACCTTTCAAATTAGCATGTTTGACATGCTGTACAGAAAACTAAACCACAGAGGGTGACTGTTTTTATTGCTGGTTTAACTTATCAATACTTTTACTAATAGACAACAAATGTAAAATTTAAAATATGTCAATCATTGAAATGCAGGGTGCTAATGACAGGAGGTAAAAAACCGAAGTGCGCCGTTTTATTGAGACTGAGTGGATTATGGTGCAAAGGTTGGCAATATAGGATAATCATAGTCCTCGGGGCATTTTCCCCCTATATAATAGGGGCCAATCTTCGGCCCCTTCTCAATTCAAAATTGCACCTTTTTTCACAATACAGCAAAAATAAATTCACAATTTCTAAGAATTTCACAAAATATTCATTTCAGTTATTTACATTCATGTCAGCTCGATTTGGTAAGTTAAGATTAAATCGATCACACACATCAGCAGTATATCACACAGTAAAATACCAATTAGTAACGAACTTAATCCAAGCACACGTTTGATCAATATATCAAGCAAATATTCACAAAATCAACAGGCCTAGACCCTTTGGCAAAAAATGTCTTGGTCCTCTTGTTACACATTTTGTGTGCAGTGCAATAACTCGCAATTTAATATCTGTATCCCCACAGACAATGACGACAAAGTCGTTATGGAATGGTCCAGACCTGATGGGGACTTTCAGGTGTCAGGAACCAACAACAGCTGTCAAGCAGAGTACACTCGCTTCTGAAATTCGTTACACCTTTTGTCCAGTCATTGAAGGTAGGTTGTTTATTCTTAATTTTGTGAATTTATAAATTGATATAGTAATTTGAAGCAATACACAGAAGTCTAGAATAAACCTATTATTGAGCCTGCTTGAAGAAAGCCAGACATAGATGCCACAATGGCGGTTTCATGTCAGTGTGTCTGTACGAGTTTGCCCGAACAATAACTCTTGTCATTCATACTGGGATTTCGAAATAACCTGGCATAAATGTACAACAATGTACCAGCTTGTTGCAGGCAAAACCCTGGTCTGTAATTCAATGTGGCAATGTGTAGATTATGCATGTCATTTTGTTTTCTCCATAGGGAAAGAATGGTGGTTGCTATGGTTACAGAATTAGTAAAAATGATGCTAGAACATCTGGATCCTGCGGGGACTCAATAACTAAACAACCTAGGATGATGAAAGTAGGTAATGTGAATAGGTGGCTAAGTGTACATTTTGTTTTCTCCATCACAAGAAAATTGTTGTTGCTATGGTAATGGAATTAGTAAAATTGTTGCCAAAACTTCTGGATCCTGGGGTAACTCAATGACTAAACAACCTAGGATGATTAAGGTCGGTATGTGAATAGGTGGCAATGTGAAGATCATGCAGATCATTTTGTTTTCTCCCATGGGTAAAATTGTAGTTACCATGGTAATGGAAAGAGTAAAAATATCCACAGAAGTTTTGATTCTGTCATAACTTTTTCACTGTTCAAGATAGGTGAATGAAATCTGATATTTGAGTTAGTAATATTATATTAAATAAAACTACTAAATAACATTGTCTTTATCATGGAGATTATTTGCAGTATTATTTTGACTTAATTTATATAATATTTTGAAGTTCATTGGGAATGTGTATAGTTGGGGTGGTGATATGATATCAACTTATGTGATAGTTCTAGTTTTTTTACCCCCAATTAAAATTTGCTTTGACTAGATTGGAAATATAACGAATTATGGTCAAAATATTGGATCCCGCAATCACTTATTAACTATTCAAACTTAAATTACTAAAAGTATGTGAATAAGTAACAATGTTGAGATTATGTACACTATTTTGTTGTCTCCCAGGGTTACAAGTCCGGTCGCTATGGTAATGTTAATAGTAAAGAACATGTTGCAAAATCTTGATACTGCAATAACAAACTTTATGCAGGCCATGTGAATGAAATTCTGTATTGATTATTTGATGGTGTTGTATTTAATACAAGTGTGACAATTATACAGATTAATTATCATTGCGAGTCAAGGCGGAACTGGTAGGGGACATTATGTGTTGTGGACAATAGTAACACCAGTTGCTTGTTATTAGTAGATTATGTTTTAACAGATGATAATCTACAAAGTGAACAGTAAAGGTTAAGGGCAGCAACAGTACTTTCGGTTTCATTAAAGGCGTGATGTTAACTTTTTTAGAAATATTACCAGAAGTCAAAATCCATGGCGTTGCATGTTTGAGATATTTGCTGAAACTTTATTAGTTAATAACAAATGCCACTTGCAACATTTACCCGAGTAAAATTTAAAAACATTATTTTGGATAAGAAGGGACCCCTCTTATTTGGTTTATGTTTACATTTGGTTTTGATCTCTCATTTCCTGAATGCTGACAGCATGTAATTAGTATGGATCAGATATGCCATTTATATTTGTGCTTTTTGCTGTAAAGAAAATTGTCTGGAGTAAGTCTATACGCAATTGATAACAATCGGATATTATCACAGTTCAGCAGCTTTAGTCTAACCCACAGTATTTTAAATGAAATTGTCAATGTACATAATGATAAGCTATCTAGAGCTTTTTTTTTAGGAAAACTTTAATAATGAAGATATTTTGGCTATGATACATAGTTCTTCCCAGAATATTTAGGCTATAATTGGAGATATGGGACCTTTATGGCAATAAAAATTTTAAAAATTCAGTGTTCAGTAATACTTACTATGTTGGTTGACTTGCATTTCTTGTCATTTTCAGATGTGTGTCCTGGACTAAGCTCTGAAGTGAATGAAGTTTCATCCACAGGCAAACAGCAAGGTTTGATTGATTTTTTTCATTTTTATTTTTTATTTTGTGTGTCCACAGTTTACGGCTGAGATGGTGTCAGGGAGATTAGTATTCATTAATGACAGTCTTGCTTCAGTTACTAATATATGATACAAATAAGGTGACTTTGACTTTCAAACATGCATCATCTACATATGTTGTGCAATGGTTATAATTGTGGCGTACCTCACTTCAACGTGCCCGTCATCCACCAGGTCGCCTGTGGGCTCTATATCTTTGTGAAGTGATAATTGTGGTAGCACTCTATTTATAGCACTCACCAACACCACTGGCTATTAGGGGTTTGCCAGAAGTCTTAGTACAACAATTACAAAAATAAAAAGAACAACTAACTGGTTTAAAAATATACTTTAATATCCAGCCTAATGCTTCAATCGCCAATCAGAATAAATAGTGATGATTCAAATGTAGTAGTACATATCGATAAAATATTAAATTCACAAACAAGTGGTATGCAAAAACTGTTCTATATTCAGAAGTCCTTAATTGATGAATGAAGAACAAAGTTAAACTTCAAAAATTATGTTAATTACTCTATAATCAAATCCCTAATTGATAAATGAGAACAATAATTAAGCTTTGCAAATTATTCTAACTGTCTTATTCAAAAATCCCTAAATTTATTCAGAACAAAGATGAAGAACAAAGATGAAGAACAAAAATTAAGCTTTGCAAATTATACTAGCTACTCTATATTCAAAAATCCCTAGCTGATAAATGAAGAGCAAAAATTATACTTTGCAAAGGACCCTGCAGCAGCAATCAGAAGTCTGGTTGAAATATAAATAAATGGAAGTTGCTGATCCAGTCATAAATTTATATGAAAAGCACAGCCAAATTGGTTTGAAGATTCAAAATCGGTGCAACAATCATTAGAATCAGCATGATCAGTTTTGTTCAATTAATAAAATAACATACACTGATATGCATATGATTTCTCAAATAATTTAATTAAATCCAAAAATCAACTAAGTATCAAAATGTCAAACAAATGAAGTATAAAAGTGACAATCTACAAAGTAGCAAAGTCTCAAAAATCCTTCCAAAATTCTAAATATCGAGAATCAATGTGATCAGAATCCTCTAAGAATCTAAAATATAACATCAACAAAGAAAAGAAAAACCCTCAAGTGTCTAAACCATATTAAATAAAAATAGTAAGTATTTACCAGATTAAAGTTCAGATCAGAAATTCAGTTGCAAAATGATCAAAAGAGCAGGCGCAAGCTATTATGTGCCAACAAATATTGTCTTTGATTGGTCAACAACCAAAACTTAGGTCACATTATGATTGGCTGATAAGCCCTGGTCAAGATGCTTTTCAGTGCAATTTCAATGATTGACAAGTCTTGGACAGATCTGGAACTGATAAGCTCCACCTAATTGAATTGATTAGCTTGTGATGACTAATTGTTTTGACAAACATGTAAATAACTAATAAAAAATATCCTAATCGGTTATAATACCCCTATTGTAGCAAATAACAAATTTGCTTGCCACACGATTATGTTACTCTTTGATAATGTTTGTTTGTTTGGTTGGATTTATCATTTTGAGTTACTTAAATACTGTCAAAGTCACCTCACATCAGTATGCACTAAAATAGTAAGCATATTGCAGCAACTTCTCAAAACAAATGAGGTGAAGTTGACAACTTTGGCTGACTGCGGTACAGAACAAATTGCTGCAAATTTCAATAAGCCCAAGGAAACCTCATAATTAGGCCTTCCATTATATAACATTAACTGAATGAGAATTTTGAATATTTTTTACTTCAAAAATAAGTTCTGCAATAATAAGTGATGATTTGACAAAAAGTTTATAACATTGTTGAAATGTGTTAGTTTTAAGCCTTTTCTATTGTAGGCATGAAAATCCAGCGGCTGTCAAAGGAACAGAGCGAGCTGCTTAGTCAAGTGTTCAAAGCAAATATTTCACTACAACTTAAAATGATTGACCATGTCAATGTTATCAAGAAATACAAGCGTCTAAGTGATCTGATGTGGATAAAAATAAAAACACAGTACAAAACTGGATCATGGCAGAAAAGCGTAAATTAAAACACTTGTAAACTGACAGTTCACCAGTTCATAATACCATAAACATCATTCTCAAGACAAAGCTTGATGTAGGGTGTAAAATAAGATTTGGGTTTTGTGGTTTTATTATGTTGGCAAAAGGTTAATAAAATTGTTGATGTTTAATGTGCTTTGGGGTACAAAAGTTGATCAGAAATCAAAAAAAACCGTATTCGTTTTTCAATTCATATATTTGGGATGTACCTATATTTTATTGTTGTGCTTTCTTGGAAACTTTTGAAAGGTACACTTTTGAATTATAGGCTGTGAATGTGTGAGAGCACAAATCTTGATCATAATGGGGTTATTATTTAAAACTAAATGTTGCCAAAGTTTAGCAAAGTAATGATTGGATCAGGGCTATAAAATGTTTTAGTGGTTGGTAAATCAAATAGTTTGTACTCATGATTTTTGTTTAACTCCTGAATTAATTACATATGTGTAGAATCATCTAATATTTTGTTAGAGTATCTTTCTTTGAGAATTGTATAAAAAAGAAAACAATGATATTGCTAAGTTGCATCGATTAAAATTTTAATGCCTGTTTATCTCCACTTTTTTAATGACTGTTAAACTCCACAAACTTTGGCAAAATATAAAAACATCAATTTTAAAGGTATTTGTATAATTCTGTGCAATTTAAATTGGTTTTTAAGATGTATTCATCCCTGTTAATTTGCCCATAAATTATTGTACCATATTTTACAATTTCAATGTTCTACTTGTATCTATGGTAACAAATTGATAATTGTGTTGTATGGTCCAAGGTTGTAAATTGTACTGTAATGGTACATGGTTGTAGATTGTACTGTAATGGTACAGGGTTGTAATCTAGGATGCAATGGCACAGGGTTGTAAATTGTGCTGTATTTACATATCTAAATGTTCAGTACACTAGTAAAAGAAATTGATATCATAAAAGTCTTCACAGGACTAGTCTGCAGGTTTTGTTCTTAATATTTCTTTTCACATAATTTGTCAAAGATTGAATACGTCACTCAAGATATTATTAATTGTTTTTTTTCTGCTTAACCACCAACCACCCTTTGATAGGCTATGAAGAGGGGGGGGGGTATATGTGTTTTTCAAATATATCTTGTTTTTTCTATTGTTTAACAGTCATTTCAAATTTATTCCTGGTTGTTGTTAATGATTATTTTGCTATGATGTAGCTAGTGTAAATATTTTTATGATCACTTTCAGTTTCTTATCATATACTGTGAAATCTATCAGCTACTAAAGGCTGGAATGCACTGTGGATTATGCTGGTATAAATAATACACTATTTTAAACATAGTGAAGCACCCACTGATATCACTGACATTTTTCTTTTATTAAATCACTTTAAATAGTGAATTGTGTGCAGAATCCAAGTCCACAACTTTGATGGGCTTTTTGAACATGTGAAGTTTATGCTTGTCTTATGTCAAAATGAATGCATGAGGGCTCAACAGTCTACCTGTGGGCATTCTAATTGTCTTTAACTTTTTGCTAAATTGCTCCATACAAGTTCAACTAGTCATTGGTCAAATTTTCCATTTAACTGCAGTAACTTGTACTGTAAGTTTTTAGAAGTTTAGTATTCTTTTAATTTGTCTACATTTTTTGGTCATAGCCCATATCAGTGCATGTCAAGTTAGTGACTTACCTTAAGAGTAAAGCATTCTAATTTTTATTGACTATTTTCAGGACATGTCCATCTTCCCTGTATTAACAAATTCTCTCTTGTATAGATACTTTTACTGTAAACTTATACTTGTAACAGTTTGATACACTAGTGTGTAGGTCACTGTTTTTATAAATAGGTAATTGGATTCTAGTGGATAACTAGTTTAGAATGGCCTTTTGCGGTCAAACTTTAGGTACAGCAACCTTGTGTGGACACCTTGGTGGGGATTACATTTTGGACCTCTAGGTTCAAGGTCAAGATAACATTTCTTTGGCTTTTTCTTGTTTATCGGCTTTTTCCCTGAATTTGGTGTTTACACATGCTTTCATATGTTTACATGGTTACATGTTGAAAACATGGTCTCATGGCATTGGCATTCTTCTTGTTTCATTTTATTTCTGTCCTGATAAAAGAAATAATGTGTGGTTTGGTTTACTATAGTCTTCCAGGGTTGAATCTAGGATGCGGGATTGGTAAAATCACGCATTTTCTAACTATTTGACGCTAATAAAAGATATCTATGGGCCACATCCCATGCATGTTGTCAAATTTTGTGCAAAATAAAAGTTTCTGTGCGTATAAATCGCTGGATACCTGCAGACCCGAGATATAAATCCGTACACTTTCAGTCCCAATTCATCATATTTTTAGACCTACTGAATATTCGGGCATAATCGAGGTTACTGAATCGGCCGAGTTGCCAAGATGTCAACCCACCACGTGTTGACTATGCAATATTTGACGTCATGAATCAAATAACGTGTGTAGAAGGTCATTGTTTCTTGCCATAAAATGTCGAATCAACTCAAATTAAAAAAAAGAACAAGGTACAAACGAAACAATCCTTCAGAAGAAAGTTTAACGGAGGAACAAGACACATCGTTGGAACAGTCAGTTCCAGACGGCCAGAAACGAAAGTTTGAGCACACTTTCCAAAAGAATGGAGTCCGGACTTAACTCGCAATTCTTATCCAATGCGCATGTGCTGTGAAAGTAAGTTAATATGGCTGACCCACGAAGAAAGAATCACTAGAAAGTGTCTGCAATCGATGGTCATTCTGCCTAATTATAACTTTCTGAATGTAAATTTAATTAAAAACAAACTGAACTTAATTTTTACCAGTGAAAATTTTCTGAGGCCATAAAGTTGTACAAATCAAAGAAAGATAGGAAAATATCTAAACCTTAATTTTTGCTCTAAATATAAGTAGAAATATAAGTAATTTTAACTGAGCTGTAGATATTTCAATAGAGACAAGTCCAAGATATGTTTTTTTTTTCAAAATAGTTTTGATCTGTATACAGTGAATGACATATAAAACTTTTAAAATGTTTAGTGAAAAGCAATTAGAAGATGAATTCCACATCTACTACCACATAGATCCAAAATAATAG
Source organism: Lutraria rhynchaena (assembly GCA_008271625.1). Taxonomy (NCBI): domain Eukaryota; kingdom Metazoa; phylum Mollusca; class Bivalvia; order Venerida; family Mactridae; genus Lutraria; species Lutraria rhynchaena. Next base: position 317,991 of record VIBL01000296.1, read on the forward strand.
AAAGGCTAGGTAAAACTTGTGTTTTTGTCTTTGTTTGATAATTGGAAAAGAAACATGGAGAATATTGATAAATTGATCTTCATTGTTCAGTTCCGATTCAATTCATGATGGCCCATTGCAAAGATTTATTGGCCCACATTTTTGTCAGAGGTGGGGGAGTTGGCCCATTGCTGTGAAATCCTAGATTCAACTCTGTTCTTCCATAGAAGTAATGCACAGTTATTATATGTGATTATATTTACATAAATATACGATAAGTATGCCAACTGTATTTTTAGTTAATGAATCAGTAACTGTTCTCAAATTTAGCAGCTATAGCACGAATCATAACCAACAGTACGAAATATATAGATTTATTTTGTAGAACATGAACAAATCATGGTAACAACATGGTGCAATTAACTCTGGAATAATACGTGTTAACATTGCAGAACTGCTGAAATGCACAACTGAACCATGGAAAACAAAAAGAGCAAATGTTTTGTTCTCATTTTCATATTGGCAGTATGAATATGTAAAAACAATGCTAAAGAAATCCATATTTTTAATGTAGGGGTTGAAAAGCAACACTACAGAAAGGTAAAGTGCTTGGAATGAAAAGCATCAGTGTTATCTAAATGATTGAAAGTTTTGCACCAAATAATTCTCATTGAGTAAATGATTTGCATACATTTATACTCGACCCCTAAAAATAACCTCTGGATGGTAGGACCGAGTCAGTTGTGTGTGTTTACCTCAATTGGCATTTGTGATGCATGTGTGTTGTATGTGATGCAGACTGAGGTATGTGCTTCTGTATGTATGCATGGTACCCATTTTTAAAAATGCTAGATATAGTTAAATCAAAGTGGTCACGTAAATTGTTCTTAATTTTTTGTCCGAACTATACTCCTAGAAATATATTATCTCTTTGATAAAGGGTAGATCTCAGTGAGTAAGTACAGAAATAGGTACCTCACTGGGTAATGTAGACCAGTATTTGTACGTGCCTCTGTGTGTTGGTCCATCCAGCTTTGTCAGGACCATAACTTCCTTATGATCAACTAAAATATACCCTAAATTATTTCACCTTGAAATCAACAGCATTCAACTTAATGATGTAGATGGTTATTTGTTCGTCCGAATGTGCCTGTGTGCATCTGTGTTTTAGTCAGTCCGACTTTGTCCAGACCATAACTTCCCTATGTATCAATGAATTTTAAAATGACTTGGCATGATTGTTCACCATAATGAGTTGGTGTGTGATGCACGAGACCCTTGGCCTTATTTTAGAGGTCAAGGTCACACTTGGGGTGTAAAGGGCAAAAATTGGCACGTAAAACCAATGGACAACCTTTTCAGGATGATAACAAGTGTCTTAGCGGGCTCGATATGTCACCATTTGGTGACTTCCAGTAATATTTTTGCAGCAAATTCTTGTGCAGACAATTCCTCCTTCATTTCTTGACCAATTTTCTTTGAACTTTCACAGATGAAAACTATTGATGTTGAGTTGTGTGTAAAGAGGAGATAATTCACATTGCTGTATTTTTTACCAAGTTGTATAGCATCATTATATTCTAAGCAAGTCTTTGTGCGGCAACTGCATTTTCATTACTTGACTCATTTTTATCTTAGCAATTGCTCTTTCAATATTTTATCAATCTCTTGTGCAATCCCCTCATTTATTTGATTAAATATCTTTTAACTATTTCATCTTTAAATTATTAGGGTTAATCTTAAACTTTCACAAAGATCACAAAGTGTTTCAGTTGTGCAAGAGGGAGCATAACTTATCATCATAGCATATTATGGTTGGTACTCATGTTAACACAGTCTTCATGTGTATTTTGCCTCACTCAACATAGCTCTTGTTGTCCTATGCTTTTATAGCTTGCTTTGACACTTGACTATGATCTTGACTATTCATCCGGGCTTTTTTCACTGGTGGGGGAAGGGACCTTTTTAAAATTTGGGAAAAAATAACACAGTATTTTTGCAAAAAGGGAAGTAAAAACTTGATGTAAACTGAACTTTATGGGAAAAATTTATGATTTTAAGATTTTTCCTGAGGGGAAGATGCCTACAAACAGCCCTGCTATGGAAGGAAAAAACTGTCATTATGACAAGCTTATCAGTTGCTATATTTATTTAGCTGACATTGGATAAAGTATTGTTTAATTTGGTTTATCTGGAAAAGCTTTTTTTCAAATTCTGAATTTTTCAGAATTAACAATGATATTGTATACTTTCAAATGTTTAATTTGTCAAGTGGTATAATATTTAGAATTTTGAATTGAAGTTTTCTAATTGTCATTAATTACATATTCTCCATGTATGATACTTGAACTACTCTGATTATTTCCATGTTTACTTTATATTGTACTAAATCTGATTTAATTTTAAGGATGTTTTTCTCAAAGTTTGTAATTCTCAGACTTTTTTCAACATTTCATAATTCATGCAATAAGAACAAATTTTATAAATTTTGATATCATTTATAAAAATTGTTTATTAAGATAGATATCATATGTTGATAGAAATACCTAATGTAGATTTCATTTCCTTCCAAAATGCTTCAGAGAAAGCAGTTTGATTCTTCTCATTCACTGAAGTTTTCAGATCTTTAAACTATTAGATCACAAATTTATATTTGTTGAATCTGAATTGATCAGTCATTTGAAGATTGTCTGAGCTTAATTCAGCTGTTCTTCAGACATTTCAATAATTCTGAAAATGGTCTGAACTCAATTCAGAGTGTATTCAGATATTTCCATTTATCTGAAAAAGGTCTGAATTTAATTCAGTATGTATTCAGACTTTTCTGGGGATCTGAAAATTATCTGAATATTGTCCAATCTTGTTCAGCTCATATTCAGACATAATTCAGACCCCTAGGTTAGATGGTCAGACAATATTCAGTTGCTGAATCTTTGCTTAGGCTGAATTCAGCATTCAGACTGGATGCAGATAATTTCAGCCATTGTTTTTCATGAGGGATGTGAATTGCCCCAGATGAGCCCAAGATTGCTATTTCTTGCCAAGTGCAATAAACTGTCAGAATTTTTCTATTCCCTTTGGATGACCAGCATTCTGAATTGTGAAAACTGGAACATCTTTTCAAAATGGTAATCTTCTCAAATCAGATAATTTTGTTTCTATAAATCATTGTGTTAAATATCGCTAAAAGTCCCCTAACCTTTTTATGGCTGATTTATAAGCTTGGTCCCAGTTATAAAGCTTTGTTAAACTGTATATATCACAAATCGAGTGAAAAATTGTTAGCCATGAATATAGTCTTTTCTATTAAGCAGTAACCTCAACATCATCAGGTACATCATCTTGTGTTACGAAGTATTATAAAATAAAACAACAAAAACATACAATTGTGAGTCACACTATCTAGATAACCACTTCATATTAAGCTGAATGACTCATTTGCCTTTTGTCTTAAAATATATATTATTAATATGTTTATTTTTTTTTTAATTATACTTAAGAAGACAAAAATGTCCTCCCTATGACAGCATGTCATTAATATTTTATGGAGGTGAAGCTGTAACTGGTCACGATCTTACGTTTGTCAATATAAATATTAAAAACATAAACCATCAAACAAAGGGCTATAAAAATGGGCATAATGCACATTTGACCTTGTTTAGAGGTTTGTATAGTCTCATGTTAAGTGATCTAACAATGAACTGCTTTAATATAGATGACCGCTGACTCAGATTTGACTGAATATATATCACACAAGGTAGTATCAAATTAATAATGAGACGAATGAGTATAAACAGATACAGTTGTATATGATAATTGAAGTTCCCTGTTGTGTACCCACATCTTGGCAGCGTGTGATATGCTGGATTCTTTTAAACTTACTAATTGCAGATCAGTTGTGATCTCCGTTCATGTAATTGTCAGGATGACACGGCTACAATTACTAGAGCTAACTGTTAAATATAAGATAAAAGACAAAAAACAGAAATTAACTAAGAAATCTACTTTTAATGTTTCAGTAATCAACAAACATTCATCAAAATGTACAAAACACAATTATGCATGACTATGCATGATGATTGTAAATGGGAGCGAAGTACAGTAAAAAGTCAAACAATTATAACAGCAAAACAATATTAAAAAACAACATAACAACAATATATTTACACAAACATGCTTTATAAACTATATTGTCTGTTCAAGAACAAAAATGATATTTTGTAGCAGCAATCAGTAGTCTTGGTTAAATACAAATGAATGTGGAGTGAAAGTCAAATCAAAAGTAAGAAAATTACAGTCACGTTGGTTAAATTAAAAAGATTCCAAATAGCACAATTATCACAACAAACAGCATCATTAACAAGGCTTGCCAAATTTTCTCTGGCTACTCATCCCACAAGACAACCAGCTCAGAATTTTAATTAGTTCTACAACAATTTCAACTTGTCCTGAGTGGATTTCTACTTGTTATTACGAGTGGATTCGTCGAGCCCTGATTACCGGTTAAGTTAATATTCCATCAATAAAACTAAATATTCCAACTTACATAGAATGTCTCAAATTGATAAATTAAATTCAAAATCATCAAAGTGTCAAAACACTTACGTATAAAAGTCAATTAAATTTACTAAGTGTCAGAGTACTAATCCAAATTTTTTAAGTATCAAAAATATAATTCGTATTTAGAGCAAGAAGTAAGATTTTACAAGTAATAATTCCAAATTTCAGTTGCAAGGTGAAGAAGAAGGTAATTATAATACAGTAAAATAATGCGATCATTTGATTGGTTAATGAGCCAAAGCATACATCATTATTATGATTGCAGATAAGCGCTGGTCAAGTTAGTCATTAATGATGGACAGGTCTTGGACAGATCTAGGGGCTGATAAGCCCCGCCTAATTTAATCAATTAGCTTGCAATTACTTCTTATTTTGACAAACTTGTAAACAACAATTAATATTATATAATAATATTATATTTGTAAAAAACAATATAATCAGTAACTAAACACTTATTATTGATTAAATCCTAAAATAAAAGACATATTCTTAAATCAGTACAAAATTCTGCTTGATTTGTATATAAACATGACTTTACTTTTTAGTTATTTAAAATAGTGCTTCTGTTAAGGTTCTCAAAATACAAAAATGTTTACAAGTTTATTACTGCGCAAATCATAAAATTAAGACACATATATTAATCTATATTAAAAGCTGATCATTTTGAAAGTTAACATGACTATATAGCTATAAAAACTAAGATTTTGGTAATTTAATATCTTACAGTGCTAAATATTCAATTTAGCAATATTAAACTCAAGTAAAACAATGTACATGAATGTAATACATAAGCATAATATTTGCTGAAATATTTGTATCCTTAATTGTATTTTGTATTATTATAATCATTTAAACCTATTTTTTAGTGCTAAAATCTATTTATGACTCCCAAAAGATAGATGATAGATAAACCAGATGGCCCCTGCTGCCAACAGGAGGCCCCTTTGATCAGACACCATACTATATGTGTGGCCCCTTATTGTATACAGTACACTAAAGGCTGTAGAAGGAATTTAGTGTATTGGTATGTGTTAATGTAGTTGATGTAAATTATGGGACCCTTTAGAAAATTGTGCTATTTTTTCTGTTCCTCAAGTACCACAGATGATATAAGTCAGTTATATAGTCAAAACAGCTACTTTTACTTGTTAACCCAGACATATAAAATGCAATAAGTACGCTGAATGCACCATGCTGTTAACAAGGGCCAGATAGGGAGCTTCTACTGTATTTACGGGATGAAATATAGAATAGAGTCATGTACTCTAAAATACAAAGGGAGGTAACAAGTACAGTGCAACCTCTCCAGAGTGTCCCTCTCTTGAGCAACAACTTCCCTTCAAAAACAACATGATTTTTTCCCTATGTACAATTTAACTATTAAGTTAAGCTCTATAGACAATAACCTCTCAATAACAACATAATTTTGCTTCCCCAAAAGATGTTGCTTTGAGGAGGTTGCACTATACTAACATACACTTTGACAAGCCAAAATTCAGGTCTTTAACATCTGTTTAAACAGGACACATAGCATATACATTACAAAATACATGTTTATGATATAATTACAATTATAACCAAATCAAATGAAAGAACTGATTTTTTGAAACAAAAAATGTTAACATAAATACAATTTGCATAAATTTTGAGCCTCACAAAATTGTACAAGAAAGACAATGAAAATATTAACCATTAAGTCTTTGAATAAATGTACAAATACAGATCTGGTAATTCTGTATGAGATAACTAACGTCTGTTGTTACGATATATAACATTCATTGATAATTTCATTGTTCTGCATTCTTTTATACAAATGAACAGCCAATACATTAGATGTAAAAATAATATACGTGCACTTACAATAGTTCAAAACTAAGAAAATATTAACTTCAAAGAATATTCAGGTAAAATATGAATTTACAAATGTAATATCACACAGTTCTATACATAATACAGTGACAAAACTTGGATTTGTGTTTTATTTTCAAAGTCATTTATCTCATTAATATGAAAATATTAAAGAACTATTTAAAATCTTCGACTTAATTCGCTAAATCCTTTAGGCTATGCCAAATTGATTCTATGTTTAGTGTCATTGGGTGGGTAGGTTTTCTAGGGTTTTGACAAAAAAAACAGACAAGGCATTAGGCAGTAATTTTTCGCCCGTATCTTTACTATAGACGCTTATTAAGTTTAAGTTCATGCAAACGTTTGATGAACAAATTTTTATAACTATTTTTTGGTAAATCTTTAGCATTCGTGTGTTTTTGTGAACTATTCGCCACTTTTTACTTCTTTACTTGATGGGGGAATTGTATTCATTAGTAAATATGGCTCGAGTTTAGAATGGCATGTAAATATGCCATTGTAGCGTGTCAAGTTAAAAAAGGGTCCCAAAACAGTTCTTGAGTGGTAGGTCATTCAAGTTGGCGACGAAACATTAGCTTCTCTACTTGAAAAAAATCATTCAGGCCATCCACAATGCTACGCCTGTGGTAAGATTTGAACATCCAATTAACTTACAGGACAAACACTACATTCAATGCGTGGTCTCCTTAGCAGAGGACAATGCGGCATTAGAAACAGGATGGAATTTTTATTGTTCTACTCATTTATAATATGTTTTTCTGTGTATTTGTGCTCATGTGTTAGGCCTATTAACAGTGGTCCATATAATTAATTGGTTATGCAACAAACTGTTTTAAATAGGTTTTAAAGTTCAATAGACTTGATTTAAAAAAAATTGTTGTGCCCTTATTTTTGCCTGGTTGATAAACATAAAATCAATTTGGTATGGCCTTATTGCTGAAAACAGACATGTTTATGCATAAAAAGTCTATGTATGATTTACAATTAATAAATATGAAATGTTGGCTATATTTTATATCATTGTGATCAGCTTAGAATAATATAAACAGAACATTTGACAATGCAATATTTCTTTTCTACCTCAAAAGTCCGGTTATTTAATTTTGCATTATCAGTAAATACTGTATCACTGGAAAAACAAACCTAGTTAATCTGCCTGATGTATCAGCTACTAAAGCTGCTGTTTTCCCGTTTTGATCTTACTTCGTGGCGCTTGATGTGTTTTGCGCTTGAATGGTCGCTAGATTTTCATTTCTGGTTCTTTAAATCGTTAAAGCACGTGGTTCTCCTAATACACGTGGTCCATTTTCAGACACATTTTACTATTTTAGTTACATGAGTTTTTGTGTTAAGATTTTTTTATTCTAGTTGTAAGAGCTACATTCGTGGATAAATTAGACTTATATGGCAAAGGTAAGGAGTTATCACAAAATACTAATTTGCATGAGTGTTTGTACGTGAAGGAATGTTACACATATAATAACTGTTTTTATTCTTCGTATTCGTAGTTCTTCATAATTCTTATCGAGTCCGGTCTAAGCTCTTTATACAAAATATCTTCTATGTAGTTAGCGGCCGTGATAAACTACAGCACCGACGTTAAAAGACGAAACTTTGAAATGAAATTAAAGAATAATATCGGGCGTATGTTGTCTTTCAGATTAAATTTATGAATTTTTCATGTACATTTGTCTATGGTATACATGTATTTGTATGACAGAGTTGTGCAATTAGTCATGCAAACAAGTTGCATAGGTCTTGTCTCAAGTTAATGTGTAATGCAGTACATGCATACAGTAGCTAGGGCCATTATATTTGTCCTAGATGATAGCAATAACAGTTCAATAGGTAAATTACTGGTCAATGTCTTATATAACGTTGTAATTGTTAGGTATTGTTCATTATTATTATGTTATACGCATGTAAATGTGTTATTTACATATTCATAGTCTGCATATAAACATATGCTATCGTGTAGGTATTAATAATATGCGATGGCGAAACAAATCTGTGCATTCCATATGTTCTAATCATAATACGCATGGTGGAAATGCATGCGGTGACCAGAAATGAACAGAATAAGTAACAAGACTAAACGAAACATAGAGGATAGGAGTCGAGATGTCCAGAATCTGATAGCATTTGTTGGTAACGACTGTTACAATACAGACAGTAGTGACATTTTGTCACAGGTAGTAGCACAGGGAGTTAGCACGTTGAAGGGATGGTGAATATAAATGGTGTATTTGGCTTAAAATGGCCACACGGACCAAAAACACGTATATATATACATATACAAGGGTTACAACTTCCGAAATGACAGTTTCTGCACCAAGTTTGTTTAACACAATGTAACTTTTCAAGAAATCGCTCAAATTTCTAATAACGGGTGTCTACAGATAGCTAATACATTATGCTACATATACCCAATAAACATTTGGTTCAACTTTTTCCTTCGAAAAACCGTCAATTTCGTTTAGTCGAACGCGACCTCGCAACACCAAATTGATCAGAATTACCATACTAAATACACCTTAAAACAACAGGTACAGTTATGACAACGCATGCTTACTATAAATATTACTAAAATACACTGATTCAGCGCAAAAATGTACAGTAAGTATTCAAGATGTACAATTTGCACATGTGTACTCAGATATTAACAACAACTGCCTTGAAAATAGCATGCGCTCTACACGATGAACATGCATGTAATTACTTTAATAGGCTTCAGTTAATTTTAAATACTAGTATCACGTACCGTGTTGTCGTTCATGCGTATTTATTATAAATGTTATTCATGCGTATTTATTACAAACTCCACCACCACTTTGGGATAGACAAACTGTGGCCTTCATTGACAGATGACCTTTATTCAGGGGTCAATTATTCAATAATTGACGGCTTCAAAGGATGACATTTATTTACGGGCGGGCGTTAATTAGGAGGCGGCTGAAAACACAGGTTTGACTGTATCTGGCGCATATTTGACATTAAGGAAAAGGAGAAAATACATTAGAAACATTTCCTTCATCAATGAATATGTAGACTGGGCAAATTAAATTAACGGCGAATTTCTCTGTACATGTCTGAAACAAGTTTCAACGGTTGTAATCTTTAAAAATGGCGGTGTTGTTTTCATGGATAGAAGTGGTGATCACTGAAATTTAGCGATTAGTTTCCCGTATTTCATGGTTATCAAACCACGTGAAACAAGCAAAAATTACAGCGCGACCTTTTGGACTTTAGACATTTTGTGTGTGTGTTTGTTTTGAACCATTTGTTTTGGGCCATTTGTTTTTTTTTCGGACTTAGGCATTTCGTTTTGGACTTAAGACAATTTGGACAATTTCACAAGAGTTTACTTTCGGAAAAAACATGGTGGCCCTAAAAAGGGCCATTTGTGTAGAGGGGTTTAATGGCGTTCACCACATCTATCCATACAAGCGGGACACCAATTGTCCCACTTCTGGATGTCTTCCAGGTCAGCGGTGGAGTGCGTCAGACTGAAAGGAGGTTCGTTGTCCTCCTCCCAGTCCTCGGAAGAGGTTGAGGCTTGGGGGTGATCCCCCAATCCTCTTCCCCTGACTCCACAACCCCCTCTGTCTTATTTTCTTCTTTCAGTTCCTTTTTCACTATCCGCAACTCCTCCAGCTGCATTTCAAGTTGCCTTAGGGCGGTATATTTTCGCTTAATGATGTTGAGCGTTCTTGAAGACATTGTAGTAGAATGGAATTGATAGTGTCTGTGGTCTTTTATGCGGTTGAAGCGCGCACCTTTGAGAGAGCATCGATGGTCACGTGGTACCAGCGCGAACCTCTGTGAAAGCATAGTTGTTGCTGTTGAAGTATTTGTGTTTTCGCATTCATTTCAATACTTTGCAAACATGTGAAATTGTTTGTTGCTTCTAAAGAAACCTTTGTAGAGATAGACAGTGCCGCTGTACCTATCAAGATGGGGGAATTTATACCCGGATCTCTCTATCTTTTATGATTATGAGATACGCGCCAATTATTGGCGCTATTTGTATTTAGCCGAAAAGAAATATTGAATAAAAACAACGGCCCTCATTTGGGCCACCATATGTTTAAGATAAGTATCTTTTTTCGGTGGATCCATTTGGTTTGCCGTGTCAACAGCGAATTGATCACTCATTCCTTGAGGTTGTACTTGTGGATTTTTTTGCGGACAGTTCGCTGCAAACTGTCCGTTTTCATGACAATGACAACATTCATCTTTACCTACTTTTTCTGAACACGTAGTCGCATAATGTCTTTTCTGTCTTCAACGATAACATTCAATATGATCCCGTGTGACATTTGTCTGCTCACAAAGTTGATCCACCATCGTGTTCAACTCTGTTATTGTTTTCTCCAAATAATTTTGTTGATACATGCTATTATTATCGTCAGCATTTTCCATTCTAGGATCGTTTTAGTTCATGTCGAATGACTAGAATGACTAGAGTGGTGTGGAGCACCCCTTTTATAAGATGTATGTGACCTTGAATGTGACATGTGACTTTGAACGGATTGTAATCTTGAGTGTGACCTTGAATAGATTCCTATAGGTATGAATATAATCTTACAGGTATGACCTTGAACACGCTATCTAAAGGGGACTGTAAAGGACCAAAAGGTTCATAATCATGTCAGATACCGACAGTATCCACCCAAACGAACAATGTTGGAGCATGTGCGAGAGTATTACCAAATACAAATTCGGATGGAATGGAAGACATGGAAATTCTAGGTGCAGTCTAGAGTATATGATGTGACATTTCAGCCGTACGATCATTCGTTACAAGCCGGCTGTTTATGATATGATAAATCGACTTTATCGGACATGCCAAGTAAGATCCGATGATAGAGTTCGAGTGTCTATACTACATCCTAATTTGGAATTTGTAATTCATATTCCATTTGATATAGCATCTCGTATTAATGGAGACACTGTATTGGATGAAATTGAACGAGTGGCACAGGGTAACCGTGAGTTTAAGATTCATGACGGAGAAGCACAGATAGAAATTATGCATATTGCTATGCCACGAGGCTCTGGAAAAAAGACATTCAAGTCAGTAAACTTACTGGACATGGTGAAGTCAAAGACAAGTGTTGTGTTTATTGACAATAGTTAGGACTCGGTGTGTTTAGCTAGATCTATTGTGGTTGGCATGTGTAAAGCGAATCAAAATCAAACCCCGGAATGGAAAAATCGATGGCATCTCAGTCTAAGAAAAATCTACAACAACATGAAGCCAAGGCATTATTAAAACAAGTGGATATTTCATCGGATCGAGCTTGTGTACTCAATTCTGATCTTGGCTATTCAACCCCACCCATCGTGGATCTACAGTGATAGCCCACAATGCTCAAGGTTACGATGCCCAGTTTATTCTCAGATATGTCGTCACCCATGGGACAGCTAAACCACAGCTGATTATGAATGGAAGTAAAATCATTCTGTTAAGAGTGAATGAAGTGCGATTGATTCACTCAGTTTCCTAAGACATTTGGACAGACTGAGTTAGCTAAAGGATGGTTTCTATTCTATGCCAATACCTTATACTATCATGATTATATAGGACCTTACTTACCACGAAAACTGACAGTATGAAATCAGAGCAACGTCAACAGTTTCTGACTTGGTACCATGAGAAAAAAGGAGATGAATTCGATTTTCAAAAAGAAATGGAAAAATACTGTAAATCGGATGTGGGATTTTAAGACATGGTTGCGGTGAATTTCGTCAATAATTAGCCAGTGATAAAATTGATCCCTTTACGGAAGCGACTACGTTAGCACATGTGTGTAATAAAACCTAGCGGAAAAATTCCATGCCACCTAACAGTTTAGCCGTGATTTCCGATGCAGGATATCCTAATAAAGTTCGGTATTCCATGAAAAGCATACGTTGGTTACAAATGACTGCTGTGACTGATTCGTATTCGTTGTGCATTGAATCGAAATGGAGAAGTAAGGATTGGACCGTATCACGTGGATGGGTATTGTGAAGAGACATACACCGTGTATGAATTCATGGGATGTTGGTACCATGGATGTCCCACCTGCTTTCCCAACCGGGGTACAATAAATCAATACACGTTGAAAAGCATGAATTACGCCTATGAAGACACACAAAAACGACTTGAGAATTTGAAAGAACAGGGGTATCCGTTAGTGGTGATGTGGGAATGTGAATTTGATCAACGTCGTCAAAAAGACCCTGAGTATAAGACCAGAGTAGAACGATTTTATGTTGGTCAAGACCCTATTCAACATAGGGAGGCTTTGTTCGGAGGTCGTACCAATGCCGACCGACTGTATCATGAAGTAGAAAAAGACCAAGAGATCAAATATGTGGACATTTGTTCTCTCTATGCCAACAAATACAGAGAGTATCCATTAAGTTATCCCGTGATTTTGAGTCAAGAGCAAATTGATCCACAACGTATTGAGAAATACAAAGGATTGATTAAATACTGTGTTCTTGCACCGCAAGATTTATGGATGCCGGTCTTACGTATACACTGTAATAACAAAATGGTATTTGCTCTATGTCGTACCTGTGCGGAAGAGGAATTAGATTATTGTACACATTCACTGTATGAACGGACATTGTATGGAACGTGGACCCATGTAGAATGGGCGAAAGTCATTTCTTTAAGGTATAGTGTTGAAAGTGTATCATGTATGGCACTGGGGTGAGTAGAGCACTGATGTGTACCGTCAATACATTGACAGATACTTAAAAATGAAGCAAGAAGCCAGTGGGTATCCTCCTGGTGTAGGCACAGAGGAAGATAAAGTGAAGTTTAAACAAGATTATTTTGAAGCAGAGGTAATTCGGTTGGAACAAGTAAAAAAAATCCAGGAAAAAGAGCTTTTGCCAAAACCATGTTGAATTGTAAAAATGCTCAAACCAACCTGTTACCGAAAACGGAGTATATGCATAAACTGGATCGTTTCTATGAGATTCTGAATAATTCTAAAAAGTCTGTTAAATATGCAGAGTGTTTTTATGATGAATTCGTACTGATGAATTTCACGGATGAATCGGATCAAGCCGATCCCCATTCACTTTCTAACACTGTGGTGGCTTCATATGTGACAGTTTATGCTCGATTAGAACTGTACAAAGTGCTTGAACCCCTGGGAAAAAGGGTGCTCTATTTTGACACAGACAGTTGTATGTACATTTACCATGAAGTATATAATGTGTTTATTGTATCTAGTCGTTTGGGAAAATGGACGGATGAGGTGCCTCATGGACGTATTGTGAAATATGTCGCTTTAGGTCCAAAACCTATGGCTATGAATACATTGAAAATGGAGAACGACATCAGACGTGTAAAGTGAAAAGGATAACGTTAGACTATAATGCGACTGAACAGGTGAATTTCAGTAGTATGGTGGACTGTGAGAGACAGACAACATTATTCTGCCGTTGTTGAATATGCTTTCTTGAATTTCTTGGAGGGGTCATGATACAAAGTTTACTTTGATTGAATGGTCAAAAGACCATTCGTAAATTTGGCCCTTGGAAAACTCCTGCAAAGTGAGCTCCTAAAAAGAAACGTCCTCCTAAAAAGAAACGTTCCCCTAAAAAGAAAGCTCCAGCAAAGACCTCCAGCAAAGAAAGCTCCAGCAAAGAGAGCTCATGCAAAAAGAGCTCCAGCAAAGAGAGCTCCTAAAAAGAAACAACCTGCATTTACAGTCTCGCCAACAATCAATGAACGTTTTATCACCCTTCGACGGAGATCAAGAGGATCTTTAATATCTAGAAAATCTCCCAGTGAGTCACCCTTACCTGGTCCTCTTACCTAATGGGTCTTCTTTAAGTGGGTCACCTCCTGCTGAGTCACCCTCGGACTCCATCGAACTCACCCATCTTCACGGCAACAGGATGGTCACCACCCACTATGGGGTCACCCAGGACACCACAAAGGAGAACCAGTTTTAGTTCTCCTAGCAGTTCAAGCAGAAACCGTTGTTCAACCTGTACGTCAAGCGGATCCACAAGTGGGTCAAGCAGAAGCAGTAGAAGTTCTCCAACCACCTCATACATCAGTTCTTCGTTTCCAGATACCCTTTCACCCTTGAAATTATCCCAGTTATCAAAACAGATGGTTTTGAAACCTGTTTTGCAAGGACGTGTAAACTTAATGAGAACCCTACCAATGGGTTCAGCTTCAAAACAAGCCTTAGATGCTTTATATAAACAGTGATGTCTTAAGTATTAGTTGAGGTTATGGCTCCAAAGCGACCACTCCTACACAAGTACGGTCGTCTGGTATTGGGGTTATCTCAAGCCCCAGAGCGAATGAGAAGAAAGATGATACAAGGAGCACTTATTGAAGTGATACAATTCGTCTCCGAGTGTTGTCACAATGTTTTAAAAGGCCTTATCCCCTCTCAAAATCAAAGCTTAAAGCCCGTACCTTAGCGGATAAAAAAGTATCGATTCAAAAAAAGAAACGTGTGCTGAACCAAAACGGAGGATTATTTCGATTATTGGCACTGACTCCAGTACTTGCTGAAGCTGTAGCTGCAGGTGCACTCAGTGGAGGGGTAGCCCAAAACGTGAAAGAAAATATGAAGAAAATGGCTATTGTACCGTTCAAAATGCTAGAAGAAATGAATCGATGGAAATCAGAGACCACGCTTACCCCCTCCCCCACAAGTTACACAGACCTCTGATTTACTGAAACAAATGAGGGAAGTACTACAAAATGAATCCTTGTCCGAATCAGTAAAAGCACAACACTATGGACAGGTCTTGCAAAAGTTTCAACCGTCACATCAAAAAGCGCGTGGACCCACCATCACAGCTCCAACTCCAGCTCCTGCAGTTCAAGGTCCAGCAGCTCCAGCTACATTGATCGATAGGATTCATGAAAGTGTCCCCCAAACCATGCGTCGAAGAAATCAACTCTTATTGCACTTTCTCCAAAATCATCCCCATATGTCATGGAATGAACAAGGTGTTTTGGAATATGATGGAAAACCCATGCAAGGATCCAACAATATTGATTTAGTCAATGATGTGGTTCGTCATAGAAAAGGGTCTAGCCCCAAAGGATGGGAACAGTTTTGTCGTGGATTAAGAGAAGTCAACGTACCACAAGAAGTGGTGTGGAATAAACGGAGATAGTCATGGGAACAACTACCCGAGTAAGACTCGGAGGAAGATGAATTTTACGATAGTTTTGTCGAGCCTTCTTCTATGTCTCGTGAACCTATAAAACAAAGAAAAACTTTGATCAAATCAGAGCCTATGTGGGAACCCTACTAGACCACATAGTCACCAAAGTAGATACCGTGTTGCAGAATATGTATTATGATCCCTAACATCCTAATGCTTTTGGAGGGATACGCTGTCTCTATAGTGCAGCATGAGCTCACGCTATTACATGGAATCAAGTACGATCAAGTCGGAAATTTTCAAGACGGAAAACCAAAGTGGGTGGCATCGATCATCAGTGGCAGGCTGATTTCGCGGATATGCAATCCCTGGTCAAACACACTTATCGATATCATTTTTATGTCATTGATGTATTTTTAAAATATGCTTGTGAACCTAAGAACAAGATCTCTTTTTTCCCCAAATTGTGGTGGTGTTTATCATTATAAGCGTATCGCTATCTAATTTGTGTTTTCAACGACCCGATCGTGAATGCTTTTAAGTAGTTCTCTGGGTTATATTCTAAACCAACATGAGCTCGTTTTACATTACCCTTATAAGTGACAGTTCTGTTCCCAGACAATACGCAATGTTGTTTTCGTACCAAACTACTCAAACCCATCCATCTCAATAAACAAGAGTGAGAAATTGGTTTAGTGGAAATGATTGTGCCTAGTCAGGTCATCAACATCACTGAGGAAGAGAGACATTTTTCCATTGTCACGCGGAATACTATCCTGGCAAAGACCTTTGCGGCTTTTCCCCATGACTGTCGTTTCCCTAATGGGCTTCCTAATAGTGATCCTACCATCTTTTTTAACGAGAGTTCGGATCCATTTCCTCACGGGGTAGACTTGAACATGGGTCATAATCATTTGTTTGTCTATTCTCACCTGGCGGCTTATACCTATTTGGGAAATATGGGAACTCCCATCTTACGCGTGGCTCCTTTTGATCCGAGAATCAAAGCAAGGACCAATCCACATATTCATTTCGAGTTCTTAAATGTACACTACGTGCCACTGGCCAAAGCTGACTTTGACACCATCGCTATCCGTATAAGGGATGACACAGGCCCCCCATTCAGTTTATTCATGGGAAGTCTATGGTGAAGCTACGCCTCATGCCTCATGCACGCATCATGCCTTTACTGAATCTTTAGTTCGATCTGGAGTTCAAACTTTGAAAAAAGAAGGCCTCCATCTAGGAAAAGCTACCATACAAAATATCATGCGAGGATCCATCACTAAACAAGAGTGCCAAGATGGCCCTTTTTCGCTCACATGAGTAAAGATTGCAACTTCTATGGTTTTCCTGTGATTTGACCTAGTGACCTAGTTTGTAATCTGAGTTGACCCATGTTTAAAGCTGTTCATGATATCATTAATACAAACATTCTGACAAAGTTTGAGGATGATCCAATCAAAACTGTTGCCACTAGAGAGTTAACAAGGTATTCCATTGATTCGACCTGGTGACCTAGTTTTTACCCAAGATGACCCATGTTCAAACTTGTCCAAGATATCATTGAGACGAACATTCTGATCAGGTCTGATGAGGATTCGCTTAAAATTATGACCACTAGAGCATTAATAACCCCTAGGTGTGGACGACGGACGCCAGAGTAGACTGATTGATGACTATAGAAAAAGTGATACGAAAAAAGAGGCGCCTCCGTATTGAAAAATGTAAGCGAATCCCTCTTACGTGAAGTCACAAAAAAAAACCAAGACCACTATAAAGGCCAAACGGACCAAGAAAAAACTCATCCGAAACCTCATCGTCGCCGAGTGAAGCAGGCTAGGCCGCTTGATATTTTCGATTAATAATCATGATGCAACACGGTTCTTGTGAATGCAGTAAGACAGAATTGGACGTATCTGTTGTCCCCCCACGATGACTGTCATGCAAGAGGGGCAATGGACTGAGCATTATCTCATTTCTGCCCTGGACAATAATGCTCCTATTGAATTCGTGATTCCTTCACAAGTAGAAAAATGGACAGATCTGAATCAGTCTTACCTGTATATGAAAATCAAAATTATTCAGGCGGATAATTCAGACTTGGCGAATGACAGTGAAATTGCCACCGTTCATAACCTTTTTCACAGTATGTTCAGTAGCATTGATGTGTATCTGAATAATAAACTGATTACCAGCAATGCGGACACGTAAGCCTATCGTGCTTACCTAGGAAATTTGCTCTCCTTCAACCCAAGTTGTAAAAGCCCTTAGCTTCAGGCATTAAAATGGGTCGCAGACACCCCTGGTCTGATGAACACCAAAGTCCATGATGGAGCTAACAAGGGTTATGTGGATAGGCGAAATCTTGTACATCGAAGTCGTGTGGTGGAACTATGTGGCCGACTTCATTTAGATCTGGTGATTTTGTTTTTTTTGTTTGTTTGATTGGTGTTTACGGTGCTTTTAACACTAACTAGGCTATATCGCACCGACAGCAGAATTTGTTAATTAATTAATTAATTAATTATGTTAATTATATTTTACGTTACAGCTTAATTGCCCATGAAAACTGAATAATAAGCATGGAGTGTTTGTGAACAGGTCTTTGAGTGAATTTGCGTTGAAATACTGGTTCCGGGTTAGGGTATATTCGTGGCAGTCTAGAAGAAAATGTTGTACAGTGAAAGGTTCGTTGTATGATATGCAAAATGGTTGGGTTGATCTTCTCGGTTAAGTGTGTATGAATGTGTAATTCAAATTTGTCCGATACGGCACCTTGTAATGACGACTTGGGCGCGGCGAGTTAAAAGAGGGAAAGATCTTTGGACATGAGAAAGGATGGCATTGAGTTTGTTATTTGTCTTTTCATCCCATTGATATTGTCATTTGGATTTGGTAAGTAAATTAATAGATGGCTGAAAATCGCTGTCGGGTAACGTGATTGCAACGGGTTGGATATTAAGGGCTTCTTTTGCCAAAGTATCCACTGTTTCATTTCCTCGAATACCTATGTGGCTAGGTATCCTGCAAACATTTACACATTTTGATTGTAAAATATCATGTAAGCGAATGAGTAAATGTTGAATCAAGCCATTATTGGTTTTGCGATTTTTAATTGCTTGAAGAACAGAAAGAGAATTCGAGAAGATTAGAAATTTATCTGCACTGTGTTGAGAAATGTATGATAATGCCAAGTCAATGGCTTTTGTTTCTGCTGTAAAAATAGATGCATTCTCTGGGAGGCCCATCCGAGAAATAAAGTTGTGTGCAAAAGCAGCAAAACCAAACTTGTTGCCGTCTTTTGAGCCGTCAGTATAGATATGAATAAATTCGTGATGTGTTTCTATAATTTTGGAAAATTCGTCTTTATATAATTCAGATGAGTTAGGAGATTTTTTATTTGGATAGATCAGTATTTACCTCGGGACATGATTGTGTCCATGGAGCTATATTTACTTGACCTTTAGCGTTTATAGAGTTGCTTCCCCACAATTGATTACGTGCGTTAAAATCGCCCGACAAAAGGAAGTGTTGCGGGAGTTGTTGAATTAAATTTTCCAACTCATTAGTACTTACAGTTGAGTTTGGCAAAAGATAGAGCGAACAAACCGCAATAGATTATGTAAAGTGACCTCGACTGCAACAGCCAGTAGGTGGGTTTTTAATTTAATTTGACGCTGAGGAACACAGTTTGAAACAACAATTGTTGATCCTCTCGATGCACTCGTATTGATATCACAGATGGCGTTATAAGACTGTAGCTTTTAATAGTTAAATTATCATTTGACGTCAGGTAGGTCTCTTGGAGACATATCACTTTGGGAGTATACTTGGACAATAGAAGTAGTAAATCATTATAATTAGATTTTAAACCACGGCAGTTCCATTAAATGATATTATCCATGGTTGATGTTTATAAAAAGAGAGAATCACGACGGAAACTTAACAGGACTAATACTCCTGTCCGAATTACGCTGGGGGAGCATTTTCTGGAGGGCTAGTGCTTCCTTGGAGGTGAAGCATCGATCTCTTCGTCCTCCATTGATTCGATCTCCTCAAGAGGATCAAATCTGTTGGAGGTTGTCACCAGGTTTCGTTCGGCCTTTTTTCGGCCGATCTGTAAGAACTATACGTTCTTTCGGTGTCTGCCTCTGAGAAATCTTCTCAGTGGAAATTACCTAACATTGCTTTTGGTTGTCTTAGGCGAAGCCTTTTGATTGGTACTATTGCAAGTTAATTGTGTCACTGAAGGGGAAGTTTGAATCTGTTGGTCAGCCTTTTCTTTTGTTTGAATGGGTTGTACGGAGGTTACACAGGTGCAAATATTACACTGTTTACCGACATCAACTGTTTGTGTACGTTTAGCAGAGATGCTGGCTTAAGTTTGAGCTTTAGGTGTTTGAAAACGCTACGTACTTTCGACTGGTTTTCGTGCCTCCTGAAATGAGATGTTAGTTCTAAATTGAATGGATAGAATCTCTTTTTCAAGTTTCCACTTCGTACAGGACCGGGAGGTGGCGTAATGCTCATCCCCACAGTCTGCACACGAAATGGAACCAGTACACTTATCAAGATCATCATGACCAACACCGCACCAGCGGCAGATGCTGGTCCTTTGACAATTTGTTTCGTGGTGACCGAATCGGAAACACTTATAACATTGCAGAGGATTGGGCTCGTACACTTCCACTTTGGAGGAAGTGTACCCAATCCTAAGCGAACTTGGTAGAGCCGGTGAGTTGAAAGTGGCAATAAAAGTGTTTATAGGTACTTGTTTGCCTTGTCTTCTTGAATATATGCGTTGTATACTGCGCACACCCTGTGTTTTCAGCTCCCGGGCGACCTCGTCGGACCCAGTACTGCGCCCGAGGTCGTCGCACCGGAAAGCATCCTTACATGAGTTTAGTGTCTTGTGCGGCGTACATTTAACAGGCATTTGGAAGAAAGACTTGATGTTCACCAGGGCGTCCGCCTGCGTTGGTCTCTCAACCTCCACAACGAACCATCCGTCACGAAGTTTTTTTACCGACTTCGCGGATCCGATTAGGTCATTGATTTGTTTCTCGATCACAAAAGGGCTCAGATCTGACATTTTTGTGCCAGCGTCAAGTGACTCGATGACGAGGAAACACGGGAATGTGGCACTTGCATTGTCGTTTGTGGACGCAGGGGTCATTTTGGGGTCATTTTTGGGGTCATTTGAGTTTAGGTTTGAGGAATCCATATTTTAGAAGTTTTGGTTCATCCACAAAGTTCCTCAGCCACCACGGACTCCAACACGGGGAAGCTTTAAGGGGACGGATATCCAGTCCTCAAGTCACGAGGTTACTTGAAGGATATACTCGTACAAAATCAGTATGATTAAATCAAGAATGATTCTAGACGATTAGCACATGGGCCACCGCCTTCTTTGATAGATATGTTAAGAATGTGATATATAGATTATACGATATCTAAAAATATGAGAAGAGGGTAAGTAAAGAGACGAGATAACAGGTCAGAGGTTAGAGAAGGATAGATAGAGGAGGAAGATGACAGAATAGGGTAAGGTAGAGGGAAGTAACAGAGAAATCGCCCCATCACAATCACGTACATAAGGTAAAACGCTCTAAACTAATTTGTACGGCCTATCCAAGGGCAAGGCATGACTAGCCGATTGACCAGGCCGGGCCTACCTGGCAACCCGTCTACGATGAACCAGAGGTTGGAGGTTGGGGGTACTGGAGATCCCGGGGTCCTCCTCAACTACCAGGATCCCCTTTCCAGTATACGGGGCGCTGCCCACGGCAAACAGGCAGGTTTGGTTTTAGCCATATACCCATCACACAGGCACAAAAGTGTACTTGTCTGAGGGGTACGTGTTACTTCCCCTCACCACGGAGAGGTATCAAACAAAGAGGGGGTAAAAAAAGGAAAAAGAAACTTCGGATGGGGTGTATGAGGATTGTTGCCACCGAAAATGATTTTGAAGAACGAAAGATAATTTAAAAAAATAATTCTATATAAAAAAAGATGTTTTATTCTTTGCCAGAATTCAAAGAATTGGCCAAGGAAAGTAAAATCCGCGGCTATTCAGTCTTGTACAAAAACGAATTAATAGCAGAATTAGTCGAGGGAGATATAATCCCTAGACCAGAAGAGAAGAAAATAAAACCGAAAGATCCGAATCCGAGATTTCATTATTTGAGATCAATAAGGATTAACCCGTGACGAATTATTCTTAAAGATATAGAAACTGGGGAAGAGATAAGTTTCCCATCTTTGTACTCTGCGAGGAAATATCTAAAAATAAATGCCGCGCACGTAAAAAAATACGACGGAAAAATCTATAAAAATACGAAATTAAACTAGACCACCCGTAAGATTATATTATTCTCGGAATAATATAATTCGAATTTTTTATTTAAAAAATATATTTCTTGTATAAAATAAAACATGTCGACTGTCAAAGAATTGAGAGAGTTAGTAAAACAACGCGTCCTTCACGGCTATTCGAGACTCGGAAAGCTGAGTTGGAAAATTTGTTAGATAACGTGAACCCATCAACGCGAGTGCCGACCGCTAACACCAGTGAGGCCGCGTCATTATTGGATGCTGCGAACCCAACAATCAATGTCCCCGTGTTACAACCTACACTCGCTAGTGTTAACAGAAGCGAGAACTCTAATAAATAACACGGTTACTCGCGTAACGGATTGGTTGAAATGGTTGGCGGATACGACACAACCCGTGATAAAATTTGTTCCGGAAAAACTTAAAACGAGTTTTAAAAGACATGGTATCTAAGTTACTCAAAAATATCCACCATTCGAGTTAAAATGAAGTAGATATATCGAAGTAGTTATAGAAGGGAGGGAAGGTTATGACCCGCAATCGTTTTTTCCGCGCGGTCCGACAAATCGTAATTAATTTTTTAGGGGGAAAACTCAAACTAAGTTAAGTTAATTCTTAAATGCAATATGGAGAAAGTAAACATTAACAGCGGGATTAGCGAAATTAAACCCTCCGATTTTCATTCCAATATCAAGGTCAACCTCGAGGGAACCAACGTAGACGAATTGTACGATAACGCGATAGATAAAATCATGGAATCAAAGTATGGGTAGCGGTTGAAATGACGATAATAAATGTTTCTTATGGTCCGTATTAAGAGCGCTTAATCCGAACGAACGCGCCTCAGAGCTTAGAGATAAAAAATTTAAAAGTAAAGTAGACGAATTAAATATGAAAGGTCTCGAATTCACAGTTTCATTGAATTCGATCGATAAGTTTGAGAAACAAAATCCGGGTATCGTCGTTTATATGTTTGGATATTATAGGAACGTTCACCCTCTGAATGAACACTCTAAGAGGCGCGTGACAATAGATCTTAACGGAGAAACACAACATTATTGTTTAATAAAAAATCTAAGTCGTTTATTATCGAAACAGATTAATAACCATGATGGTAAAAAATATTTTTGTCGCAACTGCTTAAACCCATTCAATACGCAAGATTCGTTGAACGAGCATAGAGAATATTGCCTTTCGAACGAATGTGTTTGGATAGATATGCCGAACGAGGAGTCAAAATGGTGTGCGATATCATTTCAAAACTTTGATAGATCGATGCGGTTTCCTTTCATAATATATGCCGATTTTGAGTGTTGTCTCTAACCCGTTGATACTTGCAAACCAAATCCGGATGAGAGTTACACCAATTAATACAAGAAACACGATCCATTGAGTTTTTGTTACTATATAAAATGTTTCGATGATAAAGTGTACATCAAAGACCCGGTCACCTACACCGCGAAAACGGATCACGATGACGTAGCGCGGATACTTGTAGAAATGTTGGGAAAAGACGTAAAAGAGATTTGTGATATTCCTCCCAAGAAGATGATATTTGGCTATGAGGACCGGATGGATTTCGAAAATGCCACGAAATGTTGGATCTGCCAAGGAGCGTTTTCAGAAAATGATAAAATTGTCCGTGATCACTACCACTGCACCGGGATATATAGAGGAGCGGCACTCAATAAATACAATCTCACGTACAGGAAACCGAAATTCACCCCGAAGGTGTTTCACAATTTGAGCGGGTACGACGCCCATTTATTTGTCAAGAATCTCGGGAAAAGTGAAGGGAATATCAACTGTATACCCAACAACGAAGAAAAAAACATTAGTTTAACGAAAACGATTAATGTCGGTTCCTACATCAAAGAGGGTAAAGAAAAACCAATAACTCACCAAATTAGATTTATTGATAGTTTAGATAAATTCATTGCTTCCAGTTTGGATAATCTTGTAACTTTGGATAAACGAGTAACTTGTCTCAGGACCAATACGCGAATGTATCAAAATATTTTAGCGGGGCTCGACGAGATTTGGTGCTAAAGAAAGGTGTATACCCGTACGAATATATGGATTCGCTTAAAAGGTTGGATGAAACGAAACTTCCATCGAAAGAAGCATTCTACCCGAAATTTAATAATGAAGGTATCAGCGATGAAAAATACTCGCATGCGCATAACGTATGGAAAACTTTCAATATGAAAACGTTAAGAGATTACCGTCTGGAATTGAATCGGGACTGAATAAGGAAGTAAATGACGACGCTGGTGGAGAAATTATTGAAGAGTTTGTCGGACTTAAAGCCATATCATACCCGTTTCAAATGCTCGAAGGAAAAGGAGGGAAAAAATGTAAGGGAGTGAAGAAACCCGTTATTAAAAAATCTAAAAATTTTGAGGATTATAAGACGCGCTTGTTTACGGGTGGAGAACAATTGAGAACAATGAATATCATCAGAAGCCACGGTCATGAAGTGTATATGGAGGAAGTGAACAACACGCTGGCCATAGGTCATAAAAATAGTTCAAATATGTAAATAAAGAATATGAATATCTCAGTCGGGAAAGTGATTTTACCCAATAAACCGCTTAACAATTTCGAATTATTTGATAGACGCGGTTAAGAAATAAAAAAATACCCAACTTTAGAGGTGTGTTCGTGCGTTATCAACTACCAAAACGACCGTTAATAAACGAATGCGGAATATTAAATGTGGATGATACGAATCCGGATGACGAAATAGGGTCTTCAAACGCCGGTGGGTTTGTTGGTATAAAAGGAAAAATAAAAAATATTATTTCGATGGTTACGGAATACAACCTCCCTCGGAATTAAAACACTATCTAAAGCCGACAATCTTTATAACACGGAACTAGTACAACCGAGTGGAACGGTAATATGCGGTCATTTATGTTTGTACGTTTTAAAAGAATTAAAATAAATTCGCGTGTATATAAAAAATGCCCGTTGATAAATTTGGACGGATGCCTAAACCCATAAACCCCCTAAACGTTTTAGATTCGGGCGTATCTTTATCTTATATAAATAACAACTTTGTGAAACGCGGGGAAATCAATATGTTTGGGAACAAGATTACGAATCTTGGAACCCCCATTTGATGGGGGTGATGCGGCAAGCAATGCGTTTGTGATAAAACGAGGAAACAGGATGGTGCGGAAGTATGGTCTGGAAGAGCTGAAAGTAGATATGCAAAAAATTAAAAACAATCAATTGAATACTATCTTGTCTTCACTCGATATGAAAGAAAGTGACATCATTCACGTGGAGATATTAACAGTGAAACCGGGAGAATATAGAGTTAAATACTATGATGAGACAAAAGAAACCAGGTACCTCCATTTAACAGAAGTCTTTCATCACACACCAAACAACATGATTGACTATCAAGATATAGTTGACTATGTTGACTATCATTGCGGTTTTTTGAAACCAACACCACCTGGTGCGGAACATTGGATCCTTATAATGCCGGGTTTACACATTTCTCATAAATTTAAGTGTATCCTGATATCCTATCAGAAAGCGACCCAGTTTTTCGTACAGATCTTGATAATGGACAGACAACAATATTAAAGGAACTCTTATTTACTCGTGATGGGTGTTGTGAAACATTGTCATCTGAAATTGATCATCCAGACACAGTATTAATATTTTACCCTGTATCGAGTATTGGATTCGCGGTTGGATGTTATTATTCTTTGGCGCCGCAATATATTATAGACCATTATAGTTGGGAAAACCTCAATTATAACGAAAATTGGAATTAAAATAAATTAGTGTATATAAAAATGCCTGCTGATAAATTTTGACGAATGCCGAAAACTCACCTTTCAGATTCCGGCGTGTCTTTATCTTATATAAATAACAATTTTCTGAAAAGGGGGAGAATCAATATGTTTGTGAACAAGATTATGAATCTTGGCACCCCCACAGACGGGACAGATGCGTCGAGCAAGGCATTTGTAATAAAACGGGGAAACAAAATGGTGCGAGATTACGGTCTAGATAAAAAAAACGTGAATTGGGAGAGATAAAAGAATCATTGAATGACATCGAAGATAAAATTGAAGGGAAATGAAAGGATGATATCAAAAAGGGGCGGAAAATCTTAAAAAGGTGTTGGAAACGTACGTAGACGAGAATGAGCTGGAACATGCAAAGACAGAAATTGATAAAACCTTTGTTACAAAGTACGGGGACCTCATAATTATGTACTTAAGTAATCGATTTGTCATGTACACCTTGCACGATAAGCGCATGGAAAAGCATACCCATGGAAATTTGGTGTTTTATGGCCATGTGCATTCACTTAAACGTGTACAAGCAGCAAGACTTCTCTCGTTTTATTGTAAAACTGTGTTCGAACTATGGCAAATCGACAGGTTAGACATCATCTTAGTGAAGATGAGATAAACAGGGGTATTGGAATGTTGGAGACAGGCCGTTCACAAAGGCACGTCGCCAATGTCCTTGTGGTATCCCACAGCGTTGTCGCCAGGATGTCGAACCGATTCCAAACGACTGGAAATGTCTTGCAGGGCCACGCCGGAGGTCGGGAACGTTCAACGACTACAGCCCTGGACCGATTTATTGTCCTTCAGGCCAGGCGCCAACGGTTCTCGAACGCTACGACCTTACTTAACGACTTCCAGAATGCAACTGGTGTGCGTGTAAGCACACAAACAGTTAGAAGCAGGTTGCATGATGCTGGGATGAGGTCACGGTGGCCAGCAATTCGCATTCCATTGACACAACGCCATATTCAAGAGCGTTTGCAATGGGCGAAGACTCATGTCACATGGACAGTTAATGATTGGACCCCAGTCCTCTTCACTGATGAATCAAGGTTTTGTGTGGACTTCACGGACAGACGGGTTTGGAGAAGTCCAAATGAACGCTTAGCTCCAGCATGCGTTGCAGAACACGACCGTTTTGGTGGGGGTTCAGTCATGGTGTGGGCGGGAATAAGCGCTCAGGGGAAAACGGACCTACACATCATTGAAAACGGTACACTGACGGCAGTAAGGTACGTCAATGAAATCTTAGACGTCCATGTACGCACGTACGCTGGCGCAGTCGGCCCTGATTTCATTCTTATGGATGATAACGCCCGAGCACACAGAGCCCACATCACAAACCGATATGTTGAGGAGGCAACTATAGTCCGCATGGATTGGCCAGCGAGGTCCCCGGATTTAAATCCAATTGATCATGCTTGGGATATGCTGCAGAAAGCCATTTCTTCACGCTACGTCCAACCAACAACAGTTCAGGAACTAAGACATGCACTCGTAGAGGAATGGGCCCAGATTCCTCATCATCAGGTCCGCAGGCTTATCAGCAGCATGCGGCGGCGATGCCAGGCCGTAATTAATGCCCGCGGACACCATTTCCTGATTTGCAAGATTTTTTTAATTTCACTATGTGATCTCCAAAATGTTGATTTTCATCCACCGCACTTTTTCCGCAACAGGCACACGTCAAGGAACACTTCTATTGTCATTATTTTCATAAATATCAATTCCGAACTGATTATATTTAATTCCTTTTAATCAATTTTCATATGTATTACAAATACACAAAAGTAAAGCACTGTAGAAAAAGTGATTCTTAGCAAATTTTGAGTATTATAAATTGGGAAAACCTCCGCGGACGACTCGTAAATTGATACGGGATATTGGTGAGTATCGATTTATAAACCTCGGGGGAATTTCCGAATTCCCGCGGATATGGGGAAACCCCCCAATTAGATGAGTCATCGTGAGCATTGATGCACAGCGCGACAATACACTGTTTTGACCTTTAACTACGAATATGGGTAAAACAAAAATGTGCCAGAACTGTCATTTTACATCTACTAATTTTGCTAAATCTAATTATTTCCATTGACTTGCAGTTTTGAGGTGAGGACATGATTATTGGTCCAATTAGGCTCAATTTTGGATTTCTATTACAGGGTTTTGTAATAACAGTCTTAATTTGTTGTCAAGGTATCGTTCAAATATGTTTTCCCGTACCTCCTGTCAACTGCTGACACATGTACATGTTGTACCCCAAATCTATACGTATCAATGTCCGTGTTGTCTAACAGTCCATGGTCCCCGAAAATTGCGTTTTGAATTGAAGTCCTATCTATTTAGAGGAATACAGATGAATAACTGCCAAGTCTTGCGCAATCTAGACAGTCCTTATCATAGTCGGGCGATATAAATTCAATCTAGGATATAACCTGTGGTGCATCATTTTGTCCCTGTTGGTTACCATTTCAACACATTTTACTCATTTCATCTGTAGCGAAGCTCTACACTACGAGATTCATCACCAACCAAACATGTTGATACCGAATTGAAAAGAGTCCCCTCTTTCAACATTATCACACTAAAGAACACAAAAATTGTAGAATGACAGTTTTAGTCATAAATACCAAATGTTTCATAACTAAATACTCAAAAATATCAGTGATTGATGAATTAATTCAATAAGAAACAACAATAAGAGTGTACTACAACAAAATATCACTGTGTTAATAGTCTATATTGTGTTTTCATTACTAAAATCCATGTTGCAAACTATAATGACATGCTAACATATTTTGATTATTATTTGATTATTATCATGATTTTCCTTCATCATTATCATAATGATGAACATTAAAAAATATTAACTTCTCTGAATAAGACCATTCTGTTTCAATATGTTGTTAAGCATCCGCGTGCGCCTAAGCTATGTGTTCCGTCCCCCCCCCAAAAAACATCAATACCGTTTTGTTCAAGTTCACGGTTTCTTGATTGAATTTCTTGATTGTGATCTGATTTGGATTGTGACTCGCAAAATCAGAATCGCTGCCATTGAACCTTTCAGACCAGTTATCAAGGCTGCGAAGTCTGCCTGAGTTTCCTCTGTCTGTGCCTCGTGCAAAGCCAGAGCGTGACTCCTTGAATAGAAGGGTAACGTCTGTCGCTCCTGTAATCGATTGAGCAGCCGTACACTGTTCATACCATCATAAGCAGCCAATTCTCAGCAGACCCACCAGGGTTGCCATGAAATGCTTGTAAAGTGATTTGGTTGTTATGACTCATACTTTCTACAGTATCGTCAGTTATTAGAACAGTATCTTTAGTATCACTAAGATCATGCGAACTGTCCGAAAATGAATCCGCCTCTGTTTCAGTGACATTGTCAACTGTTGGTGTGTACCTATTTACTGATGTTGACATATGTCCAGTATACGTACCACCAGTATCCCCGCCAAATATTACATACTCGAATTCGGGGTCTTAAATTGTGCAAGTCGACATTGGTGCAGTGTCAGCTGTATACTGTAAGAACAAGAAGTCAATTGATGCTTATTGTTCGTAGTCGTAGATGTAATGACTTACGAAGACTCCGTATTTATCAGAATTCTTGACCACTGGTGTGACTGATTTGTGGGCACAAAATTTAATAGCTTAATGCATGAATTACATATGCTGGAGTTTTGACTTGCCTGTTTTGGGTTTTGATGTTTCTTTGGATAAATTTTAAGGAAGTTTTTTTGCGTTTGAGGTGATGTTATTTATATGGTGAGTCCAGTTTAGGTCTTTTGAAATAATTACTCGAAATAACAATGAAATGTAATAATTTATAGTTGAAGTAAAGAAATATAAATGCTGCAAATTGTACCTGCATGCAAAAATACAAAAAAAACAATAAATGACAAACACGACACAATGTAACTGTCATCCTGTGTAACTAGAATGAGTAATTAATGAATGTTGTCCTTTATTAAATATGTTGTTACAGGTCATACGATGTTGACTGTTGTGCAAATGAGCAACATAATGAGATTGTGCTTGCTAGCCCAACAACGTCACACAATCTGGTATGTTATGAATTTCAACAATGCAGTGACCTTGAACAATATTAGTAGTGGTACTTAAAACACATCGTTAAAGCAGTTAAATTTATTACATGTGAGAGAGTTGAATGAAAAATAAAAATGAGAAAAAAAAAAGAAAACATGTTTTTTATTTCTTTTGACAATTTAAAAGGATGACACTCGAAAAGTTCTGTTTGGTCCAGCGTATGTTTTCAGCGCATGTTATGTATAGGTCCTGATTTGGTGTTCCAGGACGCAGTAATTTCGTACCGCACTTACAGCCGCACGACCGCAGAATATGGCACAGTGATTTTCACATTAATATAAATTTTACGTTGCGACGAATGTGGTTCCAAATTCAACATTGGGATAAAATAATACAATTTTGAGGTACTTTTGCGTGTTAAAGGAAAACTTCATTAATTTACTCTTGTAAGAGACATCTTATGGGTACTTTCTTTTTTGCTGACCATAAACAATTTGCTGACACTTAAGATAATCTCCACACCACTCTTGCATCACTTCGCGACAAGCAGACGAAATAAATTCAACTTCAAGACTGTTTGTTTGTATTGTTGTCGCTTAAGTTTTAGATTGTTCATCTTAACATTTGCGCAGTTATTTTAATTTTGGTGATCAAATATAAGTAATTGATTATGCAAACTCGTTTGTTTCGCCTTTCACTGCATTTTTGTGAAACATGAAAAACACAGAATTCAGTGGTTGCGTTCAGAGTATTTCCAATATGCTAATTTACCATTGGTACCATTGGTTGACTATTTACTCTGAACGAATTTTATCATACAATTGGTGTCATTGGCAACATAATAACCATTGGTACCTATTGTAAACCAATGGTACGAACAGTAGCACAAGAAAATGGCATTGGTGCCATTAACAACAAAATTATCATTTGTTCCAAATCAGTCCCATATCTATAACTAGGAGAGTAGGCATGGCAAACAGAAAATTTAAATAGCTGGGATTATTTCTTTGCAATGATAATTCATTGTGAATGTGATAAAACTCTAGTTAATTTCAGCATCAGTTTACAAAATAAATAAGTTATCATTCATATGCAAAATAGGGATTAAAAGAGGCAAAACAGTTTCAATATTCGGCATTTCTTCGCTGTGTACATGACATTTTGCCATTTTGAATGACGTCATACCTTAGATTTATCAACACTACCATACAACTAGTCTGTCTGCAAATAAATCTGCCAATGGCAAATTTTGTCCAGAATCATTTGTGCCATTGGTGTGCCATTGGCAAGTAAGAGTACCAATGGTTACTAATGGTATTACTCTGAATGCACCCAGTATGTATAAAGAATTTTGATGATAAGATAATTAGGGTTGGACACGTTCCAACTGAACAGTCATTTCAGTACATATTTTGTTACCTGATAAGTGGCAGCCAATAGAATATATAAATTACTGTGGTCAAAGACCCTTTTCATTGCACTGGACCTCAAAATGACCTCAAACATTGAAAATGACCCCTAAATACCACATTTGTGATAATGACCCCTTATTCATGACTTAAGGAAGTGAAAATCTTGTTACTTACTTGTGACCAAGTGTAAAACACACAGAACAACCCACAGAGTCATCATCAGCACAATACATGTTAACCACATCCATGGGATGATGTTTACACAGTTCAGTAGGAAGGCCTTGAACTTTACCTCCCGTTCCACTTGTGGAAGGTTTAGAGACTTCTGCATCCAACAGAACATGTCCAGACAATGCCTTAAAACTGTTGTGACTTTTCACTCAAGTTACACAAAAGTATTCTTTTCAGTTTACACAATATTTTGTAGCTTGTTTGTTTAAATTTTCCTTACTGCACGGTGTACAGCATAATACAAAATATTCATCTCCGGCATTTTTTTGTGAATAAGTTAATTTTGTCCTCCGTTTCTCCTCCGCCATCTTCGCTGATTTTTTTTGTTTAAAGGGGAGTATTGTGGTACATCATATTACTTCAATACCCAGAATTCTGTTTATCTATCACTCAAGGAACAACTCAAATTAAAATTGGTGATGGTACTAATGCAGTCATTTCCCTTGACTGGCCTTTAATGTTTTTTAAGTGTTAAGTAACTTAGTACAAACAAAGTACGTTGGAATATTGTCCCTTGAACTACAATATTAATCAGATGTGTTATACATTCAGAAAAATGTGAATTATGCTCAGAGTTTTAACAATGGATTGGTTCATTACTGGGACTAAAGTTCATAATGAATGCAATCATGTCACTAATGTCTTATTAGAATATAATGTTGTGTTTTTCTCAGGAGACCAACCAGTTAAATATCGGACAAGAAATGACCTTGGAATTACAAAAATTGAAACATGACCTTACCAAGAAAGAGCAACAGGTGACCTTGAGTGTATGGAAAAGGAGAACAATTTATAATGTAGATTACATTAAAGGAAGGAGACCGCGAGACTGCCAGGCAAACTGAGATAGTAGAGTATGTATTAACTTGTGTTTTATACAGAATTTAGTAAAATCTGTTCAGGGCCCAAGGTTATAGAAGGGAATTTGGAACCAGTGTCAATATGAAGTCTTACTACAGTAAAACCTAGATAATGAGACCACCTTCAGGATCCCTCAAATTGGTCATAATGATGGGATGGTCTCATTATCAAGTTGACTTATAAGGGAGTTATTTGAAGCTAGTCTGAAAATAAGGGTCATTGTAACAAGGTGGACATAATATTAAGGTGGTTGCTATTTGAGGTTTTACTGTGTATTTTTAAGACCTCCATTAAAGCAATCTGTCGGTAGCTGAAGACAGGTCTCAGATTGAAATCGCTATTGTTCTGTTTTGAATTTGTGCTCATAGGCAGCAAATCATAAGGTTGAATTTTGTTACTGCCTCGTTATTAAAAGTAAATGAATAAATAGAATTATGTTTTAACCCCAGACTTTGTATGTTATGCATAAGTTAAATTTATGCTTACTGATTGATTTCTTTGAGTGTTTTGATCCATTTAGTGATTATAATATTATACTGATCAACAAGATCATCATGTGGTTTCTCTGTATTTTATGATTTCTTTGACAATTTTTCATTGCTTTTAGCCTGAGTTACTACTGCTTGTGTCAAATCAATATAAATATCACAACTAGAAAGCCATTTGGCTGATTTTTGTTCAATGATTTAGAAGGCCTTGTTACACTTATATGAAGATGATTTCTACTTAACTCAGTTAATCAGTATCAACATTCCATAAAACTTTGTTATCTTGAGAAGCCATTGGGTCTGACAATTGCTCAATATAAATTGAGTGTTCTTAATGTGCTTTGTTACAAAGTTTTACTGTATGTATCGTATATAAAATGAGTGCTCTTAATGTGCTTTGTTACAAAGTTTTACTGTATGTATCGTATATAAATTGAGTGTTCTTAATGTGCTTTGTTACAAAGTTTCACTGTACGTATCAAGTGTTTGTTTGAATTTTACTACTATAGATTGATGAAGGAAAGCATTGCTGAATTACTTGGACAGTTAGAACAAAATCGTGTTTGGTGAGAATACTTAGGATCACAACAATAGTTGTTGAATAAAAAGATTGATGAAGATTTTTGAAGAAGAAAAGACTGGGTATGATTTTCATTCAATGTTGTTATATTATTATTATTTTACATGGATGTACGGTAACACAGTAAAACCCCTGAAAGCCAGATTCGATGATAACTGGAATTCTCTGAAAATTGGACAATTTTTCAAGTCCCATTTTTTCTCTTCTATAATCAATAGTTCTCAGAAAACTAGAAGCCATGGCCGTGGTCCAGTGGTTTGTGTGCTGGACTTGTAACCCAGAGATCTGGGTTCGAATCCCAGTCACAGCAGGTCATACCCTTCTATGAAAATTTGACAAAAATGTTGATTTTCCTCCATATGTTGAGATGTTGCCAGCTCCTTGTGGAAGGGTAAGTTTGTACTGGTTAGTATACAGTCCAGGAAAACTGGTTAGGTGAACCGGTCGCCGTATATAACTGAAAAATTGTTGAAAAATGGAGTTAAACCCCAGTGACAATAAGTCACATAAAAACAAACAAACAGAAAACCAGACTTTTAGATAAGTCCATAAGGGGTCTGATATTCAAGATTATATTGTAATTAAACAGATCAGTATACTCTTATCTTTCATAACCGTCCCAGAGTTTTCACTAGACATCAAAATTGAGGGTCAAAAATAACCTTTTGCTGATAATAATTTGATGTGTCAACAAAATTTTCTTATAAAAATTTTCTATATAAAGAATTTTTTGCAATTTTACTATCACAGGTCCATTACTGATGTCTGTAAACTCAAAGGTTTAACACACTTTTCTTCTGATTTTGTTGTAAATTTGATCCTTTGGTACAAATTCTCAAGAGTCTCAATTATTTCACTGATTTTTTTCATGGACTTATAATGTGATATGTTTGATAGAAATGACATTAAACCTTGTTTCAGATGAGAAGAAAAGAAAGAAGACAACTTTCTATAATTTAACTTGATAATGAGACCACCTAATTATTATGACAATTTTTTTGTGTCCTGAAGGTAGTTTTAGTGTTAAGGTTTTACAAAATATCATTCTATATGTTTCAGGACAATGTTGACACTTTCCTTGGACAGAATTTGAGTGCTTGTGAGCCACATATTTACGCCATTGCTGAAGCAGCATTCCAGAAACTTAACGACAACAACAATGGTGCTGATGGAAAAAATAACCAGTCGTGTATCATCAGTGGAGAAAGTGGGGCCAGAAAGGTGTGCAGAAGTCGGGGGTTTTGTCACTCAAATTTTACACACAAATTAAGCATTAATCCAGAACCATAGTTGTTGTCATTAATAGGAAGATTTCCATTTTAAGATCTATGTACACTTGAATGCAGAAAATCATAGAGAAAAATCAATTCTTTTAGTCATCATTATTCACCTTTCATTACTTTTGTGATAATTCTACTTGAGTTTGCTTTGTTTGCTATCTTATATGTCTTAAAAATTAAATCCTGTTTCAAGTGTCAATTCTAAAATTGGAGGCCAACTCCTATAACAGTATTATTTTTTTGTAAATTCTAAGTGTAAACATTGAAGTGTTTATGAAATATTATTGATGATGCTAAAATGAACTTTAACTGTGTTAAATCACATCATTTAGTATGTTCAGATGGACGTCATTTTCTGCGTGATGTATCTTGATTGAAGACAGTAGATTTACTATTATGTAGGATAGAATTATGTCCCAACTAGTTTGACAAAAGATATATTCAGTGCTACTTATTTGTTGATAAAAATAAATGTTCTGATTTCCAGTTTCAGTGTACTATATGACTGATAAATTTATTTCACTTGCAAGATATGTCTGGGTACATAATAGTAAAGTGCTTTAAGAATTGAACCTCTAATTATGAGCAGCTAATTGGCTAATCTTGTACACTAATTCTGGAATAACCAATGAGAAAGCTGCATTCTAAGACTGGTCTCATGTTTTCTAACTTTGGCAGCTTGATGCAGAGTTGGCCGGAATCAGTAGAGCTTAATGCATGAACGGCTGTCTCTCATGTTGTGTTGTGTATGTCCCTGATCCATACGTAGAAACACAAATGACAAAATAATATAATTTGTCTATAAATTTTATTGTCAGAAATCCAGTTCACATTGCTGTATAAAAAATCCTTATTTAAAAACAGAACTTTACTTATGTAACATTTACATAATTATTTAAATATTTGAAAAAAGTGTCATATAATGAAAAAAAATACTAAACAGTGTAATATTATGCGATATTTCATAAGCAAAAATAAGCATCATGATCACTGTAACAGTTTCATAGTCTCACAATACTGGTGTTATGAATGTATTTTCTGCCATAAATTTTAGCTCTTTTACCTGTGAAAGCATTAATCATATCCAGTATTAGACTGATTAAGTAGATTAACAACTTAAAGCTGCATCTGTCCCAGATTTCCTGTGTGCTTAATTAGTGGATAATTGTAACTGTGTAATTGTAATTGTGCTTGTTTTTTATTGGGAGAAATCCAGAAATCTGTACAGTATTTACTTCCATTCTTCAGAAGTTTTTTAATTATCCTCTGATTTTTGACAGGCTGTATGCAATGTACTTAAAGTTTATAGTTATAGTTAATTGTCTCTCAGAGAAAGAAACACAGCTTATGGAAGACGGAATGTATTGAACCTGATTTCCCACAGGGAGAATGAATAAGGTTCCTCTTTTTAGGGGCCACATAGAAAAGAAAGTTGCTCTGTATAATAATAAGGCACATGTAGGTGTTTGCTTTGAATGTATTATTACATAAGTAGTTAAATGTTTATGGTGCTGATATATCAACAAACAGTCTGCCTTTAATCTAACTGCACAGTACATTTATTTCCATGTTATGGAAACCACATGCAACTCTGTAGTAGTTCTCAACAGTAAGGTCATCACACCCTGTACTTACAGGCTAACTAATATGCCACTTTCCTCCAATTTACTTACCTTGGCTTTCAAATGTCATCAAATTTTACTGTAGGTCTGATATGTGTTGGTAAATATTTTAGTAATAATATAAATTTATTATGTTACATAGTCTGCTCGTCATTAAATTCTTGTATTCCTTTTATGAGAAATCTCATTAATTTAATTGTATGTATTGGCACAAACTATATACCATGGTGTCTTAGCTTAGGCCTATAACAAATTGCAGTAGTCTTGAGTCGCTCTTTAAACAAGATTTTGTAAGCTGTCATATGAATCACTCTGGTCTTGTAGATATTATATTTATAATTCTATCTCGTTGTGTTGTTGATCAGTGGCAACAGAAGACGATTTGTTGCTCGGTAGTTTACTCTTCCCTTCTACAGGTACTCGGGGACACGGGACATAATTCATGGTTAAAAGTTTTCCGGAACCTCCTGTTTTTCCCAGGTCTGGACTGTACTGGTTTTTTATTGTTTCTGCGGCCCGGAGCTTAAGATTTCTGGGTTGGGTTTTTTTTGGAAAATTTCCAACTTTTACCCATGATAATTTATGATTATATATCCAGTACATGTCCTTAATTGGATATTTATTTTAGGAAGAGTCCATTCATACATTTACATTTTAATCAGGATATTAAACAGGAAGTTGAAATGTTACTCTGTATGTTGTTATTTGAAAGATGGAAAGTTTACGACATTCCAACTGCAGTTCAAGTGATTTTAAGTACCAACACTAGATAATTATTTGTTTTGATACATCCTCGTTAATCTATGCAATTTGTTCAAATTTTGCTCTGATGTTGGTGTGTTTTGTGTTGACTTCATAATTTGAATTATAGAAAGAGCTATTAATGATAAGCTTCCTGTTGAGTAAGTTATCTTGACTGAGTGAAAGTCCTGGCAGGTACTTGAGGTTGAACTTGGAGTTTATGGCTCGAGCAGACGTATAGTATCCTGTATGTTTAAGGACCTACAGTTTCATGGACATAAACAGTACTTATGCTTCAACTAAGGTTCATATTGATTGGGAGTCTTCATTATATACCAGGTTGTAGTGACTCAATTTAGAAGGGCAATAGTTATAATTGTTCTTCAATTGTTTAGCTCCAGTTTTCTTTGTATAGAGCATTGGGTGAATTTAAAATAAGTATTTTCATCTTGTCAATGATTAAGTTTCTTTTGTAAGAAGTTCATAAAAATGTTGAATCTTTTTTCCATCAGAGGATGTGCAAACAAACATTTGTTTCATACATTCTTGGTAAATTATTGCAAATCTTTATAAACACATCCAATTTTTTTTTCTGCTGACTTTGATAATGTGCTTGATATGCACTGTTCATTTAAAATAATTCATCCATGCACCTTGTCTATCCCATTTTATATTTGATTTATAAAAATGCTTAAAAATGTTCTTTTCGTGTGTGAATGCCTGTAAAAAGAGTAAGGTATTCTTAATGGTCTGGCTGTTTCTTATAATGCTTCCTAAAGCATTAATCATTTCCTTGAAAAAAATGTATGTCAACACTGGATCTTAATGTAAAAATGAATGAATCATGTTCTCTTGGGGCGAAATTACATGTATGTTCTCCACTGGTGATCATTTATGTGAAGAAGTTGGCAGTTCATTGCAGAGAACAGGGTTTGTCCTAAAACCTTTTTTGGGTTATCTGCGCATTGGCCTACAACTGAAATATTGTTGAAAACTTCTTAATATTTTTTGAAAATCTCAGTTTTAGGTGGTTGCACCAACCATTGGCAGTCAGGCTTGTCAGGAACAGTTGATTGAGTCAGCCAAGATGTTGGCACAGTCTTTTGAAGGTGTGGTTGACTATTGAGTCAGCCAAGATTGTGGCACAGTCTTTTGAGGTGTGGTTGACCAAGCCGCCACTGTGACGCAGGACAAGAAACTTCTACAAGATCTTGACGCTGCAGCCACAGCCGTCACTCAGGCCCTTAATGACTTGCTAAACATATTAAACTTGGTGCTGGTCCTTCCAGGGTGAGCCTTATTTCCTATAAAGAAAAATTGAAAAGTTGATGCTCACAGTTTTGTATGTAGTCTTTGGATTCTTGGATGTCTGAAGGATTTTATAGTCCTTCTTTAAGTCTATAAATTCTCAAAAATAGTTTTTATTATCACTTCATGGTATGTAATAATGAATATTTGAATATTATCTTTTAGAAATGTAAAACAATTATATTTAAATGTTACTGCTCAATAATATGTAACAAAGAATATTTAAATATCATCATTTAGTAATATGTAACAAAGAATATTCGAATATTATATATTTTTGTTTTTCAGGCCTCCGAGTCTCAAGAAGAGGCTGTAGATACAATTCTGACAGTTACTGACAGGTTATTCAGCAGTGTCAGGGCTGTACACCAGATGGTGAAGCAACTTCAGTGCTGGTTAACACCATACGAGGCCAAGCCGAGTCACATCCTGACTCAGATGTTCAGAAGAGACTTCTTGCTGCTGCTAAACAGTTGGCTGATGCTACAGCTAAAATGGTGGAAGGTGCTAAGGTATCTAAGTCTTTAATCCCTGTACCTCCTAATACCGCATTTCTCCCACATCTGCTGCAGACGACTTTTGAAAATATTGTGGCAAAGGAAGCCATTGCTTGTAATGGATGATGACTTCTTTTTGCCACAATGTTTTCCACTCTGGCACAAAGACATAAACTGGTTTTCTGAAATGAATTGTGTATATTTTCTTTAGATTTGGAAGAGTCCAAAATATGCTTATAAGGCAAAGTGTTAATCTACTATCTACTAGCTCCACAGAAATGCTCTCTACATATCTGAATACTTTAACAGTGTCTTTCAAAATTTAGTTTTACTTCAAATATTTCAAAAGGTATAATAAGAAGAATAACTGAGTTTGTATGTTTTGAAACGTTCGGTTATTACAAGAATAGTGATTTTTTCCTCATTGTTGGGAGGCACTAGTTCTGATTGATTTTGGGAAAATTCAGTTGTTTTTTTGCTCTGAAATTGGGGAATTTTTACACTTGCACAGTTTTGTGCGATTCTTAGTTGCATTAATGTGACAAAGGAATGAAAAATTAGACATTTAACATTGTTAGAGAACAATTTCTCTATTTAGAAAAGGTAAAAATTCATCAGACCTATTCATGTTGCACACATAGGAACTGTCAGGAGAAAGTATTCATCTGATTTTGACTTAGATCAATATGCTAGAAAAGTCTTTTGGATTTTTTAAAAAAAATGTTAGCACTGTGCTGATCCAAATTTATTATTTCCATAAGTGTTGGATTTATTGTGAGAGTTTGGTAATACTGCAGTAATACTTTCTCATGGAAGGTTTTGTTTCTGTTGATATTGGATTTATTGTGAGAGTTTGGTAATACTGCAGTAATACTTTCTCATGGAAGGTTTTGTTTCTGTTGATATTGGATTTATTGTGAGAGTTTGGTAATACTGCAGTAATACTTTCTCATGGAAGGTTTTCTTTCTGTTGATATTGTTTGTTGACTGAATTGTTTTCTAGTTTATTTGAATGATTTGTGTTTCCATCAGTTTCCTAGGACCTCAGCAATTTGTCCATATTATTCTGTATGAAATGTATACCAGTAGTTTCTATTATTTCTATGCTTATATACAATGTTGTTGCTCTGTGTGAATTCATGTTATGAAATAAAATAACAACAATGAGCAAAAAGAGCGACATAACATTCATAAAGATGGTATAATAGTTTTTAAAAAATGGTGTAAAATAACACAAAGATGATGCAGAAGATTCATTTTACGCTTGCAGGAATATCAACAAGAGCAGATAGGTCAAGGTGTAATGTCTTCCATAGTGAACTGGATGACCTCTGATGTCACCTTGACAAATCATCCTGCTGAGAATTTTCCTGGTTAACATATGTGATATTGACTTTGGAAAGAAATTATGAAACTGATTCTAAATTGTGGTCTAGTTCACAAGAGGAGATTCTAATTAATGAAAGACAGGGAGCTGATTCTTGTTTGAAGGTGGGCAGATATTTTCTTTACTACACTCTACAAAATAGTTCACATTTAAACTTCATAGTATATGTTGAATGTATATTTAAGCCATATCACTTTGTTTTAGCTGATGAAACAAGTTTCTGCTGACATTTTCTGTGCACTTGTTAACAGATTTTGACAGTTTCAGAAGAAACAAAAGTGCATCACTTCTGTCAGGAATGAAACTATGGTTATTTATTTGATTTCAGAGAATGTTTGTGGCTGCCATGTTTTACCTCAATTTTCATTTTGTAGTGGAAGCCATCAATTAGATATTTGATTTAAAAGCTGATCTCTTTGATCAGAATTTATCACCTGAGAGGCACATTAAATCATAATACTGGCCTGTGGATTTCCATTTTCAAACTTTGTACAAAAGTTTAACATATTATTCTCTTATTACAGAAGTGTATAATGAGATTAAAACTTGACCAACTTTTGCTCCACGGAACATCTTCAGATGGGGTCAGCAAGTTATGGAAATGCCAATGGATCATCCTGATCACAGCGTTGACATGGCAACAATTCTTTGTTCTGTTTCTAGGAAGATTACACATTATCCAATCAAAGTAAGTTGTTACAAAACAGTGATAAAATTTCTGTCTCATCAGCAAAATTGTTTATTAGGAAGTCAAATATGAAAATTTGTGGACATGTTAATCACTAACATACTTTTTATCACATTTTCACTCATACAAGTTTCAGTTGTTGTTATGCACTCTTAGAGTGAAAAATACTTAATACATATCAATTATTGTGTTTTTATTTATTTCTTTATTCTTGCTGTTACTGGTTTTATCAGTATCTGTACACTTAAAAGGATAAACTGAAGGTAACAGAACCATTCTTATTACTTTCATGAGAAATATGGAGCCCTTTATTTATTCATTTTATTGTTATCATGTTTTATTGTTATTTTTATAGTCAGGTAAATAAACAAATTAAATTGATTATAACTGATCTCTGCTTATGTTGTTGTATCAAGTTGACCAAAAAATAT
This sequence comes from Lutraria rhynchaena, assembly GCA_008271625.1. Classification (NCBI taxonomy): domain Eukaryota; kingdom Metazoa; phylum Mollusca; class Bivalvia; order Venerida; family Mactridae; genus Lutraria; species Lutraria rhynchaena. The sequence continues at coordinate 359,279 of VIBL01000296.1, forward strand.
GAAATAATTTGTACATTTTCACAGATTGTATTTTTTATATTGCAGTATTCCACAGAGAGCTAGTGTAGGTGAGAGGTTCTTCTCAGGGTTTGGTTACTGAAAAGATGAAAAAAGTGGGTCAGACAGCTGATTATTTCACTGATCAGAGAAAAGAGACTGATGGTATGTTACTTTGATACTTTTTTATAATTACTAAATAACATGATTTGTTAAGAACAAATAAAGCTTTCAGGCATTTGGTCACGCTATACATTTTGCTTAGGTTAGTTTTATGTTCGAGAGCATAAGTGTTGAAAGAAATTCATTTTTAATTTTACCTTGTTCCCTTTGAATGTCTGTCTAAGTATTTATGTGGTGTTACTACTAACATTTACAAAACTCAACATGGAGCACTGATCTGTAAATAGCTGTATACAAAAACGTGCCTGTTTATGAGTGCCTATGGTTTAGTGTGCCTTAAGTATATACTTTCTAATGTTAGGCATGGAAACTTTATGCCATTCTTTGTATTCAGGTTCAGTGGATCAAATAGATAACAGTGATAATTGTGGATCAAATAGATGACTGTGAAAATTGTGGATCAAATAGATGACAGTGATAATTGAGGATCAAATAGATGTGATAATAGTGGATCTAGGAAGGAATTGTGTTACAAATTAGCTAGATTATACTAGACCATGCAGTTATGGGTGGAGGAACCATTACTTCGTGATGCTACATTATACTTACCATCATTACCTCCATAATATCTGTCTGATAGATTGCTGGCAATCTTACATAATAGGAAGGTTAGTATTAAGTTTTGTGATTGATTAATATTTCAATTACTCTCTGTGAATGACTAAAACTTAATATTTACATTAATTACAAATTCCTGTCTGTTTGATTGGATGTGTGAATGAAAGTCATTCAGTCATAAATTCTTTTTTATACTGAAGGGAACAAGCTTTAGATTGACGGGGCTAGTGGCTTTCATTTTTTTTCACTAGGTTTAACTTTTTCAACAATTTTTCACTTACATATGGCACCAGGTTCACCTAACCAGTTTTCCTGTATTCTAACCAGTACTAACTTCCTTTCCACAAGGAACCAGCAACTTCTCAACATTTATGTCGAATAGAAGGATATGACCTGCCTTGACTGGAATTTGGACCAGGTGCAAGTCCAATACACTATCCATTGGGCCATGGGCACAGCTCTGGCATTCATTAATGATAATTTTTTTGATAATTTGTATGTGTGAAAATATGGTACAGCTACATTGAAACTTGTTTATATCTGCTGCATGACTGATGATATTGATATTTTACCATTTACATTGTATTTGATACTCTACCATATACATGGTATTTGATAATATAAGCCCATATTTATTGCACTGAAATCCATTACACACCTAAATTTTACTTTTTATTGTAATCATTATCAGATGAAAATAGTTTGCAGATTACAAAAATAAATAATAAATCTTAGTTTAGTCTTTTCAACAGCTTCTTAAATAAAATCAGTGTTACTGCAATTTTTCTATGGCAGAGTGTTAGTTGCATGGTTTAATACTGTGTAAAGGAAGTCTTTTTACTCATAGAAGAAGGGTTACAGTATGTCATTTTTCGGAATTCTATCTGTTTTACCTATTAATTAACCTTGTTTTCACTTGTCTATGAATTTAATTTGTCTTTTATTTATTTATAGGACCCTTGGTTTGAATTTGTTGACTTCTACTCAGTGAAGACTGGTATACTATCTGCTGTCTCAGACTGGTTACAGAGCTCTACATTGGACCAGAAATTGAAAATATCAAGTATCAAAAGAAACCAAAACAGCTCTATCTACAGGTAAGATTGCATCCTCTGGTTGACTTAGCACCTGCATTTTTGTGTAGTTATTAGTGTTTTCTGATCTAGTTGAAACCACCAATTGAAAACTATTGAAACAAGTTCACTCTTACTTTAATGTCATGTTTCAAGTCAAATTATATGACTCAGATGAATTCTATTTCGTGTCTTTAATTTATTTCTGAAATCAGGTAAAAACTTCATTATTTAATATGCTCATGTTTATGTGGACTCATTATGTTTATTCACAGGAGCTGATCATATACTGACACGATTGTTGAGATGGGAGACTCCTTTACCACCACCACCTGTCTATTCTGTGAAGGCCTCTGTATCTGAGAAAAGTTCTGTTATTTTAGAAGACCAGGGTGCCATCTTACATATGTTGCAGTCTGATCTAAATATACTCCAAGATTATGCTGGGTAAGTGGAGGTCCAAGTATTTTGATATTTTCCTGGTGCATGTAAAAATTAAGCCCATCATTTTTAAACATATTACTTTCTAAATCATGAAAAACTACAGAGTGTATAAAAATGTATATGTATTACCTATTATGGATCACCCTGAATATTCAATGTGCTTGTATAATGTATTATTCCTTGAGTAACTTTATATCAAATAGGTTTAATTTACAATTAAATGTTTGCTTGTACGATTTTATTTGATCAGATAGCTTGAATTTAATATTCACTACAAATTTACTAGATTTACTATTGTCATAGAAATATCATTCCCTAAGAATCAGACTAGAATATGCATTTATCGCAGAGAACCATTGGTATCCATATAACATTACACAATGTATCTAGCAAAATGTGGAGATACTCATTGATTTCTAGATAACAAAGACAATCAAAAATATAGTAAAACAGGAAAACCTGTATGATGACATAAAAACAATTTCCCAATTGGATTTTTTTTATGCTACTTTCAATTTCAAAATGAGTGTAATTGTAAAATGTTTTTTCTTTTCAATAAAAAAGATAATTTTGCTTTTATAAAACTGTTTTAATTTGTTCTTGTACCTCTTGGATATATCTCTTTAACCTATTTTCTAAAAGTAGGATAAGGTTCATTGAATAAATGTATGAATTCAATCATCAATCCATTGACAAGACCCTATGATATAATTTTGTCCAAATCAATTTCTTTAATTAGTTTTTTACGCAGATAAATAGCTTTAGTTTTGTTTGAATATGAACTGCAAGAATGTAAAGACAAATTATCTATAATAGAACTCTCTTATTAAAGTGCCATGATGCATTTATTGAATTGAATTGAATTCAAAATAGTATAGAAATTGGAAATAGAAACCTCTGCTATTTGAAGTCTTCTGTTAAAATGTATTCAGATCAGTGACATAAATCATGATATTTAATACCTATGTCTGGATTATATCTAGGCTAAATATACAGTCTTATCGGTTTTCCATCCTCAAATTTTGGTAATTTCATGCAGATGTCTAAAGCCATTTAATATTAAAAGAAGTTGTTACTGATGGGTGGGGGAGAGAGGGGGAAGATCAGGGGTTAATTGAAAAGAGGACCAAATTACTTCATACATGCTAGTGACCATTGTCCTGACTGATTTGTATGCTGGACTTGTAACCCGGCGACTCAGGTTCAAATCCCTGTTACAGTCATACCTTTATGAAAATTTGACAAAAGAGTCGATTATCTTCCATTTGTAGAGAAGTTGCTGGCTCCTTGTGGAAAGATAAGTTAGTGCTTGTTAGAATACTTGTAGTCCAGTAAAATTGGTAAGGTGAACTGGCTGCTGTATATAACTGAAAAATGAAAATAAGTTCAGTTATTCAAGAAATTCAATGAAAGGTGACCTAGTAAAATATCAATGATTGTTAAAAAAACATGTTCCAGTTTTTTTTTTGATTCTTTGTTCCAATCAGAAAAAAATTAACTTGGGAGGTAATGAAGAGTGTTTGTTGACTGTTTTACAGTTTTTTACACCATTAAGAATTTTTTGGATTGTAAAATAAGTCTCGTTTTATAACTTGAGTGAGCTACAATTTTCACCATAAGAAGGCAGCATAAATACCTACAAGAAGTCTCACTATGTTGTACAGGCTATATTCATCATTACTGCCTGTCATAGTTATAGATGGACAATTTGTAAGCATACCACAATAATTTTAATAAGACCACAGCATTGAATGGTGCAATATGTTGTTATTGGTCTCTCAGTAACACTGATGTTATAATACTGAAACATTCTGCACTTACATTTCTAGGGAAACGATCAGAAATAACTGCAGTATCATTATTAGTTACTGGGTTAATAATTTTCTATCAGGCGCATTAATTATGCTTTGACACCATAATTAGCATGAAATTATAGGCATATTGAATTTAGCCTCAAACTGTGTAATATGTTTTTTTACCTACATCAAAGAATGTTAATTCTGTTGATTATGACTGGTGACATTAGGTATGAATATTGTATGCATACAGATTGTACAGATTTTCAAGATCTTACTATGTAATATGAAACAATGCAGTTGAAAGAATATAAACTTTCACACCAATTACTAGGAAAATTGCCATTCTGCATTTGTTTCACAATGTAACCAACATTAAATTTTAGAGCGAATAGTAAATGGTTGTAGCTGACAAAAATTAAACTGCTTATAGTAAAAATTGTCACATGATACTGTTTTTTTATCAGGTCCATGTATTTTTGTGTATACAGTTCATACAGTTGACTGCTGCTGCTCATATTCTGCCTTTCTGTGAAATAACCATTCTTAAATCCTAGCACTCAAATCTTAACTCTCAAATCTCAATACTCAAATCCTAGCTCTCTACCCTGAGCATTTGAATATCAGCACTGAAATCCTAGCTCTCTACCCTGAGCACTTAAATATCAGCACTGAAATCCTAGCTCTCTAACCTGAGCACTTAAATATCAGCACCAAAATCCTAGCTCTAAATCTTAACATTCAAATATCTCTAAAATTGCATACTCAAATCCTGGCTATCAAATTTAAGCATTCAAATCCTGGCTATCAAATTTAAGTGCTCAAATCCTAGATCTTGAATTTCAGTACTCAAATCCTAGCTATCAAATTTAAGTACTCAAATCTTAGCTTTCAAATCACAGTACTCAAATCCTGGTTCTCAAATATCAGTACTCAAATTCTAGCTCTTAAATTTTATCACTTTATCGCTCCAAATGAGGTTACAATAATTTAAGTGTGAGATTGTTGCATCATGCTTTGTACTTTTTATGTATTTTCGTAACAATACATACAACCACCCTGTTGTTTTCATCTCTGTTGATAATTAAACAAGCAGATTAGAACATTTGGTCTTATGTAAATGCGTTAATTTGAATTCAAAGAATTGTCAGTGTATTAGAAAGACAGAACTGAAAAAATATGTGTAACAATGATCTGAAAATAACTATAATTATATTTTACTTGCACAACTTGGATTCAGCTGAAATATTCAGGCATACATATACATCTCTTTTCTATGCAATGCAACATATCATTAGAACTTCAACAAGCATTATGTATCAGTGTCAGGCCTTAAGCTGACCCTTTATTTTAGATCGGGTCTTACATTATTCTTGTTTCTGAGGATTTTTTTTTTCTCTATTCATGTTTTACATCTGATCTTTCTCTTGGTTTATCTCTTAGCTTGGGCCTTGATTACATTTAAGTCCCGTAAATGTTGGATCTAACCCTTTCCATGTGTCTCGGATCGGGCCTTACTCTAAATCTATAATCGGGCCTTACTCTAAATCTATGAATTAGGTCCTATCTAACTCTTAACACACAACTAAGGTCAGGTCTTACAATCAATGCATGTCTTGCACTTAACTTGTGCCTAATGTAGGGTCTTACACTTCTGCACTTCCTGTTGAACAAGTCTGTATTGTAATAAGGTAGTTCGTGGGTATTAATATTTGTCCAATATCTGAATTGACTAATTGTCTAACACTTAGTTAGAAATGTAATGGTTCTTAATCAGTGAAATGTATGTTAGAATCTTCAATTATTTCTATATTGTCTATATTTGATGATGAATCACAAAAAACATCACACTGACACAGTGGGACATGACTGTATGATGTATATTGTATTTTTACATAAAAATTATCATGAATTGATGAACTGAGTACATTATCATAAATATATTATGATTCTACTTTTTAGGTATTGTCAAGCACTGACCACCATATAAAATGACAACATGGACATAAATACCAAGCCAGCGTAAGGTTAGTGATTTTTTTTCTTCCAATATATTACACAGTAAAATAATTCTGGTATTTACTCTTGATATTCTAGAGAGGTTAAATAAGTAGTCAAGTCGTACAGTGGGGAAAAAGGAAGTGGAAGCTGGTCAGGCTGTAAAAAACTGTAATTATGCATCTACTTGGAATTTGTGTTGTGTGAACCTTTTATTCAGGTTCTGTGAACCATCATGGCACTTGCCAATTTTGTTTATTAAATGTATGTATGTGTGTAGTGATTAGATCATTTTAAGTTGAAAATAGTGGAGATTACTCTGTCTGTGTTTAATTTTTGCCTAATTTCCAATGCATAAATACAATCGATTTGGTACATTTTAATTATATTTTTGTTACAAGTAGAGTTTAGCAATACCTTTCAATTGAGTCGAAAATATGTGTATGTTCCACTTTCAGATTTTTTTATTTGATATTTAAGCACACATGTGAACCACCTTAATTACAACTTGTAAACAATGATTATAAATTTCATTTAATAAATTTTTAACATCCAGATTTGGAAAACGGTTCAATTTAAAAAATTTGTAACATTCTGCTGAAGACATAATCTAAAATTCAAGTCGACAAATTGCATATATCCAAATTTTGCAGTTATAATTTTTTTTTTTAAATTTGCTAAAATAAAGTTTTTAATGCATAGTTCTTGTTTCTACATCTTAATTGGTTAATGTACATACATACATTTTAAACAATTCATATGTTTAGATATAAATAATTTGACTTACCTCCAGTGGGACTTGAACTCACGACCTCCATGTTATCAGTCAGGCATCTTATCCACTACACCACAAGTTCTCACATCTAACCTTATAAAAGATTTCATATATAAATTTACTAGTGACTGTCACATGTCATGTCACATGACCTCTGATATGTAAAAGCTATTTTGATTAGCTGAGTAATTTTTCCATAACAAATATGGCTGATCAGAGTTTACATACAACATGTGCTGGATTACTGTTTGGATTTATATCGTGTAAGTAGATTTTATATGACTTAGATTCATTTTTGATGTTTTTTTTTTGCAACTGACTAGATAGTGAATACTGTCTGCAAGTTGGTCAGTGCCTGGGCCACTTTGTTGAAATAATAACAATGAAGCGATGCTATTGATTTCTTCATGTCTGAAAATTTCATTACTGGTCAGACTGGCTTAAATGTCAAGGACATTTGCATGAGTTTCAGATTTTATTGGCACAACTCTCCTTGAACATTTTCCTGTGTTGTAAATTTGAACATTTTGTTAATGAAGATCTATTTCATTATAAATTGTATTTTTTATATATCTTACTGTTACCATCGCAAATGAAAGAATATTGTGTACAATATGAATATTTTTTTTCTCAGGATTTATTTGTTATTTATAAAATGGATAAAATCAAACCCAGATGGCCTTTAATAGGAGGTTTTAGATAAAATAGGCCAAATAAACTCCAAATTGCCCCTTCTTTAAAGGCCAACTTTGTGTAATGGCCTTTTTCACAAAACCAAAGAATGGTTTTTTGGACAATGTTAGATTTTTTTTTCTATTTTCTAATTTCATTCTTTTTGGAAATGCGCTTGTGGTTCTCCTATACTGTTACCATAACTATCAGAAGAAAATTTGTTAAAAAAGAAAAAAAAGAAAAAAGATTAATGAAAAATTGTATCTTATTGTCAAAGGGAGGTAATAATTACCTCCCTTTGACCATAAGGTACAATTTTTCTTTTTCTTTTTTTTCAAACTTTCTGATTGTTATGGTAACAATATAGGAGAACCACAAGCGCATTTCAAGAAAAAAAAATTTAAAAAAAAAAATAATATTAAAAAAATTTTTTTTTTGTTCAATTGTAATTTCTAATTTTATTACTTGCTTGCTTCCTTGTTGAGTGGTGTACTGTTGTGAGTCAGGTTAGGTTGTTACCAGTGCTCCTGTTAGTACGTTAGTGGTGCTCATGTTACTTTGCATGTTAGTGTTAGTAGTGCTCATGTTAATTTGCATGTTAGGAGGGTTAGTTACATACATGTCATATTACAATTTTATACAATTCATACAATTATTTATACATATATAGATTTTCACCTACCTCTGGTGGGGCTTGAACTCACGACCTCCGGAATGACAGTCAGACAGCTCATCCACTGCGCCACAAGCCCACACATTAATCTTAAATCAAAATTTCATATATAAATTTACTATAGGCTATCAAGAGGCATTGTAACAGCTATTTTCATTGGTTATGTCATGTCACATGATCATCTGATCTGTAAAAGCTGTTTTGATTGGCTTATAAGTCAACATGGCTGACCAAATTTTACAAAATAGTTTGTTGGATTAATTTTTGGATTATTAGCTTGTAAGTAGATTTTATTATTTAATATTGATGTTTAATGACAGGAGATTGTTGTTTTTAATTAATTGCTGGATAGTTTTTCTGTAATTTAACGTTTTTAGGTAATAATTTCGTTTCATTACTGTGTATCACTGAAGGTCACGGGTTGTCCAAGGTCAGGCGCTTGTTTCATTGTTATTTGTTTGCTAGGACAGCAATGTTTTAGCTTTAAAATCTTGTTACCCTTAGTTTATAAGTATAAAATGTTACATTGAATTGTCAGCTATTCAAGGTAAATGTCTGCAATATATGCCTTTTCTGAAAATTCTGGTAGTTTGTAAGATTTTTTAATGTTGGACTGGCTGTTAGAAATTTACCTGTTTAGCATAATAATACTTATGTACTGTTTAACCAGTTGAAAGATTTTAAAACTTTTCATATAAGTGGTATCACAATTATTAAATTTGAAGAAGTTTGTAATGTGTTTATGCTGCAGTGTTTTGATGTCAATTTTGCCTATTACAAATATATATATATATGTACAGTCAAACCTGTGTTTGAGACCACCTCCAAATAAAAACCACCCTGTGAATAAAGGCCCTTCTTTAAAAACCGTCACTGATTATTTAATTACTGCCCTCTAAAGAAGGCCATCTGTCAATAAAGGCCACATTTTATCTTTCCAGAGAGCGGCCTTTGTTCACAGGTTCGACTGCATTTTGTGAACATACAACTGACACGTTGTTCATAGTGTATTTCAGGTATGGGAAGCTGGACAGATGTCAGATTGTGGTTTGAAATGATTTCCTGACCATACCTTTGATTTACCTTGCAGGAAGAATAAAGAGATTTGATGATTGAACACAGTATACAGTAAAACATGGTTACAGAGAACTTTGTGTAAAGTAAAGAATCAGACAAAGTGAAGTATTTATTTTTCTGAACAAACCCTTCTTAATGTCATAAACATGGATTTAAGCTAGTAATTATTTAGGCTCCCAAGAAGTCACTATCACCATGTTTTAATGTATGCATTTATTGTTAAAATCCTCAACTACAAGTAATATTAATTAATTTTATTGTGAGAAGCATGTACATAATACAATTGTAATACATTGTCTCCAATTTCAAAATAAAACAAAGCACATTTTTTTCACATTAGACCAATATCATTGATTATTCTTTTCACAAAAATTCCCCCCCTCCCCAAAAAATCAGATCAGTAGGACAACAGAATTTTTCTGTAGTTCTGAGATGCAGATCATATGGAACAAACTTCTAAAAAATCTCAATTTACTAAATGATTGCAGATTAAGAAAAACAAGTTACTTTGGTTTTGCACATCTGTGGAAGTCTGGAAGTAATGAAAATATTGGCAAGAAAAAAAAACCTAATAGACCATAAGGTGTGGGGTCAGTAGAAACAGCAATTTTTTCCACATCATAAAAGTCTCACGCATTTTCATTATGAATTTAGCATAAAATACCCCAAAGATGTATAGTACACATTTCAAATTTCATTTGCCTTATTTTACGTAAGGATTCAAGACTTGAACACGAGTCAAGGACTTAATGAAAAATGAAATGCAAAAGACTTAATAGATCATACTAAAAATTACTCTTATTTTACAAACTGAATTCTCACTTTAACCTGAACTTCAGACATTAACAGTAGTTTGGAGTCAAAATAAATATATTATCAAATCAGTAAATATTTTTCATTATGCTATCAATCAACTTTAGAAAATTTGGGGCTAATACACCTATTAGTATTAACAATGGATCGATTACACATAAAAATAACAGTTAATCATAACAGCAAATATATAAAGGGCCCTAACACATTTATTTATGAAATATATTAATTGTTAGTTGTCTCCCCTGATAATAAAAAATGCAAATGGTGGTCAAAACTGATAGTACAAAGGAACTGCTTTTAAAATATAAAAACAGTAGCATTGAGGAAAAACAGTCCAGCATATCTGTATGCTTACTATGTTATTAAAAATCAATCCATCATCACAGCATATTACAACTCATGAATATTTTGATTTGAAAATTTCATAAACTTGGAGAAAAATCTTTAAAAGTCACTTTGACAAAAACTTCATGATGCACAGACTAAAGGACAGAAATACACAAAATGTTCTAAATCAATGATATTTAATAAACCAAAAGGAAGCAAGAAAAATGAATGAAAAAACAGCAGGAAGTGTTCTTGTGATCATTTAAGTTACCATGGTAACAGCCTTATCTAAATAAGTAAAAACAACATTATAAATCGAACAAGGAGCAGTCTTACTATAAAAAACAACATTACAACATATGTGGTATATACAAAATAAAGATATGCATAATTACAATAATAGTCATATGCCATTAATTACAATAGTCATTTGCCATATATGATATGGAGAGTACAACATAAAAATCTTATCAACATGCATAAATTTGTTCCCACTGAATGTCTGGGTACATGTATAGAAAGATGTTTAAACAGCTGTAATCTAAAAGGATTTTTTAAGAAGCTAAGATCTCAGACATTAAGCAAAGAAAATTCAAACTAAATGACAGGAATAGGAATTAAAAAATTAAAGCTTTTGGAATGACTGCCTGTAGAGAAAGCAGAAATTTGTGTACAATAATTTAAGTTCGTATGTGCCAGATAAATCTTCAATATCCTATTTTAGTCGTCAAATATTCAATACATGTTATTAGGTTGTCATTTTATAGACATGTTACATCCATTAAATGCTCTCAAGTTTTCTTGCAAAATTGTTGATTATGGGTGCTACACACAGTCAAACTAAAGAATAAAGGGAGAGAAGAAATGTGGACTTAATACTCAGGTGTTCTTTATGTAGAGGTTTATTTAGTCAATCAAGTCAAAAAATGTGTGCACTGTTGATTCAGAGTTTAAAGTCTTAGTTCTGAAAACCTATGAAATGACACCCTGGTGCATATGCATATTAACAAATATCAGACTTTATCTTCTAAATAGCTGAGTTGGGAGTGATCTTTCAACATAATGTATGACTGGCTATGATGAAGACTTGAAACAGATGTCCAAAATGATGCCTGGAAATACAAAACAACCTATGTGTTATCAATGACACTGAATGAGTATAAAAATAAGTACAAATGAACTTTCTCTTTGGGCAAAAATAATACTAAGGACAAGTAAGATGTAGACTATTGCCTCATTACAATGCCTGAATTAAAGGTGTAGTCTACATAAACAGGTAAGCCTTCATGTAAGCCCTATATTACTTATCTGAATGACCAATGAAATAAACTGAACTTGGTAAATAAGTGACTAAAGGGACAGAACCAATCTCAACCCAGCAAGCATAATCTGAACAATCCTAGAAGAGGACAACAAGACAATGCTGTGCACCAATTATCAAAACCTTAAAACATGCAGTTTGTTTGTTTTTTGTTTTTATGTGACATATTGTCACTGGGGTTTAATGCCATTTTTCAACAATTTTTCAGTTATGCACAGCAACTGGTCCACATAACCAGTTTTCCTGGACTGTATACTAACCAGTACTAACTTACCCTTCCCCAAGAAGCCGGTAACTTCTCCACATATGGAGGAATATTGACAATCTTATCAAATTTTCATTTGGGTAAGACAGAGCAACAGATAAGCTTTCTCAGTGAATTGGGTAATACTCCATCATTTCATTTTGAATTGGGTATTTGCTAAACATAATTGGGTTTCCTGAAACCTATTAGTCATGATTTTTATATCAATTGAGAATTCATGCTCTTACTTATCAAGTCTAAACTGTACGCATTTGGTTGTTTTTGAACCGCATCGCTACAACGCTTGTCTGAGACAATGAGGAACGGCTGACAGACAAAAATGACTATATGCATGTATATTCGATACTCATCATGAATATTTTGAATATTTTGTTTTCGTAATTGCTTTTTGATACTCATTCTAAAATAGTTTCAATTGTGTATTTTGTAAATTTAATTGAGTAAATATGCAAATACGCAGCTTATCTGTTGCTCTGGTATGACCTGCCACGACAGGGATTCAAAACTTAAAACATGCAGCTTAGACAAGAAGATTTTATAAGGTTTTCCCAACATAAATCTATGTATGACAAATAAACTCATGGACAGGGTCAATTTTGACCCCAGGAGAATAATTTGAGAACTACTAGACAATGCTACACACTAAATATATCATTTAAACCCTGGCTTAGAAGTTTTGAAACTCAAGTCCATGTACAAAACAAGTGACCATTAGGGCAGAGAAAATATGTAATATGATCATGTAATAATTTCAATTGAAAACCTCTGAAATACCGGAACTCTGAAAACCAGACTTATGACCCAGTCCGGACAGGGTCTGGTGTTCAGAGGTTACACCGTATTATTTTACAATAACTAATAGTGACTAGTACCTAGTAAATATTATAAGGTCAGAGAACTCAAGTAATTATTTTATTATATCCATATTTCACTACATCAATAAAAATGAAATAAGTTAGGGTCTGAGTGGGAAGATAATTTCTATAGAATATATATGTCAGCAAGTCAAAGGTGATTAAATATCTTGGAATGCTGTATAAGAAATTGCTCTTAGCTCACTAAAGAGCTATCATTTCATTTATGACTTGTATCAATAACTATAAGGTTGTAATAATTGTATTTCACTGGTCCATGATATAAATGTTTCTTTGAAAATTAAATTTATACTTCAACTTCAACACAATTTTTGAGTTTAAAAACCTTGGGACCTGTACTGTAACAGTCCTAGTGTTTTAAATTTAATAAATTTTAATGAATCAGTATTCTATAACCATATATTAATTAATATTTTATTAATTAGTAATAGTCCCGAGTTTAAGTAACTGATTTATAATAAATTGAGAACATACTTGTCAATTTTACTACATTCTGTGAGTAGTATCCCAACACTGTTTAAATCAACTTTCTTCACAGCTAAAATAAAAATAAACAAAAAATAAGTATTTACTTGCCAGTCCTGTATGATATACAATTACATAAGAAAATTAGAGAAAGAAGAAAAAGCCATAAATTTGATGATAATTTCAAAATATCAAAATAATATTAGTAGGCTGATTATTGTTATGTTTGTTATGTAAACTGGATATTTCTGATTGATGTTCTGAAAAAAACATGACAGAAAGAGACAACATGGTTAACATTTCATGGTTAAGATGAAGACACAAACAAACAATATGCTGTTGAAAAAATAATCATACTTATTGTTTTCCTTTAAAAGTGTACTCACATTGTACTGACAGCTTCAGCTTAATACTAGATTCTGTAAGTAACACCTGAAAATAACAGTCCTCTCTGCCATTTGTAGAGCTGAAATTAACAAACAATGTCTGATTTTACAAGTAAGTCTAATATACTACAAACATTATGCAACTTGATTATAGGATAAAAATATCAAAACTTCAATACATTAAAATAACAAAAGTGTGCTGATTCTCTATGATTTTTCCCCTTCAATATCCTGAAAAAAATATGACAGAAAGAGAAACCATGGTTAACATGTTTTTAAAATATAGAAACTTACATGACAAGTGAGATAAGAGGGAATCGGAACTACAATTTAAAACTAACAGATGATACATAGTTGAACATTACACTCATTTTCTACTTTTAGTATGTGGCTTTATCAGGGATTATCCTAGGTCAAATTTTCCATGAGAGAATTTCTCCCATTTACAAAAAAAATCATGAGAGATTTCCAATTTCTGTGAGAGAAATTCTCCCATTTGCACAAAAATGATGAGATTTTCGATTCAAGAAATCAAAACATACTGAGATCAAACGTTTAATAGATCATTTGACTAGAGTCATGTTTTTAAAAACACTGACTAGAGTAATCATGTATTATTATTATCGTCCGTATTTGACGTTTTCAAAAATGAAAGTAGAGAAGTTTGCTTCCCCGACTTCGCCATGTTGATCACGTCAGAGAAGCGCTTATTAAACAAAAAGAGCTAATTCTAGACGCTTGGCAGTCTTCTAGAGGACATTGACTTAAAGCGCTTTAGGTCAGACACCAGTAAATCAGCGTATTTCATTTGGCTGGAAGCGGTGCGATATTTTTTCGCATTTAAGGATTGTCAATGCAATTTTTGCCATTTCAGTGTGAGAAATCGCGGAAATTGCGCCCTAGGATGATCCCTGCTTTATCTAAGGTCATGGATTACTTTAATGAATTTCAATTCTCAAAATCACATCAGATAAGTATATGCCAATGTTTTTAAAAAACAAAATAGCACACATTTTCAAAATCTGAACAGTAAAAGCAAACAAGTTATCATAAACTTATACAGTACTTACATTGTAATGAATTAATCATTTTTACAAGGTTCTGTAAATAGCATCTAACACAGTTTAAATTACAATTCTTCACTGCCACGTGTACTGCTGAAATTAAAAAAAGCCTGTCAATACCAAGTTCAATATGTAATGGATATATTATATATATACAGTAGTAACTGGTCTAACGGTCACCTGGGATAGACAGTTTACAAATGAAGAAAAAAAACAAAATGGCGATAATATACAAATCCAATTAAGAAAAGCATGAAAAATATAAACATTCAAATGCATATTACATATCATTGGTACCAACATCTTATTGTCGAATCCCAGAATGGGTAGCGCTAATTGGTTTATTGAAGTGTGACAGGTTCCACATTGGTGTGATCAATCAACATCAATAATAATGATTATTGATTCTTTAATCATGTTGTCACAACTTTAAATCAGTTAGTCTGTCCATTGAAGTAGTCACGAAAGAAAAAATATCGACCATTTGATGACGGTTATGATTGCAAGATACATTTTCACCTTTATCAATCATTTTGTTTAACCAATCAAAATATTTACTCATTGTCTCAGAAAAAAGAGAAATACAGAAAAAGTTGTTACATGATCATAACAAATTAGCTTCAACCTGTATGTGCATTACAACCGCTTTAAAAGAAAAGCATTACCTGTGTCTTTTTTCTGTTTATAATTACTGTATAGTTATAGTTTGTGTTTGTTTGTGAACTGAATTGGGTCAAAATGGCCCTTATGAAATCAATGTAATTATTGTGACGCTAGACTACCATAACAAAACTTATGACACATTAAGAATAATGAATGAGTTTACTGCCATGAAAGAAAAGATATAATGTTGGCGTCTTTCTGAATTATTCATTTGACATACTCAATATTTTATATGAATGGTATAAATACAAAAGATAAAATGGAACAAGTAAAGAATCTCTTCAGATTTTCAGTTTATTGGCATCAAAATTGAAATTGTAAAATTTCGAAGTCCAACTTTTGAGTAAAATTGCAAAAATGGGCCCCATTCAAATTTCATCAATTTTGGGTCTAAAATGCGAAACAGATTCAGACAAATAAATGTGGAAAATCTCAATTTGGCCCAACATTCGAAGTCCAACTTTGAGTAAAAATTGCAAAATTGGGCCCCATTCAAATTTCATCAATTTTGGGTCTAAAATGCAAAATGGATTCAGACAAATAAATGTGGAAAATCTCAGTTTGGCCCAACAATTACAAATGGTAGATTATGCACATTTTCCAAACAAAGTATATATTAATAGTTACTTAATAACTGATTCAACAACTTTACTGTAACATATACACAAAATCTTATGAGATCCCTACATTTTTTCTAGATCATTTGAAATGTGTCACAGAGAAAAAGGAAATACATAGATATACAGGTGCTTAAATCATGTTACATTAACAAACTGCTCATCAATCAAGTGCAACAATTGTCATGAGACAAGCACCATAAATAGTCTACAACGATTGTGATACTAACTACCACGCCAGGAATCAATGGGTGTTTCTATGAGGTTCATAAAAAGTACAGCAAAATAATTCAGTAGCAATCGACAAGCTTCTATCACTTTAAATTAAGTTAAGAATGCAACACAAACATATAACCAGTACATATATTTTCTGAGACTTTCTCTGATTTGATTTTTGTATAAATCATTACAAAAATTCTTGTACACATATCTTGTATGTTATCTGTTGTAACAATGTACTTTTGTAGAAAATGATTATGACACTCACCTTTTATACATTCTATTAAAAAAGAATGGTTCCAATTTGATGATAACTCATTGCACTGCATTATTAATCAGGGAAACGATGATCCTGAAAAGAATATAAAATTTTTTTTAAAAATCAGGAAACTAATATATAAAAAAATAACAAAATAAAGTTAAACAATTATTTAAAAAATAACAAAATAACCTACATCTAAAATGTACTATTCTTTACATAAGTTATTTTTGACAAAAATGTGGATTTTACTCCATATGAGTAGAAGTTGCCAGCTCCTTGTAGAAGGGTAAATTAGTACTGGTTGGTATACAGTACAGGAAAACTGGTTAGGTGAACCGGCGTTAAACCCCAATGACAATATGTCACATAAAATAAACAAATTACACATAAGTCAATAACAACTGAAATAAATAAGAAATGATAAGAAATTATCCTATCCAAAAAAGTAAGATATTAATTAAAAATGTAACAAAATAACCTACACCTAAAATGTATTCTAATTAACTAAAGTGATCATAAACAGTAAAAAAATATTGACTGATAAGATTAAAAGACAATAACAAAAATTATCCTATCAAAAAAGTAAGATATTAATAAAAATATGACAAAATAACCTACACCTAAAATGTATTCTAATTTACTTAAGTGATAATAAACTGCAAACAAATATTAACTGATAAGATTAAAAAATGATACATTAAGACACAATACGTAGATACTGCACTTTGACCAGCGGGCGCTACTGATCATCGTACAATTTCTACGTCTGGTTATATCCTATCAAAAAGTAAGATCTTAATCAAATATATAACAAAATAACCTACACCTAAAATGTATTCTCATTAAGTGATAATAAACTGTAAAAAAATATTGACTGATTAGATTAAAAAATAATAACAAAAATAATCCTATCAAAAAAGTAAGACATTGATGAAAATATAACAAAATAACCTACGCCTAAAATGTATTCTAATTTACTTAAGTGATAATAAACTGTAAAAAAATATTGACTGATAAAATAAAAAGACAATAACAAAAATTATCCTATCAAAAAAGTAAGATATTAATAAAAATGTAACAAAATAACCTACACCTAAAATGTATTCTAATTAACTTATGTGATCATAAACTGTAAAAAAAATATTGATTGAAAAGATTAATAGACAATAATAAAAATTATCATATCAAAAAAGTAAGATATTGATAAAAATATAACAAAATAACCTTCACCTAAAATGTATTCTAATTAACTCAAGTGATCATAAACTGTAAAAAAAATATTGACTCAAGATTAAATGACAATGACCAAAATTATCCTATGAAAAAAGTAAGATATTTATAAAAAAATAACAAAATAACCTACGCCTAAAATGTATTCTAATTAACTAAAGTGATCACAAACTGTAAAAAAATATTGATTGATAAGATTAAAAGACAATTACAAAAAATTATCCTATCAAAAAAGTAAGATATTAATAAAAATATAACAAAATAGCCTACACCTAAAATGTATTCTAATTTACTTAAGTGATCATGAACTGTAAAAAAATATTAACTGATAAGATTAAAAAATGATACATTAAGATACAATACGTAGATACTGCACTTTGACCAGCGGGCGCAACTGATCATTGTACAATTTCTACGTAAGGTTATATCCTATCAAAAAAGTAAGATATTAATCAAAAATATAACAAAATAACCTACACCTAAAATGTATTCTCATTAAGTGATAATAAACTGTAAAAAAATATTGACTGATTAGATTAAAAATAAAAACAAAAATTATCCTATCAAAAAAGTAAGATATTGATAAAAAATGTAACAAAATAACCTACACCTAACATGTATTCTAATTTACTTAAGTGATAATAAACTGTAAAAAAATATTGACTGATAAGATTAAAAAATGATACATTAAGATACAATACGTAGATACTGCACTTTGACCAGCGGGCGCAACTGATCATCATACAATTTCTACGTAAGGTTATATCCTATCAAAAAAGTAAGATATTAATCAAAAATATAACAAAATACCCTACACCTAAAATGTATTCTCATTAAGTGATAATAAACTGTAAAAAAAATATTGACTGATTAGATTAAAAAATAATAACAAAAATAATCCTATCAAAAAAGTAAGATATTGATGAAAATATAACAAAATAACCTACGCCTAAAATGTATTCTAATTTACTTTAGTGAGAATAAACTGTAAAAAAATATTGACTGATTAGATCAAAAAATAATAACAAAAATTATCCTATCAAAAAAGTAAGATATTAATAAAAATATAACAAAATAGCCTACAACTTAAATGGATCATTCTTTATGTAAATTATTTTTGACAAAAATGTTGATTTTCCTCTTTATGTGAAGTTGCCAGCTCCTTGTCGACAGGTAAGTTAGTACTGGCTAGTATACAGACGAGAAAAACTGGTTAGGTGAACCGGCGTTAAACCCTAGTGACAATATGTCACATAAAAACAAACAGATTACTTAAGTCATTAACACCTGTAATAAAAATAACACTCATAAGATTAAAAAACAATAATAAGAATGTCGATTTTCCTCCATATGTGGAGAAGTTGCCAGCTCCTTGTGGAAGGGCAAGTTAGTACTGGCTAGTATACAGTCCAGGAAAACTGGTTAGGTGAACTGGTTGCCGTACATAACTGAAAATTGTTGGAAAACGGCGTTAAACCCCGGTGACAATATGTCACATGGCAATAAATATAAATAAAACAAAAATAAAATGACTGAGAATGAAAAAAAAAGCACCCACATCCCACACCAAGGTCCCCCTAACTCACACCACGGCTCCCCTCACTCACACCAAGGTTCCCCCAACTCACACCAAGGTCCCCCTACCTCACACCATGGCTCCCCTCACTCACACCCAGACTCCCATAAATCACACCAAGGTTCCCCCAACTCACACCATGCCCCCCCTACCTCACATCCAGACCCCCCCAACTCACACAATGGCTCTCCCAACTCACATTCGGCCTCCTCCAACCCACATCAACACTCCTGCAACTCCCAACAATGCCCCCGCATCTTGCACCCAGACCCCCCCAACTCACACCAAGGCCCCCCCCACCCAAACTCAGTGTCCCCCAACTCTCCCCAAGGCTCCCCCGACTCACATCCAGGCCCCCCCAAACCACACGAAAGTTCCCATGACTCACATTAGGGTTCCCACAACTCACACCAACGTCCCTGTATCTCACATTAAGTCCTCCCAAACAAACACTTAGATTCCACCAACTCGCATTCAGGATACACTTGCCCTCTTCCAGATTCCCCCAACTCGCATTCAGGCTACCTTAACTCACAAAAGTGACCCTGCCACTCACACTAAAGTCCCCACAACTCGCACTTAAGTCACTCTCACTCACACTCAGATCCCCTCATGTCACACTCAGGTACCCGTCACTCACATCAAGGTTCACACACCTCACATCAATGTAACCCAAAACTCTTAGGCTTTCAAAACACTGCATTCCGATCAGGGGCACTACTGAGCGGCTCACAATGCTTTTGAGAATGACATTAAGACACAATATGTAGATACTGCACTTTGACCAGCGGGCACAACTGATCATTGCACAATTTCTACATAAGGTTTCAATGCCAAACTCAGATCCTCAATCCTCCAGTGTGCACACACTGGTAATTTTGAGGACTTTCAGACTGGATGCCATTCTGCCATTAGAGTTTCGGATAACATCAATATGAGATATGGGAACCTTAATGTAAGTTAGGGGTACCTGAATGCAATCTGAGAGAACCCAAGTGCAAGTGAAAGCAACCTAAGTGCAAGCCATGTGAACCTTGATGTAAGTAACAGGATCCTTCCTGCGAGTTAGGGCAACCCAAATGTGAATTAGGACAACCCAAAAGAAAGTTCGTGTACCATGAATGCCAGTTAGGGGAACCTAAGTGTGAGCTTGGGAAGCCTTAGTGTAAAATACGAGAACATCAGTGTAAGCTACGGGAACCTCAATGTGAGCCATGTGAACCTTCATGTGATCCAGGGGAACCCAAATATGAGCTGGAGAAACTTTGAGGAGAGTCAGAGGACACCGAATCTGAGTGAGGGGAACCTTAGTATGAACTGAGAGGGTCTAAGTGCGAAATACAGGAACATTGGTGAGACTTACAGGAACATTAGTGTGGGTAAGAGGAAACTGAATGTGGGCTAGGGGAACCTTTGCATGAGTCAGAGGAAACTGAATGTGAGTCAGGGGGGCCGTAGTGCAAGCTGGGGGAACCTTAGTGCCAGATACAGAAATCTAAGTGCAAGTAAGGGGAACCTTAGTGTGAGATAGGGGGGCCTCAGTGCAAGCTGGGGGAACCTTAGTGCGAGATGAGGGGACCTAAGTATGAGTTAGGGAAACCTTAGTGCGAGTTAGGAGAACTTTAGTGTGAGATGTGGGAACAAAAAATACAAACACCTACCATCCACCTGGTGCTTTGGAGAATAACATTAAAACATATGGTTTCAATGCCAAACTCAGATCCTCCGTCCTCCAGTGTGTACACACTGGTGATTAGAGGATTTTCAGACAGGATGCCATTCTGCACCAAGTGAAGCCTTAACATATACAGAAGAAATCAAATATAAAACAAAACAAAAAATTAAAACACCTACCATCCATCTGCTTCTGATGACTATCCATTAATATTCCTTTCCTGCAGTATGGTCTTCAATGATCCACATTAATGTTGTAACCAACTTCATGGACAATAGTTGAAGTTGTCTGATCTCAATGCGGCTACTCCTGCAAATTACAAGTTAAAATAGAAACGAATATTCATTCATAAACAAATCAAATTTTATTACAAATTCTCATGAGTCATAAAACTATTTTACCGATTTCAAGAGTCAAAATGCTGTTTTAAGGGTCAAATGAAAGCCCTGATTACGTATTTTGAATTGGCCAATAGGAACACGCAGATGGGTGGACTGATTAGCTATCTCAATGTGAGATGCAAGAATTTGACATTGATGCTGTAAATCCTAATTTAAGGGTCATAACATTCTGCCAAAATGAGCAGTATATTGTATATAAGACCAGTTCGAAGCATCAGTATAAAAATATTAAGCCAGTTTGCAAATCAAAGAGGAATTATGTATCTTAGCCAGGGGAAAAATGCTTCTGATCAGTACTCAATTCTGATTTCACATGTTTAATGTTTTAACTCTTACATTTAACATGTTCAACTGTTATTATTATGCAGGTTTTTTTCCCAGAATTGGGAATTTTTGCGACATTTTGAACAAATTGGGAAAAAGTCCTACAGTATAAAAATAACTTAAAATAAATAAAACTAAAAATAACAAATATTATTTATGTTTATTTTTGTATTTAGATATTAATAACTTTGTTATTTGAATGGTTTAGGAAATCAATAAACATTTTAACGCCTGTAATTTAATTCTTTCTTGTTTCTTTTTCTCATTGAATAGGGAATTTTCACATTGCAATTAGAAAAAAAACATACTTTTTGCCATATAATAAACATAAATTCATCTGCACTGCATTCATACAATTAAATTCTTCGAATGAAAATATTTCTGCCAACAAGTCACCCCCTCTAAATTTTTAATGAAAATATTTATTTGTTTGTTCAGAGTTACTTCCCTTAGTTTACTAACATTCGTAAAACAAATCACTGACCAGAAATTCGAATAGGGTTTTTGTAAGTTTATCAATTTGAATGCACGATTTTTACGCATATGTTTCAAAAACTTGCACAATCTTTGAAAAATTAGCATGAATCCCCCAATTGCGGGTCCTAGAACAGACACTGGAGCCTGTGCAGGACGGGGCCAAATAAAAAATGTCTCGCCGCCACAAACTCATGAAACTGCCTGACTAGCTTTAATCATAACATGTTCTCATTATCATTGTGCTGATTATAAAATACTCGGTAAAAAATACTTGTTAAAAAACATGTTTCCCTTCAAAATGCAAAATGAGAAAAGGCTAAATATTGTTACAAGAAAATATTTTGAGGAAGTACATTTTGGACAAAATTGTATTGTCAAATTGTATAAAAATAACTTATAATAATCAAACAAATATTAGATATTGTTTATTTCTATCTTTTCTAACCTTAAATCCTTCCAAAGATTCAGCCATGATATGTACTTCCAACTGACATCAGTTCCCTCAGTGTATACACTTATGGCTTCTCCGTGCAGTGAATTTTGTTGGTAGGGTTTGTCTGAAGAAACAAAATCACACATTGTATTAAATTAGAACAGAACAAATTTTGTCCTTAAAAATGTGCCAATAAATACTCAATTTGGTTCAGTAAATTCAAACTAGAGCATAAAATGCAATAAACTTTAAGTAGAAAAGATACACAAACTTGATCCACAACAATCTGTAATAAGGGGCAGAAAAATAAAGTTCCCGATGCAGGGCTCAAACCAGTGACCTTCTGCTTGCAAGTCAGCTGCTCTACCAACTGAACTACAGTAATCGGACAGACTGGCATACAAACTACTATAAACACACATATATATATACAACACTGTTACAAATCAAAATTGAAAAAAAATGAAACTTAAATTAGACTATTAGATCCCTCCAATATGAAATCACCAGGTCAAACGCTCGCAGTAAGGGAAGCAAGACTTTTCGACCCCAATATTCCCAATATTAAGACTTTTTGACCCCAATAATTTTGGAATATTATGCGTATAATATATGTATAATAGATGTATAATATATTTGAATGTAATGACATATTTTTATATGAAATTCATAAATCTAACGATGTATTTTTCTATCTACTATTGTAAAATATTAATAATAATTTATTTGTATTTATTTCTATTGGTATTTTCTTTGATGTATTATTAAGAAATAAATGTATAAATGAAAAAATTGGATGTTGATGTTTTTTGTACATAAAATTCATAAATCTAACGATATCAAGCCATGCATCATTCTTAAAATTATTTAACAATTATAGCTGCCAGAAATTGTTGTTAATTTTGCTCTAATTTCGTTTTAATCACAAAGTTTGCAATAAACCAGCTAATTTTACAATTAAGGTTGTCTGAAATACCAACAAAACCTAACATAAAAAACAAACAAGCATGAATAATTGAATATTAAGTATTATGTTTGCAAAAAACTCGTTAATTTGACAATTAGAGCCAATTAAAACACAAAGTTACACATGCAATTATTCAAAAAGTAATATATTGAAATCTGACAAAAGAAAACAAAAATGCACAAGTAATTAAGTTATTGTCCGAAAACAATGCTAACAGTGACACAATTATCAACCAATTTACCAATGTGTTTTGTTATTCCAAAAATTTATCAAGTTGATATTGAGTGATATCTTATAGCATATAAATGCAACATTAATGGATATATTTTAATTAAAACGTGTGTGTTAATATATGTTTGGATGTCGGATTAATTTAAAGTCTTTATTTATTTTTAGATATTTGTTAATTTCTATTTTCTTAAGTGGTTCGCCGATTTTACAATTGTATGATTTTGTCAAAAAACTATATATGTAAGTGTTTAACATACGTTTTGGTGATTATGTCTGACGATTGCATCAAGTGCGGGCGTTTGGTTTGTCCCAGACTGGAGGCCATATCATGTGACACGTGCGATAGGTGACAACACAGGACGTGTAATTCTGGTAAGTTTTTCAGATGTTATTGAGTTTGTATAGTCAAAAACTGAATATGATGACATATATCGACCAAACCAATGTTTTTATCATCAATTATTAGTATGTACCGACAAGTTCAGAATATTTATATGCAGAAGTAGTTATATGTGAGGATGAATATCATATAGTTTTCATAAATGGTTTGTATTTGATAAATTTATATCTATCAAATCATATTATTATTCGTATCAGTATAAATCGCTTAATTATATGAATTTGTTGATTCTATTTGTAAAATTGAATAATTATATAATTAGCATTTTTTTTTAAAATTAATATAGATAATATATATACATATATTGTTAACTTATTACATGTAATCATGCAGTAAGTATTCAAATCACTTCCACTTGGTCACATCGATACTTTTTTCCCCGCGTATATTTAATATGACTTTCATAGAAATCACAGCTATGTCTTTTATTAAAAGATTACAGTAATTTATTATTAAATCTGTAATAAATTCATAACTTCATGTTTTTGTTATCTATCTTATATGATGCTGTCTCACGCATAGATCTACCTACCTGGTACCAATACACACTTTTAATATGCACACACAATACACAGATAATACATAGAATATCAATGTATAGATAGTATCTTGTGTTGTTTTTATTAAGAAGTAGTTAAGTCTTTACCACAACCGTTTACAGACCATAAATATTATATACGATGTTTCACTCTGTATATTCAATAACAACAACTTGGTGTCGACAAAACAACTTCGTATCCTTAGATAATTATCCTAATAATTTCAATTTTATCGAGTTATCAGAAATAAAAACACATTTCACAAAAATTATCTACAAATTCAATTACAATGACAAAATGGGGTCGAAAAGTCTTGGGGTCGAAAAGTCCTGGCCAATATAGGGGTCGAAAAGTCTGACATCCGCAGTAAGTTAAGAAAGTCACCTAAAATCAAACCGAAACGAATAAAAATGAATTCAAAAATACCTGTTCATTCAGCGTCCATCTTGACTGAGTTCCCTCGGGTGTATAAACAACTTATGGCTTCTCCGTACAATAAATTTTGTTGGTTGGGTTTGTCTGTGAAAAAATCACACGTTGTATTAAATTAGAATAGAAAAATTCTGTCCAAATGCGTAAATAAATACTGAATTTAGTTAGCTGAAATTCAAACTTGAGTATAAAATGCAATGGACTTTAATTAGAATAGATCAACAAACTTCAATAAAAAAATCAAAATGGCGCGAGCCAAAAAAGTGAAAGAAAAAACAAAATTGAAACTTAATTAACTTAATTCAGACCAACAGTTCATTGCGACATGAATTCTTTAACTTCGCTAGATCAAACGCTCGCAGAAAGTTAAGAGAGTCACCTAAAATCAAACCAATACGAAGAAAAAATAATTTAAAAATACCTGCTCATTCGGTGTACATCTCGACTGAGTCAGTGATTCATGCGCAATGAAAATCACGTGATTCGGACGACCAATCAGTGAGCGTTTCGCACAATTTTTGAATTGTCACGTGCCAACAACTAATCAATTTAATTCATACTCCAGGTACTCCGCGTAATATCGCGCATTGAATGTTGGAAAAGGAACTGTTTGAACCCCCCATGTTTATACTAAGTCACGTATTCATGATAATGAACTGTCATAATCTACTATGCGCATAATTAATGGCCCCCAACAATCAGTGGTTGTAGGGTGCTGAGACTGTATCCGGTCTATCATGATATTGTTTAACGACTTGACAATCAACACTGCATATTGTATTCATACTGTGTACTGGGATACCTTGCTTCTGCGGAACATGCGTGGCAAGCTGAAAGATCTGACACTTACTGTGATGAGAATGGCTAGAAAATCTTTACTTGGCAATGTTAGTTTTATGCGCTCAATTTGTTCATGTTTAAACATTGGTCAAATCCGAGAGTTGCGGCAGTATTTTCAATCAATGATAAGCGACACCCCTTCCTCCAACTTTTCGTCGTCCAAGAGTTTATAAAAATCCTAAATTGGACCTAGAAGCAGAGAAAAGACAACATCTGCATACGAGAGCCGTTTTTTATCACACAGGTCCGTAATATCATAGGTTGTAAGTCATTACCTATAAGTAATAAGTTTTAAATTCAATTAATAATTAATACATAAATTTCAATATGTGAGCCCTCGCCATGTTTTCTGTATATTTTTCATGTTATCTTACGTGCTATTTTTCACACGACTCGTGCAGTCGGTCAGTTTTACCTCGTCCTTCGGACAGTAAATTTGTTTCTACAGTAGAGCGTTTGAAATAAATATATATCTTTGATACTATATTTGCAGTTCATTTTGCTGTTTATACAGGTGACGAATACCCGACTAGTATTTTGATAAGTGGTACAAGCAATTACAAAACCCCTCTACTGAGCTAACCCGGTGACAGTAATCCACCACAACATTAGGTCAAATAGGTTATCACATGTTTTGATATTGATATTTAAACGGAGTCTATGAAATTCCAATAAATTTTTTGCTATATTAATAGCAAGATGCGTCGATTATAATTAACTATATAATCGAACAGAACGTGAATGGGCCAGACAGATTCAACGTGAATCAGTTTAAATCGAGCGCTAGATAGCAAATACATGAGAAATCTCCATCCAGAGTTGTCGTTCGTTATCTCTCCCATATATGTAACGAACGACAACTCTGGATAGAGATTGATACAGGAGAGATAATCCTTTTTGTCTTTTCGATTTAACTGGTTCCGGTTGACTCTGGTGCTATGCAAGATGGAACAGGGACCTGTTTATATTTTCGATATATATCAGTCTTTCGCTCAAAATAATTAGAAAGATGGATGCGTCCAGTGTGGAAATGGGAAGCAATGCTGAAATTATCGAGTCTGAAAAAGAAAGAAAGGAGAGAGAACATTTTTCCAGACTAACCAATGTCTTCGTGTACTACAGGTGATTTTTCTCGCTATGAATATCCGATCTACATTCGTAGTCAAAATCGTAATCTGTCAGCCGGCAACGGAAGACCTACACAAATACAGCATATATACATCAACTAATTTTATTTTCGGGTTCAGCATAATCAAAAATGTATCAATGATAAAAACAGTATCTAAAAGTCATCCATAAAGTGATTTTGAAACCTTAAACCTGGGAATATCTTTTCGGCCCCCTATTTTTACCGAACTCGCGGAAGGACGACAACTCTTAATTTTGAAGAGTCTACGTTTCGCCCAACAGCCTGTTCATCCTGTCGTACATTTATTTTTATTTACTTTTTATTACAGCATTTTTTAAATTTAATTGTACTGTAGTACATATATAACCCTAATGAAAAACATACTGCATGATAGTAAATATAGATATTATCGTTAGTAAAATAATTATTTATATTATAGTGCATATAAAATACTGTATACGTATAATTCCTTAGTAATTATGAACAAATGTACATCCAAACTAATGTATGCAGGTTATATATCCTGAATAATAAAAAAATAGATTTTCCATGTTTATAAATTATAAACCAACTTGGAACCGTGTGTGTGTAAATTCTAGCGATTTGCAAGCTAATTGGTACCATTTTGATCATTTGTAATGAAAATTGTAAAATGCTGGGATAGCAAACTGACACAAAACGTTCGTTCTTTGTTACTTTTTAGAAATATTTTACTTTAGTATTTCCTAAGGAAAAAAAAAACAGACTGAAAAATAAAAAGAACCACGTCCCTTTCGTCGGATCTGGAAACATACTTATGGATTCATGCGTTTATAATAACTCACATACTAAAATATCAATAAAAAGATCTTTATAAATTAGCTTTATTTTTAATAGAGGCATTTTCACCAAACAAATATCTCTCTTTCTAATTTTCACAGTTAAATTTATTTCCAACCACTGAATGTATTGTACAGATGTATTAATGATTTTGTGTCGTATTTGTGTGTTTTTATATTTCTGTCATGTTTGTACAGCTTTTTTTCTGTTTTGTGTACCATAGGCAAGTATTTGCCAATTTGTAAATAAAAGTTCGAAGTTATAATTTATCTATACCACAGAAGGCATAAGAGTTCTTATTTCCTTGATATCTTTACAAACATCAATTACAGCGTTGATCATCATAGATTATTCCACCGGGGTGCTAATTACTAGGTGACAAATAACAATACGGTTCGGTGATGTTAGTATTTTGTTAAGATAAGCATGACATACAGTTTTTTGGCGTCTGACTCAGTGGGAAACTTCCTGTCGGCTGGTACATAATTATATACAGGTCCTAGCTGCAAAAGTAACTAAAAGAAACTCAGATCTGTAAGAGATATATTTATTTAGAATTATCACATTAACAATATGAATAAACAAATCACAATTACAAGTAGTTTATTGCATTTAATTATTCCATGAAATTAATAACAGGAAATGTCAATAGTCTCAAAAAAGGTTGAACAATTGTGGTCCTAGAAAAAAAATAAACAAGTAGTAATAAACAAGGCACTTTACTATAAAAATATAAACCTGAATGTTGTTGATGATGACGATGATATTGTTGTTGATAGTGTTGTTTATGATGATGATGATGTTGTAGTTGATGATGGTGTTGTTGTCGATAGTGTTGTTTATGATGATGATCATGATGTCGTTTATGATGATGATGATGTCAATTCAAAGTCCTGTATAGAATTACCTTTTTTATTTTCATTTTGACTTTAAGCATTCAGTGACAGAATTTTTTGAAAAACCGAAAAACTCTGAATAACCGGAAAACACACCCAAAACACATGATACCTGACTGTATATTATTTATCACCCATATTGATGCATGGAAATGCGCATTTCAAGTTAGAAAGAGTTAAAACTGAATATTTTCATTCTGATATATAGCAGAAATAGATCGTTTAAGAATTGATTGGCTGATACCAATATGGGTCCAGTTGGACGATTGTTTCCTAGAACCACATTGAAGCAACATAAAGATGCGAAAGATCATTAGAAAGTTACTTTATGTTGCTATCTGACATATTTAAGAAATAAGTATTGCAAAATTTAAATGATCAATGTCTTATAGTATAAATTATAATTTAGACAGATCACTGGTCCTGACTAGGATTGAACCCAGAACCCATAACTCTGTAAGCAGGCACTTAACCACATCGCTAAAGAGTTAGCTCAACAGAGATGCTGTTGGAAGTGGCTAATATCCCTACAATCACTGCTGTGTTTTTCGTCTTGGAAAAACAACAAATTCAATTGACAAACTGTCTTTAATCACTGAATCAGACTAGTGGTTTATCATTTATTTTCAATGTTTCACATGTAATTTGGGCTAGCACCTTAACAATAAATAGTTTGGATACTGTGTAGATATACACGGAGTTTCCACCAATATAATTGAAGCTACATATTGTTTAATACCCAAGGGAGAGAAATAGACATATTTTCTAGGCTAGAAATAAATTGTCAAGTTTAGGGTAACTTGATCAAACAAATATAGGAAAGTAGGTTGACAAACTTTTCTCTCAGCATGCATGTTACTGTATATACCACTTTGTCGGACAAATTCATCGCCTGGTGCCCGCGGGCTACCATAAATTTCCACTGGGCTACCAAAAAATATTGACGTAAGCCCACCAAGCTACCTGTAAATCCTATGATGGGTTAGCTCGGATCAGGTTATAAGGAATATCTGCATTGCAATGTGCAGTTATTTAAATCATCGTGTATTTGTTTTTATGTGACTTATTTCACTTGGGTGTAATAATTGTTTTTCAACAATTTTTCAGTTAAATACAGCGACTGGTTCACCTAACTAGTTTTCCTGGACTGTATAATAAGTCAAACTTTAAACACATCTTAAATATATCTATAAACAGACTAAAAACTCTTCATACAATAATGATATAGGCTATGTTACCATAGTAACAACAATTTCAAAACTACAAAATATATATACAGTATTTGGATGGTGTAAGAAATTTTAAGTTGCAGATTTTTATTATAATATGACCAATTAAGGTTACAATATATAAATACATAGTTAGCATTTACAAAGTATGTATCATCTAGAATACAAAATTGCTCTCAACATTTCATATAAAAAATTACTAAGGAATATAATTAAAATCCAATTAATATATTATCAGAATAAAATAGCATATTAACACGTATGCTTTCCTGCCGTAAGTTATAAAGCACACATTGAATGAAAAACAAACATCTTATAAATTTAACATCACTGTTCACTGACTTAAAGAATGATCGGAGGATAATGCTGCATCATACTTGTACAGTAGATTCTAGCATAGACAAATTCAACTTAATCCAAAAAACAAACACTATCTTAATGGTGCACACTGACAAAAATCAGAACATAAAATGCGTCACAACATGATATATCGTATGAGAACATTTTAAAATGCATGATTAATACAAAAGCACAATATTTTTTGAACATCAGTTTAAGCTACATGGGTACAATTTCATTTACAGAGTAAATGCTTTGAATATTAATAAAGGCAGTTATTTTGATGTGAACATTTTTTAATAAAAACGATTTTCGATGATAGATTATAAGGAGACATTCATTATCAAATTATCTCAAAAATAAATATACAGTGTCGATCTTCTGAGTTCATTTTTTTACACATATACTTGGCAATAAGCAAAATGATTGCAGTCTTTTTGGAGTCTATTTTCAGAAATTTTGAAGAAGTCAAATGACCATCTTCTGCCCCCAACTTTTTTAACACATAACCTTATTTCTTTCATGTTTACACAACTTTCTGTCGAAACTTCAAACATATGTGAATACACATTTCCAATCTGCTTTCTGCATGCAGGGCATATCTCCAACGTCTAACAATAGTGCAATATCTGCATATTTTCTGAAATAAATAGGCAACAATTTTAGTAAAATTTTAAATAAATTTTGGACAGCTCATAAATGTCTGAAAGTGTTCTGTGACTTTCAGAGAGTGATTTTGCTTAGAGAAGACACAGATATGCAGAAACTTTTGAATGAAAGTACAGTAAATTCAATATTATTCTCAGTGTTTTTATTTTCGTTATTTTTATTATTACTGCAGAAGTAAGCTTCATCTCTCTTAGCTTAATATTGTCGATAAAAATTTGTTTATCTGCATCTTTAACATACCTAGCTTCCTCTCTGCCTTCACTATTAAGTCCAAGATGTCATGTACTAACTGTATCATAATGTGTGTAATAATGTTTGTGGACGATTACCTTGACAACCACAAATTCACATCACTATCTTATTTTACATGAAATATTCAGAAATGTTGGGGAAGGTTAAAGTTAAATTCTTTAACAAAGAGAAACAACTCCTGCAAACTTTAAATCAAGGAGAGTTATGATTCTTGTACATTGTGTTTCTCCTCATTCAGGTCTATCTACCGATAAAGTTTCATATTGATACCTGCAATACTTTTTGAGTAATGCTACGTACAAAAATTGTTGACACTAGACGCCTGCCTGATTTTCACCAATCTGTAAGTCCCATGTTTTCATTGAAAATCCAGCAAACCAGACCAGAAAAAAGGCAACTCCCAGTTGTCAGTTTATCATCCCATATCTATATTATCCTGAAAAAGTTAATCTGTGGTGACACTGTAACAACACGAAGCCCAGTGAAATATAAGATCCTTCAACTGGTTTCCTGGCAATGATAGCAAAAATAGATCAATCTTGAGCATTACTAATGAAGCAAAATCATGTACATGACTACATCACTCAGCAATAGCAACCAAAATTGTTTTACCCATCATGCAATGAATAAAAACAGATGAAGGCCTCTGTATTATGGTCTATGACTAGTAATCAATAGCCCCTCATCGCTGTGAGTTCAAGTCCCATACTGGACCAGATAAATTTCACATGTGAGGAAGATGTCCAGCTAGCTTATGGAAGATCTGTGGTACTACCAGGTGTAAGCCTGGGGTCTTCCTTTAGCATTAAAGCTGGAAGAGCCATCAATATTACCTGGGCTGTTGGGACGACATAATCAAGAAAAGATTATCATGGGTTGAAACAAAGTCCAGAAAATGTCAATCATGTCAAAATCACATTTTTTACGACTAAAAATCTGTAAAATGTATTCCAAAAATGTCCAGCAATCACAATCAACAATTTTGTACTTCATCATTCTGATAAGTTCCTTAACAGATGCAGCTAAAATTGTTTGATTCATTTCTTTTACATCTTTAACTGGCAATGTATGAATGTTAATACATTGTATGTACCTTCTGTTTTGTCAGGAAATGGTTGAGCATTCTCAATAACTGTAAGACCCTTTCCTCTCTATGTGATTCTGTGAGACAGGTATCATTCACAACCAGGTACAGATATACCTGTAACACAAAATTAACAGAAAATATAAAACAGGATAAACAGGACCATACAACAACAACAACAAAAATTTTTAGTGTGCATTTATGTGACAGACTCATTCAAAATTCACTTATATATATATATATATATATATATATAACCCTGGTTACATTCAAAGATTACATTCTACTTTCTTTGCCATTATGTCCTCTGATGTACAAACGCCTGGCATCTGTATTGTGTTTCTATACAATCTCTACATGAGGCATAAACCTTGCTATTCTAACGTAAAAATGACTATGCTGATATCATAAACACACATTTAATATTATAACAATAGTGGCCGAACGAAAATCGATAAACATCAGAAAACGCCGTCAATATGGTCATGCTTTGATACTTCCATAGTAGTCAAGGAAATTGATTGGCATACACTGGAAATGCTAAATTTAGTAACATATTGGTGTCCAAATTCATCTGCAGTACATTAATAAAACAAGGAGATATATGCGCAACATTTCTCTCTCTTACAGTGCTGAAATTAACGTATATCTTATGAAAGTTTACAAGAAGCATGATACAGTAGTTCATTCACTATCATCAATTATTCATTAGTGATATATTAATCATACTTAGACAAGAAAAGAAATCGTCATTACGGGTAAATGGAAACATGACTATTTTTTTCTGGCCTTAAGAGAAACATATCACTGGAAGACTGATGTATGTTAACACTTCACATCAACAAATTATTTCAAACATTAGCACTCTGTTACGTTAGGCAGCAAGAATTCACCAGGAAGCTCAACTTCAGCAGTGCTGAGGGAGAAGTTACTCATAAATCTACATTTTTCTTCTATCAAACATGTCCTGAAATGTCAATACAATCTTTTAGTACTGGTGTTTAGAATACAATCTTTTAGTACTGGTGTTTAGAATACAATCTTTTAGTACTGGTGTTTAGAATACAATCTTTTAGTACTGATGTTTAGAATACAATCACACCAAGCTATACAATATACAAGCTGGGGTTCAAAAATAAAACTTGTACTCCATAATTTTCTTCCTTCAATTTAGCTTCAGTATCAATTAAACAGCACAATAAAATTGTATTAACTGCATAAATATTTAAGCCAGTGAAAAAATGAGCGATTCAAATAAGAATAAAAAATTAATCCTTTACAATGGCATAGCCTACAAATTATTTACACACAAATAATACATATTCTGTTCTAATAACCAGACTGACTGTTATGTTGAGTAATTGGAGGTAAAACATAAATACATGAATTAAAACTTCCTCTGTGACACAAAGAGGTCTGAATACAGAGGTGGTCTCATTATGAAGTTGAAATATACAGAAAATATTGAAAACCAATCCTAAATTAGTGGTCATAATATTGAGGTGGTCACTAGGTGAGGTTTTACTGCAGTATTTTTTCTCACGAGGGTTTAATGTCATACCAACAGCCAGAGTCGTTTGGAGTCTTTTCCAGCTTTAACAGTGGATGACCAGCCCAGGTGTACCCCTGGATAGAACATCCACCTTTTGTAAGACTCTGGTACAGCTTTTTTACGCATGAAATTTGTCTGGTTCTGGTTGGGATTTGAACACACAGTGGTGAAGGGCTAGTGATTACTAGTCAGATACCTTAACCTCTCAAGCATGGAGGCCCTGTCTTTACGGTAATAATGTTATACATGTATTACTCACTTTGGGAGTAGTTTTGTCTTGGCTTCAAGTATTTTGATCCATCTTTTCAACTTACTGATAAGATTATGCAGTTTTATAGATCCTGGAACTATGAAATTCAGAACAAAGATGAGATTTAAATCAAATCCTAGATATTACAATGAAGGCAAGCACTAGTTTTGATATCATTTCAGTATTAAAAAGGATTCAAGCAGACTACCTATTGGATTGAAATGGGAACCAATGAATATTCTTGACTTCCTTCTTAAATTTTCTGTCTGCAAAACAACAGTAGAGTTATATTGAAATTAAGTAAATGTTAGAGTTGTCTTTTAACTAATTCAGAATAGCAAATATTGAAGATATATCCCAGAAAATATAATCAAATTCATTTAAGTTCAATGACTCAAACAAATGTGTGAATTATTACCTAAAATCAAAGTCTGTTGTGAACTGACTTTTCATTTTCTGGAAGATAGGATCCTGGGCTGTGGCTTACGCTTAATGTGCTAGGGACTCTGATGCTGCACTAGAGAAAGTTGTAACCACATTGGTGACATTCTTGACACTCACACTGAATGTACTCATCAACTTTTTCACAAGGTTTAATGTGTGTGGTGTTAAAGTAGCATAAGCAACTGTTATGATAATAGACAAACTTGATATTTCATTCTAATTGCGATAGAACAGGACGTGACCCTCTCGGGCAATGTACCTGATACCTGATCAGCTTAGGGCCATCAATTCACACTTTCAAAGAAGTTCCTTTTAAAGATAAGGACTGAAAAAGATCAGAATTCTAAGCAAATGATTACAAGTAAATATGCAAAAACAGTATTAAGTTAAAAAGAATCAATATAAACAAACAATAAAACAGGAGAATTCATATCATGAATATGTAAAAAGAAATGTACATGTATTATATCACACAGCTCTGTGAGTGGGAAATTACACGTAAGAACAACTAAAATTTACCGGAGGCTCTGTTCTCAAATGCTACAGCGTAACATTTAGCAAGACTCTGTCGTAACTGTCGCAGGACTTCTTTGTACCAATTCTCCCTAAACCAGACCATCTGATCTATGATACCTTCCAGTGAGGGTAAAATCGTGGGGTGTGACTCTCTCTGCATGTGCATGATATCACCACAGAGGAGCCAGGGCACGGATTGGTCCAGCATCAGATTGACCTGGTGCCCGGCTGAGAGAGTAGGTTCAGGAGTGGAGGGCGTGGCCAGTGTGGGTGTGACCAGCATGGGCATGGTCGGAGACATGAGACTGGATGATACAGAGCTTGAACTTGTCGGTACAGTCTGTGAGTTAGCTTTGTTCATCATCCCTCCACTCTTATCTGAATTTACATGGAAAAAGAATATATGCTTTAAATCATGTACTGTTACAAGATAATGTTATAAATTAGTATTAATTCATGCACTATTTTTCTTGACAGAATACAAAAATCATCAAGCATGTCAAAATATAGCAAGATGGTCCTCTTAAAAGCCAAGGGTGTGGTGCCCTGAAACACTAACATTTAAATTGACTGCCTAGCTATATTTAAATAATTTTAATGATTTAAAGAGGGATGTCCACTAAGTCACACAAAAAATAAGTTACTGACTTTCATATTTAAAATTTAAGATTTACCTTTTTCAAATCATTATTCAATAGAACAATCCTCCCATGAAAATCCTTTTTAACCATGCATTTTAAAAATCTAAGTATTTTCCTTTCTTTTATCAAAAACACAATTGTCTGCTTTTATAGTAATTTATCTAAAAGCATCAGACATGTAAGGGTACTGAATATTTTCTAAATACTAAGGATACAAATTCAGCAAGAAATAACAGCAATATTCATCAGTATTCATAAAAATAGCATTGAAACTAAATCCAATATTTAAACACTCTCAATATAAATATACAGAAATGATAAAGACCATTTATATGAAGGCTAAAGCTTTGCTGGACCAAATTTCCAAAACATTGATATCTAATATATGTATATCCACATATTCACATCAAACATTAACTTGAATGCAAAAATAAGTGATTTTTATATTAACTGCTCTTCTACTACCTATTGTAAATCAAAATTAAAATGATACACAAAATGGAAAAGTCTGTTACCGTGGCAACCAGGCTACAGGTGGAACACCAACAAAGTATTTGTCGAGCTTCAGCGAGTGCATACTTCTCATCATTGTAGGTAAGGAGCCATAAAAGCTTTAGCCAGGTATTTCCTAGACTTACATTCAGATGACAACATGTGTGCAGAAAACAGGTGTTAGCTGACACCCAGTTAGAAATTTGTCTGTAGAATAATGAGATTCTCAAATAAACTCAAAATAACTTAGTTGATTCACGTTATTCTATCTAGGGGCATCATAGTAACAATCTTAAAGACAACACATGATTTTACATGATTACTTAAATCCAGCTTTTTAAAGACCTGGTAAGACAATTCAAAATTTCCATCTTTATCAATTATTTTCAGTTCAACTGTCAGCATTTTCAGTTTTGACAGTTTGTAGTGCTTTGTAACAGAAATTTCCCCCCACCCCCTTGAAGTAGTTGATAGTCCATGCAATCTCTACTATAAACAGATATGATTGATTGTATTCTGCAGAGCATCCAATCAGATTTAACCTTTATACCAATTAATTCAGCAATATTCTGAAGGGGTAAACTAGTAGAGATTACACAGGTCTGACATAGTGACAGGTCATAAATGGTCAATCAGACTTATGCCTGTGTGATACAATACAGACATGATGTTTTAACAATCAAATTATGGTCAATCATTTACCAAAGAATCCCGCCTTTAACGAAGCATATCATACAATCATAATGTCATAACAGACAACATGTGATATATCAGACTTAATATTGTTCGTAGGAGTCCCCAAGGTCAAGTGTTTATGAACTCTGATCAGTAATCATTGGCTTTTTGCCGCTGAGTTTGAATCTTATTACGAAAGGTTGGTGGTTCTACCCAGGTGTATGTCTGGGGCTGTCTACCATCATTAAAACTGGAAGAATCACCAAATAACCCTGGCTATTGGTGCATGGTAAACCCCAATGAAAAATGGTAAACTCCAGTGAAAAATGGTAAACCCCAGTGAAAAAAAGCTGTTAAATACATGACATTCTTACTTATCACAAGTGAAGACAGACTTAAGATAATCTCTCCACAAGGCCGAAGCTTTCACCAGCGTATTATGCATTTGTACAGCTGCTGAGAACAATTTATTAGCATCGTCTGACTGGCCTGTCTGAGCCAGGAACATTCCCTTAATGCATAGAACTCCACTGTCATCTCAGATTTGTAGACTCAATCACTTCCAGACCCTGAAATTAATGAATGTGACAATGCAATGAAATTATTGAAATCAAAGGGCTGTGGTAGTCTTGTATTATTTGATTAACAAGAGAAAGTTTGATCAGAAGTTAGCACTGGAAAATATTTTCTTGTATGCGCCAATGTTCATGTAAGCTTAAATTTATCAGGATGTGACATTGTCATAATGACATGTACACCTAACAACATACCATGTTATCATGGTAACACACACATAATGCATGGGTGAAAGTTGAAGAAAAAATTGAAAAAAATGGAAAATTAAAGCTTGATGATACAGAGACAATAAATACCCGCAAATAACCAGCAAAAAATGGAAATTATGACATGTGACAAAAACTTACACACACATGTTACACTGCCAAACACTAACTGGACTTCAGGCCAACTATTTCTAGAACATCTCTATAATCTTAGGTGGGTCATTATTAACTACTTTGCTATGTAATGACCATAGATTAAGACTTGTAATTTTAAACCACCTGACATTTAACCCATTGTACTACACCATATCTCATTTAGTTCAGGTTAACCCATTGTACTACACCATACCTCATTTAGTTCAGGTTTACCCATTGTACTAGCCATCTGTAGGCTTCACTTCACCTGTTGTCTCATTTTGTGGAAGCAATCCACAATTGGTACACTGGGTATAGTATGCATCCTGTGAGAGAAAGAAGTTAATGAGAATGTTTGGATAAATTCAATGCAGCATTTTCAGCAGTAACAGATGATAACAAGAACATGGAACCAGACAAATTTCACATGTAAGGAAGATGTCAAGCTTGCTTCTGTGAGGTTGGTGATTCTACCCTGGTGTACACCTGAGGTCTTCCTGCACCATTAAAGCTGGAAAAGTTGCCAAAATGAACCCAGCTGTTGACATGACATTAAACCACAAACAAACAAACAAAAAAAAATAAAGTTTATATTTGATCATGTAAAATAGTATTTTTACTGATAGAATTTGAAATCTCCCAAGCTACACATCTATATTAAAATGCAATCTTTCCTAACATGTTTGTCTGAGTCTCTTGAAGACATATCTACACAGTATAACTACAGAGACATCCCAATTTACCTGCTGAGTGAGTCCAGGCATACACCAGACCATTTATGTTTTCTAGCAATTTTACCAAGATGTATGATTGCTTGTGCCAATGCATGAACACCAAACAAGGAATGATTGTTTTGCTGAAACAAACAGAAAATAAATACATGTATTGTACTGCTATGAGAAAGTTCTAAGATTATCAGAAATATTTTCAGTAAAACATTTTAGATGTTAATTCAAATCTTTCTGCAGGAAACAATACAATATCATGTGACTCCCAATATATATGCGTACACGACTAAAAAGAAGGATAAAATTTGAGACCTATTTTTTTATTTTGAAAAAAAAAGTGGAAATTTGTAAAAGCAAGTTTGATACAGCAAGTTTCCACTGTATAAAATATACACCTGATCCTGGGCAGCATGTGTGTCATAATGGTTGACTATAAACTGATAATGATGTTGTCACCAGGTAAAAATATCACTCCGGTGTGACAAATCATCAGATATCATCAGGTAACCGATTCCTGTAATAATACAGACACGCATCATATAGATAATATATACATATACTATGTACAGTGTAATTTCTAAATACCAAACATCCATGGAACCAGCAGAAAAATTTGGTGTTTGAAAGTTTTCCCATTTTTCTGAAGTGGTTAGTATATAAACTAGGCAAGTGTTATAACTTCCTTTCAGGTTAAATCAACAGTTACTCATTTTACCGATGAAAAGTTTCTAAATAAAAACACTAAATCTTGTACCAGGATTTACTTTATAAATGCCTTTCACTCAATCACTAGACTAATTTTCACTGAGGATTTTTATCGACCTGTAACAATTATCTTTCTTACCTCCATATTTTCACAATAGCTTTCATATCATGTAAACTCGTACTTCAGGTGATGCTTGCTGGTTGTAAACCTTGATTGATCTGTGCAGCTTCTGGTAATTCCATTATCTGCTGTGCTGCCTGTAACATATTCACACATTATGTGCTGCTTGTAACATATACATACACTATGTATGGCTATAGGTAACATATACACACATTATGTAAGGCCTGTAACATATACATACATTATGTAATGCTATATGTGGCATATACATACATTATGTAATGCTATAGGTAACATATACACACATTATGTAATGCTATATGTAACATATACACACATTATGTAAGGCTATATGTAACATATACACACATTACATAAGACATGTAACATATACACACATTATGTAAGGCTATCTTTAAAAATGGTGGTTTATGGTTACATGAACCAAACTTTAAACAGTGGGTAGACAAGCAGACATTTACTTATTGTAAACAATATATACTGAAAACGAAAAGCTGGGATAAAGAACAAATCTTTTTTGAGGTCAGTGGTCATTTTTGAATGAATCTCATAACAGCAAACCAGTTTTTTAAGGATGGTTGAATATACTTGTGTTAATGTTCATTATACTGAGTTTTACTGTATATACCAGAATATAAATTGGTAGATGTTAAATGTTGCAAACACATTGTGTGAAAATTTGACAGGTGAAAAAATAATCATAAAAAGGCTACCAATAAAAAAATATTGGAATACCAATAGTTACCAATAGTAACTGCAAACCAACACTTTTTTAAGGATGGCCTAACTTATCCATGGGCAAGAGGTAAATGGATTATTTAAAAGATTGAGTTATTCTGTTTAGTTAAGTCATGGCCAATCATATCACAGTAATGATAATGCACAATGTGTGGTTGGAAACATATAACATAGCAAAACAATATTATTTCAGAATTGGACATAAAATACTGTTTGAGTATATTGTGAATCAACTGATGAGTGCAATTTTCCTGCAAGGAATTACCATAAAACCTCACTTAGCAACCACTTCAATACAAAGACCATATCATCATATGAAACACTTATTTACAGCCCTGTTTGTATTTCTCCTCTATAATTCAATTTGATAATAAGACCTTCTCAGCATTTTAGTAAAATTTTTACCCAAGGCTGGTCCTAAATGTGGACTTAAAGTTGAAGTTTTAAAGTATTTACCTGTATTAATGCATGTAACAATATGTGTCAGTCTTTTCCATTCCTTTATAGCTAATGTACTAGATAACTCAACCAACCTCTCAATCTGTAACACAGAATATACCATCATTTAACATGGCAATATTGAAGGCAAACTGTCAAAAAATATACCCATGAAATTATCTAGTGAAGAGTGTATGGGAAGTGTTTGATTTAGAGTGTGAACAATGTCTGTCAAGTTTTGCTAGATCAGGGACCATAATCCAACAGTGACATGGGTAATTTTGCCGGTTATCAA
The DNA here is from genome assembly GCA_008271625.1 of Lutraria rhynchaena. Lineage (NCBI taxonomy): Eukaryota > Metazoa > Mollusca > Bivalvia > Venerida > Mactridae > Lutraria > Lutraria rhynchaena. The sequence continues at coordinate 400,283 of VIBL01000296.1, forward strand.
ATTGGCAGAGGTTTTATGCTCATAAACATTTTGACCAAGTTTGGTGAAGATTGAATGAGATCTGCCCAACTTAGCGAGCAGACAAATATGGCAGACCACACCCACCTGACACCAACTGCAGACATTCCCATATGTCTTGTAACAACAAGAATATAAAAACAACCAAATCAACCCTACCATTATACTGGCCAAATCAATTAAGTGTTGAGATACAGTATAAACCTGTACAACCTGTACTGTACAACCTTTTTTGTAAGACAGAAGTATAAAGTCCCTGTATGCAAATTTTTACCCAAATTAGTAAACCGGCTAATTAAGGAGCATTGGTAAAAAGAATGTTATCATTGAAATAATTAGTTGGTTATTGCAAAAGAAACAGCAGCATTGAATTTTATACAAAATGAACATCATTTCTGACAAAAATGTAACCATGACCATAAAATACATCAATACATGAAAAATAGGGTTTCTTTTTAACTGAATGTTGATCACTTCAAGCAATTGCTGAACATTATAATACGATAACTAAACTCCAATAAAATTACATGCTATTCTTCATAACAAGGCAGCAGTAACTTAAAATAACATAAACACTCAACTTGACAGATATAAATAATGAAGCATACAAGAGCAGAAAATACCTGAATTCATTATTCAGGAAAACACAAGAAATTCATATGCACTGGCCTAGAACAAAAATGTTAACAAAATTGGTAAAAGCCATTTATGTACATTAAATGCAAATTTACAAAGACAAAAGAAGCCACAGTATTACTTAACAGTCAACAAAAATCAGACTTTAGCCATTGACTACATTTGATTCACATTCAAATAATGAAAGCAAATCTTATTGTTATTTTTTCCTGTCTAATGCCACACCAAGATCCCTTGGTCATTTAGCGACTTCCAGCTATAACATCTGAGGAAGACCCCAGATAAACACCCGAGTCATTGACATTCAGTAAACTAGCTGAAAAGCTTCTACACGTGTAAAATTTGGTCACATGTGGATTTCAGACCAACAGCAGGGAGGGGCTAGAGATTACTAGCCAGAGACAACAACCTCACAACCATGGAATTCCCTAGTAAAGCTTAGCAATTGCTCAACATTCAATATTTCACAACAGTATAATCGGTGGTATACAGACTACATACAATATTTAACTACAAAAAAAAATAAATAATTATCAACCAATATTAAACAGGTCACAACAAATAAGACATAAATTAATCATAAAAATAAAGGACAAACAAAACAACAGCATTACAACATCAGTAATAGTCATCTACACAATATCAACCAAGGCATGTATTGAGCACATGCTTAGTATTCAAATCTAGTGTATTACCATAGTTACCATGTTAAAATGATGGTCGTCAGGGGGACAGATAGCTATATAACCTCCATAAAGATTTACTTTCCAAGCCATTTCTTTTGGACAACTTAACTCAGCCTGAAATTATTTAAACAAATATGTTATCTTTTAAGCACAGAATACTTATGTGAAGTTGGAAATTTTAAAAATCCTGAAAACTTAAGCTTGTTGCCATAGAGTAATTAAAAACCAATCAAATCCAGACAAGCAAATACAGAATAGGACAGGAAGGAGTTGGATATACAAACACAGGCTAGAAAACTTTCATCCATGTGAATACGTAATTCAACATTAATCTTTTTTCACGCTTAAAATATCAATATATAAAAACAATAGTTTGGAAAAACAGCATTTCTTTATAAAATGAGATATCGGCAAAAATATGGTAATGTAAGACTTTAATAGTATCAATTCCCTCTAAAAGTTTACAATTTTCCATTGAAACCAAAAACTTAATAATGATCAAGGATCTAACAATCTTCTAATGATTTACCACTTAAACCCAACTGGACTTCACCTAAAATCCCATTAATAACAAAACTTTGACTGAGATCAGCAGTGAATCAGGTAATACTGTTGTCAGTAACTTTAAAAAAAACTAACAAAGGGTTTACCTGTGGGAGAGCATCTTTCATTAATGCCCAATCAGAAACTCTCCAGGCGCTCTCCAGTACTAAGGGAAGATTGGTGCTACCCTTAGTGTTAGCATACTCTAACAGATGATCCCATTGGTTTAACTCCCTAGAACATCTGTAAGTATTGAACAAAGAATACACATATAATATCTCACTAATTGGAAACATTCCACAAATACATTAACACGGAATGTCCATTCAATCAATATAACTAGTTCTCATTTATCCATCAGCTAACTTCTATTTTTATCTATCTAATTACTACATAATATTCTTCAAGATAGTTCTCCCACATACTGCACAGCCATCTTCTTTTTTCTACCTAATTACCACTTAATATAATAACACTAACAAGTAAGCTACAGATCAAGTAAGATTAGTAACCATGTTTCAAACTGACCTCTCTACCATTCTGTAATATACATTAGGTAACTAGTCATAACATTGCAATATTGAAGTTAAAATTCATCAATGCCAAGAAATTCAGGATAAAAAACTTGTTTCATTGCAAATTTTTGTAAAATTTGTAATATTTATATCACATATACTAATAAATATTTTCAAAAATACAGTCGAACATCGTTATAGTGAATTCTGCAAGACCACGATGAATACTTCATCATATTCCTATTTCACAATATCTATAACAACGAAATAAAGAACTGTATGTTTGAGAATAAAATAAATACTTCACTGTTTTAAATAATCACTCTATCTGAGTTCACTTAAAGTCAGTATTACCATACATGTTATCATTTACCTGATCCAATGATCCTTCCACTATCTGTATTCAGGTATAACAGTGGGCGTGGCTGGACCAGAATTATTGTCTAGTTTGGCTTTTACTGTGGCCTAAAATATTAAAAAAAACAATATTTTAATTCTGTCATGATTAGATACATAATTATAGTCTCTTTATAAATAAATTATTTGCCTTCTATTTTATACATAAACTAAACACAGAAATATATGAACAATTATCATTCATATATAGTGAATTATCTTCAAAGCATAAAACTTCAGCCTTGCAAATTATACACAGTGACTACATTTTATTAAAATGAACTTGAAATAAAAAGAATCCTTTGTTTTGTTTTTATGTGACATATTGTCACTTGGGTTTAACACCGTTTTTCAACAATTTTTCAGTTATATATGGCAACAGAATCCTTTAAAGTCAATTTAATTCTCAAAAAATAAAAAATTTAAGCATTTATAACTTACGGCTTCATAGGCATTCTGGGATTGCTCAAAGAATCCATGTTGTTCATAAGCAATGATGGTGTTGGTCTCGGCAAACTTGGCTCGTTTCTACCACATATATTCTTCCTTCAGTAATGAGGACAAGTCACAAAGACCGTCTATATGCAAATTCAGTTATATGCAAATAGCATGGATTATACTAAAATATTTATAAAGATCTCATCTACGGAACTGTCAAAATACTGTCAACAGAGTCCTGAATTAACTCAAGTCCCTGTGACAATTATACAAAGTTATTTGTTAAAACCAATAATGATATATGACATGAAACAGAAGAATAAGTAGTAAAAAGTATTTATCTAGTATTTTGCTTATGAAGTAAAATAAATGAAAATCACATTTTTATTTAAGTCTGAAAATAGAATTTCAGATTTAGCTCTGATGAGGATATTCACCTGTCCAGGATTATTAGAAGGTTCAAACTCATATTCACTGGCTCCACCACGTTTTACCAGTCCAGAAGCACCAATAACCAATGCTATATCTGTTCCAACAACAAACAACATCTGTACCACAGGTTGTGAGTCCTACCCAGACACTGAAAAAAAAAAACAATATTACACATACACCATGAGAAACAGTTCAACTTTACATTGTACTTCAGTATTTTACCATGTCTTTGAATAACTAGCAATGTCTAAAATCAGCAGGTCAGACAGAAATTTTACTGTAATTTATCATTGCTGAATAAAGTCTTTAAATAATTCATAGGTGAAAGTTGAAAATTTAAAAAAAAACAAGAGGGCCAATATGGCCCTTATTGCTAACCTGAGTGAAGATTGCAACTTTTAACCTGAGTTGACCCATGCTCAAATCTGTTCATGATTAATCATTAATACAAACATTCTGACACAGTTAAACAAAGATCCAATTAAAACTGCGACCTCTAGAAGGTAAACAATATTTTCCATTGATTTGACCTAGTGACCTAGCTTTTGATCCTAGGTGACCCATGATCGACCTTAACCAAGATATCATTAAGACAATCATTTTGACAAGGTTTGGTGAACCTCCAATCAAAACTGTGACTTGTAGAGGGTTTACAAGGTTATCCAAAGATTTGACACAGTGACCTAGTTTTTGATCACAAATGACCCATATTCTAACCTGTCCAAGATATCCTTAAGAACAGCATTTTGACTAGAATTGGTGAACCTACAATCAGAACTGTGCCCCCTAGAGTGTTTACAAGGTTTTTCTATGATTTAACCTGGTGACCTAGTTTTTGACCCAAGATGACCCATGTTCGCACTTAAGTAAGATATCATTAGGAAAATCATTTCGACTAGGTTTGATGAAGATCCAATAAAAACTGTGAACCCTAGAGCGTTAACAAGGTTTTTCTATGATTTGACCTGGTGACCTAGTTTTTGACTCCAAACGACCCATGTTCAAACTTATATAAGATATCATTAGGACAAGCATTTTGACAAGGTTTGGTGAACCTCCAATTAAAACTGCAACCCCTAGCGCGTTAACAAGGTTTCTCTATAATTTGACTTGGTGACCTAGTTTGATTTGACTCAAGATGACCCATGTTCAAACTTAATCAAGATATTATTAGGAAAAGCATTTTGACAAGGATTGGTGAAGATCCAATCATAACCGTGACCTCTAGAGCGTTATATCATTAATACAAACGTTCTGACAAAGTTTGAGGAAGATCCAATCAAAACTGCGACCTCTAGAAGGCTAACAAGGTTTTTCTATGATTTGACCTGGTAACCTGGTTTTTGATCCCAGATGACCCATGTTCGAACTTGTCCAAGATATTATTAAAACCTTCTGACAAAGTTTGATGAAGATTCAATCAAATTTGCAACCTCAAGAGCATTAACAAGGTTTCTGGTGCACTGACCTAGTGACCTAGTTTTTTACCTGAGATGACTCATATTCGCCTAATTTTACAAGATCATTGATACAAGCATTCTGACAAAGTCTCATGAAGATCCAATCAAATCTGTAATTTCCAGAGTGTTCACAAATTTCCATTCTATTTGACCTGGTGACCTAGTTTTTTACCAAGATGACCCATGTTGGACTTGTCCACCATATCATTGAGACGAACATTCTGACCAGGTCTGATGAAGATTTGCTCAAAAGTGTGACCACTAGAGCATTAAAAAAAACCCAGGTGTGGACGACGTACACCGGAGCGGACTGACTGATCACTATTCCTCATCGAGCACTGCATGCTCAGGTGAGCTAAAAAACGGAAATCTTAAACTCGGTCCCGCGAAAACATTAATAAACAGAAGGGTCTGGACCTGGGAAAAACAGGAGGTACCAGAAAGTTCTGGAAAACTTGTAACCATGATAATTGACATAATCCAAAATAACAACAATTATAATATTCAATCTTCTATGAAGACAAAATTTAAAAAAAAATATGTGGCCTATATTCTAAAAAAAATGCTGTAATCACAAAACGGTTACCAATACGATGATTTGACAAAGCTCTATTCTCATTTGTCCCGTTTCTCTTCGGTAATCACTAGTTCTCTGAAAACCGGAATTCTCAGAAAACCGAACTTTTGGCCCATTCCAGAAAGGATCCGGTTTTCAGTTTTTAGGTTTTACAGTACCTACTAAAATGAATTCTGATCCAATTAACTTACCTCAATTTTCATCCAATCTCAACCATTTTTGTGATAGCTTTCATCACTTTATTATCCAGGGTTTTCTCAATCAACCCTTACAAGTATTTGTCCAATAAAACTCTCATTTCCATAGACATGACAACCACTCTGTTCTTCACAAGATCTAAACTCAATATTAACAACTCACTAGTGACTGAAAGTATAGAACAATATCATTGTAGAACATTTAGAACTAGTCAACAAATCTACATACATTTTTATAATAAATTAAGGCTGTTCTTATGGTACAGGACCACCCTTATAAGCTTAAACCCTTCTGAACTGGGCCAGAATTCTGATTTTCTGAGAATTCTGTTTTTTTTTAGAATTCTGGTTTTCTGAGAATTCTGGTTTTCAGAGATGTATTAATTTATGCAGCAGACAGCATTTTTACTCGGCAATTGCAAATGAACTTCAAACTTCAAATCAAATTTTATTTAGTTTGTTGTTATAAATGTTGGAATAGTTAATTTCCAGACTTATTCTGCTTTCTGATGCACCAAACACATTCATGCTAAAGCTCACATCATCAAGGGAGAGAACTCTTTTAGTCATGAACATAAGCCAAGTTTAAAGGAAACCTAGATTTAACTTTTTGCAAGCATTGAAAATTAACACATTATATATTAATGAAACCAGCCAGTTGAGTTTAACATTCAACTGACAACTTTAAAAAAAAAGACAAAATCATTCAGGGAAGATTTTTAGCTACATGGACTGGCTTCTGGTGTGCTGGGTGCCAGGTGTTCTACGGCCATCTTTGTTAATACTTTCATAAATGTTGTAATTAATCTATCAATATATTCAATATTCAAGCAGCTTTAAGTATCATCAGCGTACTAAATTACTGTTATGTTGATCCATTGGCAGCTCTGGAATACAACAACATAAAAAACTGTCATTCTAGTTGTTAATTCTTCCATTCTATCAATTCTTCAAGCTATTTACCAAGAATGTAGCACAACTAATTATGGATAATGAGTTTGATTCTTCATTTTTACTCATCTGTTTTGATGAAAAAGTTAAGCTATAATTTAGTTTACTATTAATGCAGACAGGGATAAATATTTACTTACTTGTTGTAGTTTGTCAACCCCTCATACACAACTTTACTAACACAAGCATATAAACATTCTAGTTCCTCATATTTTGACGCAACATTAGAGTTGACTGGTTCTGTTGGGAAGAAACTCATCTGGTGTAAAAGTAGACTGTATACTCCACTTATCACCTTGGTATTAGGACAATCCATACAAGCAGCTATTCCCCGCTGCAGAGGCTTAAAGCTAGCCAATATCTGATCCTTTTTCTGAAAAAAAAAAAAATATACATTCTAGGCATCATCTAGTGTAATTTTTACTTCAATAGTAAAATGGCTTTGCAAGCTAAGCAAAGATTGAACTACAAGGTATGCGATCAATTCATACATATAAGTCAATCCACATTAGACTTTATGGCCACACATTGAAACTGATAAAGGGTAAGATGAATAAATAAAACCATTCAAGGTCACCAAAAACAGGAGGTTGTGAGTTTGAGCACACATGTTTTTACTACTGTGAATTATAGGTGATTAAATCAGAGGTGATCCAAATGATAAGTTGAACACATGAATGGTGACTCTTAACAAAAGTAAAATATATTATTGGAAACATTGTGTTATCATCGATTGAAACACTCTAAAATAAACCACTAACCAGTATTGTAAACAGGAAGCACAGCAATTCTAATGCTGTACAGATGTTGTTAAAGGCTGTTGACTTTCTACAGTGTTCAGTAATTTATCAAACCAAGCCAGTTTGAGCTCAGCATTTAGCCAGACATAAGGTCTTAATGCCATCTTGAGTAGAGTGACGAATCTCCTGGACAAGATCTCACCAGGTAACCCAGGGACTTCACTGACCTACAAGAATATGTACATAAATTATCATGAGAAAGGAAAAAATAGTAATGTTTACATTTACTTGACTGCCTCTAAATAGGGAAGGTAGGTCACAGAACTGTTCATTCTTAACTTTTTTTCTAAACACACCTTTCATACTATGTAAGTATGATTTGTTCCCTAAATATTTTTTGTACTTTGGATTTTACTGTTAGATTCTGCTAAGTCAGTAGCAAAAATTCAAGTATTTTTTCAGGCCTTATGTTAAAATCCTTTCAATACCCTTTTTATTGTTTGTGCAAAGCTGCAATAGGCAGTGATTGCTATGAGTAAAACACTTTTGGAGAAAAGAGGCACATAATCTATGATCATTTCATTCTTTTAATAACTTAACAAGTTAAACAAATATTTTCTTAAGAAGCAGCATTTCTGACAATTTTAATAAATCAATTTTATATAACTTCATTACCTGACAAGCAATTCTCAGCAGATAGTTGACTACATCATCACAGAAGTGTTTATCTATAGGTTTGCTGATTTCTGCTTGCTGCAGGATCTGGGCTGCCAACAGCACCTGATGAAGAATACCTGGTTTTCTTCACATCACCCGGTGGATCAACTGAACTGGCTCGTTTCACTGAAGTAGGGGTACCATCAACAGACCCCTAAATAAACCAAAAAGAGAAGATTAATGCTTTTAAACACATAAATCTAGTCAAAATTTGTAACTGTCAAAGCATTTTGAACAAATACCAGAACCAAAAATAATCTAGTTTTGTAACTTAGGGTGAATGTAAGCAGACGTATACACAGAAAAAATGGGGAAATGCGATCAAGTGTCATTTACAATAAGTCATAATTTTTTCTATTTTGTTTTTATGTGATTTATTGTCACTGGGGTTTAATGCTGTTTTTTCAACTATTTTTCAGTTATATACGGTGACCTGTTCACTTAACCAGTTTTCCTGGACTGTATACTAACTAGTACTAACTTACTCTTCCACAAGGAGCTGGCAACTTCTCCACATATGGAGGAACATCAACATTTTTGTCAAATTTCAAAGAAGGGTATGACCTGCCGCGACCGGGATTCAAACCCAGATCACTGGGTCACAAGTCCATTGCACTAACCACTGGACCACGTAGTTCAGTAGTACTTTGGAGTGGATGAATGCAAGGGAGATAAATGAAGTAAAACATTAATTCATTATTTGAGTTATCTTTTTTATAATCTTCCTTGAATTGTCAGAATTATAATAGGTGGCACTTTAGAGTACTTTCTTTGCATTCTAGTATCCATCCAGTGAGCCACAAAAACATAGAATTAAAACAGGGGTGCTTCAGTGTTATGATGTGAAAATGTCTGTATTTCAATTGTAGATTTAATGTACCTCAGCACTGTCATTATCTCCCTTGATTCTCTGTACTTCCTATTTAATGATAACATCAGCTAAATCTACAGCTAATATTCTGTGTCCTATGGTTGCCTGGAAACAACAGAAAACACAACTTTAGCGCATGATTTACAACTAAATAAACACATCTTATTTGTACAATCTGAAAGAGTCACTGTGGCTGAGTGGTTATAGTCACCAATAAGTCATCATCAACCCATCACTGCTGTGAGTCCAAATCACACCAGGGACCAAATTTTTCTAGTGAGGAAGCTACAAAGGTGTACACTCAGTGTCTTCCTCCATCATAAAGGCAGGAAATATTGTCAAATGATTCAGATTGTTGGTATGATGTTAAACCCAAGCAAATAATGTACAAGCAGAAAAGAATGACATCAGCAAGAAATTGTCCATCAGGGCTGAATTTGCTAAAAACACCAAATCAAGTCTGCCAAAATGATTAGACCTATATTTGTTAACATATTGTTCGGACGACCGTTTCTATATCAGTTCGTTTAACTATAAAAATGACAGAATCAAAGTAACTATACATAAAATAATTCCTATTCAGTTTCTAATTTTGGTCCATATAAATTAAAGAGCATAAATATTCAGTGATTTGCCATAACACCTGCTATATAAATATCTTATTGTTTACCTTAGTCGACATTGTTGATCAATTCAAGATCTATTCTCATCAATTTCTATCTATGTACTCATTGACATGTACAAAAACCGAACAATTTATAGTTGGTCGTTTTGTTTATATGTGACGTCACTTCCAGAACATGAAAAACCCAGCATCTATAAGTACCTGCCTATCGTCACGTTCTAAACATTTGCCTCGTTCCCGCTATTTATAAACTTCAATGAATGTAGTAGAACAATAAATAAACTTACGGTAGGGGATACCTAGGGAAGTGATGTTACAATTTAAAAATGTATCATATAATGTAAACAATCTTGTAAGATAAACAAGATGTGAATATCAAGGTAAAATTTGATAGATTTAGTGATTAATGTACAAACATGTTTATGTCAAGCGGGTGGGGTAATGTAAACAGCATAGCAACACCCTCACCTTTCAAAAGAATTGTCCCAATTCTTAAAAATAATGTATAATGTAAGGTATGACGCCAAAATAATATTGGGTGTAATAGTGTAAATATTATATATATATATATTGTAATAATAGTCATAAACATTTAAGGCATAATAATGACATTTATATTACAAATTAATAAATATCAACATGAATAATACACAAATCTATACACAATATTGTGTTGAAATTATTAAACAACCTGAAATATAATGAATAGTACATGCATCACATTGCAAACAATTTAAATAGAAAAGTCAGTATTAATGTTGCAATTATAAACATGAAATAAAGTCATTAAATACGATATTAATACTTTCAAATATCAATACTGAAGTTACATATTAAATATCACAATGTCACTATCACTGTAAATGATTAAATGTTCAATGTTTTAAATATTCTATCTGTTCTGTAAGTATAAGTCCAGTATCTGTTGATCAGTTTTCTAATAAATTTACAACATCAGTCTTCTAATGAAAACATGTTTCGATAATATCAGTTTTCAAATAAGAACAGTTTTCAACAGTTTTCAAATAATATATATATAACAGTATTCAATCAGTAATCCTATTTAAAATAATTTCTAAATACTTTTTTAAATATTCTTGTAATTTCTACACAATACCTTTATATATATTTCATGAACTTAAAATTTTTTTATGGTGGTATACACTTCATAAACAAAATTTCCCTCCATGTAACTTTTTCTGTTTTCCTTCTCACATACTAACACCCTCTTTCTTTTTTCATTTTTTACTAAATCATCCACTTTTTCTAACATCTCCTCCATTTCACTAGACTTGGTTATTTTCTGCTTCAAACTTTCTCTCTCCTTTTTCATTTCTTATAAACATTTTCTTTTTCTTCAACTTTCTTTTTCTCTTGCTGTTTCTTCTCTTCTTCTTTACTCTTTTTCTCCTCTTCTCTCTTTTTTTCTGGATTTGTTTTCTTTTCCTCTATCTTTTTTTCTTCTTGTTTCATAATTATTCTCCATATCTCTTTTCTTTTCATCTTCCTTTTTTTCTAATCCTCTCCTTTTATCATCCTCTATCCTTTTCTCCTTTTCTCTCCTTTCTTCTTCTTTCTCTTTCTCATCTTCTTCCTTTTTTTTCTCATTCTCTCTTTTTCTCTTTCTCTATCTTTCTCTGTTTTTCTCTCCTTTCTTCTTTCTTTTTCTCTAATTCTCTTTTTTTCTCTTCTTCTGTCTTTCTTTTCTTTCTTTCTTTCTATTTCATCCAACTCATATAACATAATATCTCTTAAAAAGTTCTCTTGGAAATTTTCAAAATCATCATCACTGTTACTATCACTTTCACTACTACTGTCACTTAGCCTCAAATCGTCTTCCAACTTCCTGTCTCCATTCTCATTTCTTTCTATATCCTTCTTTCTCAACTTATCTTTCTCTATTCTTTCATTTCTAATATCTACACAATACAATTTCTCAGCCTTCTCGATAAATCTGTCCAAATCCCTTTCCGCTTCCTTCCCTTTTCTACCATTAATTTGATTAAACATAATGTAGTCTCCTTTCAAACTTCTACATTGATGTGGATTGTCATTCCTTCTGAATATTTTATTACATTTCCTACATTTATACGAAATCTCACTGTGTTGCTCTCAAAGATGTGACATGCATGGCTTTTTAGTCATAAAATATCAGTCTTCGCATAACTTGCATAGGAAATTCTGAAATGAGACCATTTTTGTTTTATTATCTACATATATCTCTATATATCTATGTCTGCATATATATATTTATATTTATCTATTTCCAACGAGCACGTGTATATGTTATTATATACCTAAAATTTGACAAAAACTAAATTTCAGTAACTATTTTCTATTTATCATGATGAACTATTTCCATTTTGTTTTTAGGTCCTATTCTAATTCGGTATAGAACATTATTCAATTTTTCAACAACAGAACAAGGACCGACCCAGCGTTTCAAAATTTTTGAATTTTAAGCCTTTCTTTTTTATTGGATAGTCAAACCAAACAATGTCTCCTGGTTTAAAATTATTGAACTATAATTTAACATCATAATTGTTTTTCATATTTTGACTTGAGATATTCATATTATTTCTTGCCAGTTGGTAAACTGACTCTAGTTTTTCCTCTAGTTTTACTACAAATTTGGACCTATTTGTATTTTCACTATCAATTTCTGGTTTACCAAATATCATATCAATTGGTAATCTGATTTCTCTACCAATATGTAATATTGCAGGACTATACCCTGTAGAACTTTGTACTTATGACCTATATGCCATCATAACTAAATCTAAGTGTTCATCCCAGTCCTTTTGATTGGAAGCTACATAGGGTTTTAACATGTTTATAGTTGTGGAATTATTTTTCTTAATAAAACCATTTCCTTCAGGATGAAATATTGATGAACATGTTTTCCCTATACCTAATAACTTGCAAACTTCTAAAAATAGTTTGAATTCAAATGTTTTCCCATGATCGGTATGACATATCAATGGACAACCCCATCTACTTATATACTTATCTACTAATACATTAGCAACAGTGGATGCTTCCAAATTTGGAATACTAAAACTTTCTGTCCATTTACTAAATATATCACCTACTACCATTATACATCTATTTCCAATATTACTTTTTACGAACGGGCCCATAAAATCTATAGCAATTCTCTCATTGGGTAAACCAACATTATATGTTTTCAGTGGTGCTTTTGACTTTTTCACAGTACCTTTCTTTGAGTTGCAAACATCACAACTTTTAGACCAATTTTCAACATCTTTTCTCAAAGCATACCAAAAATACCTATCCCTAACTTTCAGTAAAGTTTTCTTAATTCCTAAATGAGCACTAGTTTTGCTATCATGTAGCTGTTCCATGACCAAATTTCTATGTGACTTAGGAATAACTAAAAATAACTTGTATGAATTACCATCTTTGCTCTCCCATTTTCTATACAATATGCCATTCTTTAAAACCATTTAATCAATTCTAGCCCAATAATACTTAATTTCTGGACCATATTTTGATATATCTTGCCAATTTGGACGACAACCATCAGTAATCATGTCTTCTACTGACTTAATGTTACTATCCGCATTTTGTATCTCATTCAAATCTAAGTTCTCAATGTTTGAAATAAACACATCATTTGTTCTACTTGTACTTGGCATCTCTATCCTACTTAAATCATCATTTTTATTCATATTTGGTATGTCTACTGAACCAATAATTACATTTTCTGGACTGGTTATATCAGTCAAAGATGTACTTTCTAAATATAACGGATCAAATTTAATATTTGTTTTCTTGGCAACATCAAGATCTAATGAAAAGTCAGTATTATAGTCATCCAGTCTACATTCAGGTATAACCCCCTTTATAACACTACTATCATTCTCTGTAATCTTAATATTTGGAACTATACTGTCTTCCTTACACTATATTTTTTCACAGTTTTTACAATTTCTGTCAACACATGGATGCCTTGACAATGCATCTGCATTGCTATGTATACGGCCAGAACAATGTTCTATCTCAAAATCATAGCTACTCAGAAAAGTAAGCCATCTTGCTAACTGACCCTCAACATTCTTAAAATTTAGTAACCATTTCAAGCTTGAATGATCAGTCTGAACAGTAAAGTTACGACACAGAAGATAATGATGAAAGTTTTTCATGCCATTAACTACAGCCAATAGTTCTCTTCTAGTTACACAATATCTTCTCTCAGTTCTGGTAAAGCATTTACTGTAATACCCCATCACTTTCTCTTTACCATTCTGAACTTGTGATAAAACTGCACCTTGTCCTACTAATGAGGCATCACAATCTAATATGAATCTATCATTTTCTGTTGGAAAAACTAATATAGGGGCTTCTGTCAATGCCTCCTTAATTTCCATAAAGGATTTCTGACATGCTTCAGTCCAATCAAATTTTCTACCATTATCTGCTAATTCATGTATAGGTTTTGCAATAGTAGCAAATTGATATACATAGTTCCTGTAATAACTAACTAAAGAGAAGAAACTTCTTGCTTCCTTAGTATTTCTAGGACTTGGCCAATCTTTTATTGTTTTAATTTTCTTTGGGGAGGTACCTACACCATTTTCATTGATTTTGTGTCCTAAGAATGTAACCTCCTTTTGAAATAGTATGCCCTCTTCGGATTCAATTCTAAATTTGCCTCTGATAATCTTTCAAATACTGTTTCTACGCTCTCTAATTGCTTTTCAAAACTATCAGAATGACAAATGATATCATCTAAATAGATTATAATAACTTTCCATAATAACCCTGTAAAAATATTCTGCATAAGTCTAGTGAAGGTAGCTGGAGCATTACATAACCCAAACGGTAGTCTTTTCCGTTGCCATTGTTCACCCCCAGGTATTGAAAATGCTGTTTTATGCCTATCTCTCTCATCAACATCTACCTACCAATACCCTGATTTCATATCTCAACAAGACCACCATTTAGACCCAGCTAAAGCATCTATGCTATCATCTATTCTTGGAAGTGGTTGCGAGTCCTTAATCGTGAATTCATTTAGGCCACGGTAGTCGCAACAAAATCGAGTTGACCCGTCAGGTTTAGTTATAGTGACCTGTGGTGCATTCCAAGGACAATTAGAACATTTCTCAATAATTCCATCATTTTTCATATTAGTTATCTCATCTTCCACCATTGTATGTTTAGCCAAGGGTATCCTATAAGGATACTTCTTAACAGGTTTAGCAATCCCGGTATCAATCCTATGTTCAACAAGAGATGTATGACCAATATCACTTGAATTCTTACTAAAAACTGTTTGATGTTTAATTACAAATTTCTTAAGTACATCAGTTTGCTGAGCATTCAAATTTTCGGCTGATTTAATAAACATATCACTCAAATGATCTGGTAATTTATCATTATCCACCCCAGGTACCCCATCAATTCTACTTACAGCATTAATTGATTCAGTCCGAGCCTTACTACTCAAATTTGTGCCAACTGCTTCAACACTTTCCAAAACACCAGTCGTAGTACCTTTATATACCTTGTCGTCTTTATCTGAAAAATTAGCTATTCTAAATGAAACAATACCAGATTTTGGATCAACTAAAACTTTAGCCAACATTAACCCTGTTTGTTCAGCAAAACTATTACAACCCTCTACTATACCCAACTTTTCCTTATCTATATGGTCCTTTAAGTTCCCTACTACCATTATCTCAGAATTCGCCTTGATTACAGTATCTTCAAAAGAAGAAACTCCACAACAGTTGAACTGAGTATTTTTCTTCAAATAACAAGGTACATTCTCACCATTCACCAAAATGTGATTTTTACTAATGATCAAGTCACACTTATTGGCTCTCATGAAATCTATACCAACAATTCCATCTTGAACAACATCTGAAATCAATACTTCATGTTTAAAACTATGTCCGCTTAAACTTATATCAACAACAGCCTTCCCTATAAATCAATACTTCATGTTTAAAACTATGTCCGCTTAAACTAATATCAACAACAGCCTTCCCTATAAATCAATACTTCATGTTTAAAAATATGTCTGTTTAAACTATCAACAACAGCCTTCCCTATAAATCAATACTTCATGTTTAAAACTATGTCCGCTTAAACTAATATCAACAACAGCCTTCCCTATAAACCAATACTTCATGTTTAAAAATATGTCTGTTTAAACTATCAACAACAGCCTTCCCTATAAATCAATACTTCATGTTTAAAACTATGTCTGTTTAAACTAATATCAACAACAGCCTTCCCTATAAATCAATACTTCATGTTTAAAACTATGTCCGCTTAAACTTATATCAACAACAGCCTTCCCTATAAATCAATACTTCATGTTTAAAAATATGTCCGCTTAAACTTATATCAACAACAGCCTTCCCTATAAATCAATACTTCATGTTTAAAACTATGTCCGCTTAAACTTATATCAACAACAGCCTTCCCTATAAATGGTCTTTGTTCCCCAGTAACAGTACAAAGTAATTTTGATACTGGTAAAATCTCAGGTTTTGTCTCTGACATCATTTTCTCAAAAACTGCATTATTTATTATTGTGACACTAGCCCCGGAATCACGTAAGCATGACACAAAATTACCATTAATCAATACATCACAAAAATATCCATTCTCGCTACCTATACTATTCAATTGTACAGTATTGGACCTTATCCTATCTAATTTGGTCTTGTCGCGGCCCTCCAACTTGACCTGTCTTCGTTTCCAGAGTTATTGTATTGACCCCTTAATGTTCTGTCAGTACTTTGATTTGTAGAATTCCTAGGTCTGCAATTATTTCATCTGTTCTGTTGAGTATTTGGTGTAAATCGGTTGTTGTAAGTTCCATGACTACTATTTCTGGTATTGTTGTTGTTATTGTTGCTCTGATTATAATACCTGTTGGCATTATTGTATCTATCATTTGCATTATTATATCTTTGTCCAGGTTGGAAATTATTGTTGTATCTAGATTGATCTGTTCTTGTACTAGTTTGATTATATTGGGAAAATGACCTGTTCTGTGTAGAATCTATTTTCTCAACCTTTTCTGCCAACATGCCTATTTTTCTCATCACATCATCTATATTGTTTTTACAATTATTTGATCTGTTTGCCTGAGAAACTACATTTACTGACTGTAACCTTTGTTTATCAACTAATCTTTGTCTTTCTAGTCGGACAGCAATTGTTTCGGCCTCTGCAATAGATTTTGGACAGCATTCTCTCAGTCTAAGCCATATCTCAGAATTATCAAAACTATCAACAAATGCATCTAAAGCTAATATTTCTGTCAAGTCAGAGTTAGCATCAGGATAAGCCTGACATGTTAACTTTCTGATCAGTTGAGCAAATTCCGTAATTGACAGGCCAGGCTGTCGAACCACTGACTTTAAATTTGATCTGAATATTTCAGCTTTATGTCTTGTTCCATATCTTTTTCTAAGAATTCCTACCAAACTATCATAATCTCTCTTCTCTCTCTCATTTAGTTCCCCTATTAATGATCTAGCACTACCAGTCAAGCTACTTGCAAGATACAGGGCTTTAATCGAATCAGACCATCCATTAAGTTCAGACACCATATTGAATTGAGTTAAATATTCGCTAACATCTGAAGTTCCATCATATGGCTATGGCTTAAGTTTCAAATGAGAACCATTACTAATGCCATTCATATTTTGATTGGTATTGCTATTTAGATTCATCATAGACTGAGAATGACGTGGATGAATGGACACCTCATCATCTATAACATGCACACAAGACCCCTCATATGGCAGATTTCTAATCTTTACTTCTAGATTGTTATTTTTCCCTTGTAAATCAGTATTCAAATTGCATATGGTTGTACTCATTGTTTGCATCATATCTACCATATCAGACAATTTCTTTTCTTTGTTATTAGGAGACTCAAAATAAGCATTATTTTCAATTTCAACCCTATCAACAGAATTCTCAACTAAATCAATATTTTCATTCATTCGGGACATGTTAGTCAATATATCTTCATATAATAATGAGCGCAATCTCTATAACAATCTCAAATATGCATCTATAATTTTCAGTTCGTGCAATGTTGTAATTTTAGTTCTATTCTATAATCAAAATCTTGTAAAATCTCATCAAGCTATTTCAATACAGAATAAATGTGCACCTGACTTTTGTCATTAAATAATAACTAACCGGTACATCCAAATTCAAGACATAGCAAAATATTCTGTATCCTTTCTGAGGTATGAGTTTGAGAATAGTCTTGATTCAAACATATAAGAGTTCACCATATGTTGTATGAGATGATGTCTTACAGGATAGTATACCTTGAAGTGTTGTACAACAAGTTGTAGTATAAGTACTAACTGTGCTACAGAATGTCCGTCTTCTACAATTTTCTTGGTCCAATGAGTCAACATACCCTATGAGTAAATAAAATAGTTTTATAACATGTCAAGTGACATTATTAAAACAAATCTGAAAGTATAAAAACTTACCAACAACAGAATTAATTCAATGTAAATATTCAGCTGAATAAAACAGCAGTTAACAAAACAAAAAAATATTAGTTCACTTAAATTACTCATTTTAGTGAAATTATAAGTAAAATGTCCTAAAAATGTAAGAATATTACAATCCAGGTTTTCTTACATTTACATCCTTCATCCTGCCAGGCATGGCTGGTGTAAGTATTTCTAAAGCTTGTCTCACCATAGCACCAGTTTCAACAGTGTTAGCCTTCAGTAAACTATGGAAGACCTGTAATGTATTATATATGATTTTTTTATTAAATATATGTAGTAACATATCATAATGTAGTGTTCTTCCTATCAAAACAGTTTCACCAACAATCTAGCATCCTACTTAATATATAAATGACAACTTTTATAAGCAGGCAAAACATTTAAACCATGGATAGATAGACGTAAGTTTTTTTAATATAATATATTCTTTTACCGATAGGCGCAATAAAGAAAAAAGCTTTTTTCGGAAAAAATGCTGAAGATGTTTCTAGGTTACCCGATTTTTGCATGAGTCTGTTGTATGACTGCAAACCAACACATTTTTAAGAATGGCCTAGCAGACAATTTTTATAATTGACTGTTAAAGATCCATGCCCAATTTGATTATCTACACCCACATGCATTATCCTCATCCACTTTTATAATGCATAAAACAGAAACGCATTCTGTTTTGTAACCCATAAAACATATTAATCAATTAATATAAATTACAGCATGTGAGTTTCACAATTAAGTTAAAGTCAGCAAAATAATGCTGTGACATCAGATCAAACACTTAGACATTGTCTTATTTAGTGGAACTTAATTTATTAAACAGTTTATCATACAATCATATCTACAATCCTTACCTGTAGCACAATTCTTTCGTGAATAGCAAACTTGGCGATGATATGAGACAGCAGTAAATGGCCGTGATACTTTGTGGCAGGATCAATACAATTCTCATCAACGAACACGGCCAGGCAAACATCATTAATCTTCTAAGTTTATTTCCTTGTTTTCTGAATAACAATAACAATATGTATGACAAACATATGACTTGACTCAGCCCTTCTGATAATTGATTGACTTTATCATCCATGTTATAAGTGCAGTAAAAATGAAAGATAGTGAGTTTTAATATCTTCATGGAAAGAATTTATGAAACAATTTTCTGTCTTTCAATTTTAACAACATTCTCACAATGTTCTGGTCTCTGCTAAATTACTGCAACTCTATCAGTGCAAGAATTCATTTTGAACAGTTAGTACATCAGGAATGGACAAAAATGTTTTTCCAATACATAACAAAGATGATTTTGTGATCATTCAAATTGACTTTCACTTCTCCAGTGCTTCATGAAACTTTGGGGGTAACCATAAATAGACCTGAAAAAATAAAAACTTAAAATATGCAATATTGCTGAAGTATCTATCAGTATTAACAATAAAACTTTGTCAGATTATTTAAAAAATGTTGTTTAACGGCTAACTTAAAAGAAGATAAATCACTCAACAAAATTAAAGTGGATGGTAAGTTGTTCCATAATTTGGCACCAATGTAACTAAACATCTTACAGCCATAACTTTTAACTTTAGGGAGAGCATATGCACCATTATTAATAAGCCTTGTATTGTATGAATGGATGTTATTTTGCAGAATACAATTTTCTTCAAGGTAATGGGGGGATAAGCCATGTCTTGTCCTAAAAATATGTGATAGATAATATAATCAACTTTTTCTAGAAACAGGTAACCAGCCAACAGATTTGAACTGAACTGGACCAATATGAGCTCTAGAATCAAGACCTAATACAAATCTTATAAGTCTATTTTGAACAAAGTGAAGTTTTTTTGTAAGGACTTTGCTAAACTATAATACCGAATTGTGCATGCATAATCAAAGTGGCATTGAATTAGAGATGATGCAAGAAGTTTTTTTTTGTATGCTGGAGAGAAACATTAATCTAGCATTGACCTTTTTTATAATAGCATGTACCATGATATAAAAAGATAAAGTTTGATCTAAAGTTGCTCCAAGGTACTCTACATTGACCTTTTTTATAATAGCAAGTGCCATGATATAAAAAGATAAAGTTTGATCTAAAGTTGCTCCAAGGTACTCTACATTGACCTTTTTTATAATAGCAAGTGCCATGATATAAAAAGATAAAGTTTGATGTAAAGTTGCTCCAAGGTACTCTACATTGACCTTTTTTATAATAGCAAGTGCCATGATATAAAAAGATAAAGTTTGATCTAAAGTTGCTCCAAGGTACTCTACATTGACCTTTTTTATTATAGCAAGTGCCATGATATAAAAAGATAAAGTTTGATCTAAAGTTGCTCCAAGGTACTCTACATTGACCTTTTTTATAATAGCAAGTGCCATGATATAAAAAGATAAAGTTTGATCTAAAGTTGCTCCAAGGTACTCTACATTGACCTTTTTTATAATAGCAAGTGCCATGATATAAAAAGATAAAGTTTGATCTAAAGTTGCTCCAAGGTACTCTACATTGACCTTTTTTATAATAGCAAGTGCCATGATATAAAAAGATAAAGTTTGATCTAAAGTTGCTCCAAGGTACTCTACATTGACCTTTTTTATAATAGCAAGTGCCATGATATAAAAAGATAAAGTTTGATCTAAAGTTGCTCCAAGGTACTTTACATTGACCTTTTTTATAATAGCAAGTGCCATGATATAAAAAGATAAAGTTTGATCTAAAGTTGCTCCAAGGTACTTTACATTGACCTTTTTTATAATAGCAAGTGCCATGATATAAAAAGATAAAGTTTGATCTAAAGTTGCTCCAAGGTACTCTACATTGACCTTTTTTATAATAGCAAGTGCCATGATATAAAAAGATAAAGTTTGATCTAAAGTTGCTCCAAGGTACTCTACATTGACCTTTTTTATAATAGCAAGTGCCATGATATAAAAAGATAAAGTTTGATCTAAAGTTGCTCCAAGGTACTCTACATTGACCTTTTTTATAATAGCAAGTGCCATGATATAAAAAGATAAAGTTTGATCTAAAGTTGCTCCAAGGTACTCTACATTGACCTTTTTTATAATAGCAAGTGCCATGATATAAAAAAATAAAGTTTGATCTAAAGTTGCTCCAAGGTACTCTACATTGACCTTTTTTATAATAGCAAGTGCCATGATATAAAAAAATAAAGTTTGATCTAAAGTTGCTCCAAGGTACTTTACATTGACCTTTTTTATAATAGCAAGTGCCATGATATAAAAAGATAAAGTTTGATCTAAAGTTGCTCCAAGGTACTTTACAGATGAAGTATGCTCAATGGTAGTGCCATTACAAGTAATATTACAAGGATCAACAAACAAAACTATGATCAATACACTAAAACAAGGACCCAAACACAAAAACAAGGATCCAAACACTAAACCAATGATCAAAACACTAAAACAGGGATCCCAGCACAAAACTCTATTATCCATACATGAAAACAAGTATCCCAACACTAAAACAAGGAACGTGACACTAAAACAAGGACCCAAAAACTAAAACAAGGATCAAAACACAAAAATAAGGATCAAAACACTAAAACAAGGATCCAAATGCTTAAACAAGGACCCAAACACTAAAATAAGGATCCTAACACTAAAACAAGGATCCAAACACTAAAACAAGAATCAAAACACAAAACAAGGATCCATACACTAAACCAATGACCAAAGCACTAAAACAGGGATCAAAACACTAAAACACAGATCAAAACACTAAAACAAGGATCCATATGCTTAAACAATGATCAAAACACAAAACTATATAATCCAAAAACTAAAACAAGGATCAAAACACTAAAACAAGGATCAAAACATTAAAACAATGATCAAAACACTATAAGAGGGATCTAAACACCAAGACAAGGATCCTAACAACAAGTCAATGGTCCCAACACTAAAACCCTAACACCATGGCAATGGTCACATCACTAAAGCAATGATCCCAGAACTAAATGAGGATTCCAACACTGAAGAAACAAAAAATATTTTTTCAATGATCACTATGGAACTAATGTAATTATCCAATTAGTTATATACAAATACATTTTAATACCTTGGATTCAAGGACTATATTTTGAGCAAAGAAACTGCAAACAAAGGAGAATACAAGCCACATTCCTCAACAGCAGGTCCATGGACCCCATCATCATAGCTTCCATCTGAAAAATTAATAAAAGTAGCACAGTCAAAATTAGGTATAGTTTATATATGTATGATTTACATATTCTACAGAGAATGCTTATTTGGATACATCAACTAAATCCTAAAACAGACAACCTCAAACCCACACATTATTTATATATACCACAAAATTCCTATTTAAGGTAGCGTAAGTGCCTACAAACGTAAAAAAATGCGAAAATGACATTTTAAGTCACTAACAATAATTAAATATCATACTATCATATCATGCAACAAAAAAATCGATCAGAATATGCAAAAATAGTGTTTTATCGCGATAAAAACTGCACCCCCATATCAACTCCACTTTATCAGAGAGAACGAAAAATCTGAGACACGGTTCCCTGCATAATACCATAATTATTATTTCAAGTCTAATTGTTGTAATATATCCTTTGTATATATACAGAGTAGTGATCTTTATTCAAAAATATGAAAATTACGTGCGATATTGGTTTATAGAAGACAGACAAAGTACAATATTTGTTTCAAATCTCTTGCATTAGACTCTGTATAGTGGGTTTATTAATGTATACAATTATGGTTGACTTTTTAAAACTATAAATTAGTAAAACTTGATATCACCATATAGCCACTCATGCTACTTTAAGGGCCCCCAGGGGCATTAAATTTTCCAAAAGGGGGTGGGCTAAGTATGAAGGTAAATTTTTTCCTAAATCATGAATCAGAGGGAATGGTTTAAATTGACCTATGTAATGTTTATTAGAGTTAACAATATTAATAAATGACCTACATGACCTTAGTTGTGTGTTTAATGTTTACAGCATCAGTAATGTTGGGTTTACTCTTGTGTTTACGACTTGGTGAGTAGATTTTTTTTTCAAAAAATTGGGGGCCTTTATCAAGGGAGGGGCTTTTAATAAGAATTTTAAAGTAATTTGAGTTATCATTAATGCAAATAAAATGCACATGACTGTCCTTTATATTTAATTTATTATCTTTTAGAAGCAAAAGCGTTATTTAACATTTATAAAAAACAAGCAGCATATGATAGGATTAATATTTTCAATGTTGCGTCTTAGCTGCAGAGATACATACATTAAATCAATGCACGCTGCATCATTTTAGAATTTCTGGTTTCATATATTAATTCCAAAACCATGGTTTTGTTTGTATTGATGAAATAGATTCTAAATGTAACCCACTGTAAACCATCAATTATGAGAATTCACAGTTACAACCAAATGATTACAAAACATTATTTGTCACATGTTTCTCGTGGTATCAATGACAACTCATATTCTCCCAACATGACATATTAACAATACAGTGACCCCGCAAATTTGATGCTCACTTGTTCCATACATAGCACAAGATAACATTTATAATTATGTTCAATTTTGGTAAAAAGTAAATTATAATTCCTGGTTTCTCATAATCATCATAATTCACAGCAGTGAGGGGCTAGTAATTACTAGTCAGAGACAAACCACTCGATCATGGAGGCCCCCTTCTTAAAAGCACTTATATTCATGAGCATTCCTTCATAAGCAAGGTTGGTGAATTATGGATACAGAATTCTTTGAAAAGTGAATTCAGAAATACTATTTCTTTAACAAAATTAAAAGTTCTCACTTTTGGAAGCATTAATGATTAAGTTCATTGCTCTTCACGCCATTATTGTGAATTTAAATGATACTGAAATCTTGGCAAAATAATATGATTATTTATTGAATGGCACATTGTAATTATGCGCGTCTTACTCCGCAACTGCCTCAATCCCTGCAAGGGGTTCGACAGAAACGGAAAAATGGGAGATAGAGGTATGCAAGCGGTCGCACTAAACCGGTCACCTGCACTAAACAACCTATACATTTAATGAGCGTTTAATGATTGCAGTAGCGCTTACGGGTTTTCAACGACTTATACGCAGAAAAAATTCAGCCCACGTTTAATTATTCAGTAATTAGTTAATTTAAAATATTAAACAATTATTTTACCATTTTGTTCTAAAAACAACACTCTGTTCATAACGCTTGTTCGAGAACTATGTAAATGGCGATTTTAAATAAAGGGAAGTAACTTTAGGGAATGTGTATTCCCGGGATAAAGTGTATTCTCCAGCCCTTGCTCAGAAAATAAGAAAAAAAGGAATTGATTTCTCGGTTCTAGGGTTTATTTCCCTAACGATTTTCTATAAATCATGTATCAAATAAAGATGAAGCTCTCGGCTGTCAGAAAATGTATACATATTTAATATATCTAGCGGAAATATGCTTTTGAATGATGTGATCATGGTCAAAAACGGTCCGTTAATTATTGGATCGGAATTCCACGACCTTAGGGTTTTATTTTTGTACTTATCAATATAGTATTATCTTTTAATCATATTGAACTCAAAACTCTCAGCTTCCAGAAAATGTAAATATATTGAAAATGACGGTATATAATGAGCTAAATTCCGTACCATCAGTATCGCGCTATATTCGTACCGTATTATTACCAGGTTCTTGCAATATGACAACAATGTTGACAGTATGTTGGTGCTATGATTTTGCTATATGTCTGCGCTGTGTTTCTTTTATATTTGTACTATGTTGTTACTATGTCGGCAAAATTGTTCAACATTGGTTGCTACATTTGACTAAAATAAAACATTACAATATGAATTCAAGAAACTGCCGTGTGCACGGATATCGTTGTAAGATGCACCACAAACTTATTCCAATGTCTGCACGTTGCTTTACAGTGGTCCCAACTCATGCTTTGTTTGTTTTTATGTGACTTATTGTCACTGGAATTTAACGCCGGTTTTCAACAAATTTTCAGTTATATACGGCAGCCAGTTCACCATACCAGTTTTCTTGGATTGTATTCTAACCAGCACTAACTTACCCTTCCTCAAGGAGCCGGCAACTTCTTCACATACTGAGGAAAATCGACATTTTTGTCAAATTTTCATAGAAGGGTATGACCTACCGCAACCGGGATCCAAACCCGGATAACAAGTCCAGCGCACGTACTAACCACTGGACCACGGTCGCAGCCGTAAACAACCATTGTGATCCATATAAAGATATGGTTATCAAAATTTAAACGTTAATATTTTCGCTTTGTTGGCAATGACTTTATATAAATAGTCTCAGATATGTTTAAAACTGCAAGGTGAAATGTCATTTTAAACGTGATGTACGTGATACAATCAGAATACTGGTTAACAAGGGGAACAATCGTGATTTTTCGTCGTACATGATTGGTCTCCCTTAAACTGTACCGGTATCAATAACGTGGGTGTATAAGAAAGACTGCCTCTCGAAATAAGATTAAATGGTGAAATCAGCACAAAAATTTTGAATTTTGATGCGATGTAATGGCAAACAACAATGAGGTCATTTTTACGGAAGGATTCGAAAATAAATCCACTAAATAGGCTGACATATTCAACAATATTCATCGACAAATAAGAACACTTCACTATCAGACTCCATACAAGACGTAAATAATCACTGGATTGTTTATACAATCGTTAACGATACACATGCATTTAGAAATCATTAACTACGAATATATGACAGTAGTACATATTCACTACCAGACGACATTGAAGGATGTGTAACTGCGTGCTTGTTTGCTAAAGATTATATTTAGAACGAGTCATGAATATTACCACTGTAGAGTATATCTATAATTATAAATATGCTTTAACGCATTTCACTACTTTTGTTGTAATTTTGAAAGAATATCGAATTTCTGTTTAATATTAGAGTTATTAACTTTCAACTTATAGCTTTAAGAAATGTCCTAATTTTTGCGAACATATCGTACAAATAAGTGTAAAAGTTTTTTTATTGATTCAACCCGGCCTAACTAGCATATTTTACACATTCAATTTTCTTTAAAACCTCATTTGTTTAACATCTGTTTTATTTGTTTTTATGCGACTTGTAGTCACTGGGGTTTAACGCCGTTTTTCAACAATTTTTCAGTTATATACGGCAACCGTTTCACCTAACCAGTTTTCCCGAACTGTATACTAACCAGTACTAACTTACCCTTCCACAAGGAGCCGGCAACATCTTCACACATGAAGGAAAATCGACATTTTTGTCAAATTTTCATAGAAGGGTATGACCTGCCGCGACCGGGATCAGCTGCTAGATTATGAAGTTTGTTTTAAGTAAAACAAGGAGTTCATGGGGATGTAGATTAAAAATGATACATTAACAACAATAACAAAATATATTTCTAAATAATTTTAGCATCGATCATTCCTCTCTAAACACATGACAATTATAATGAAAAATATTGCAACTGAATATATGATACAGTAACCCAGCTACAGCAAAATCTCATTTAGCGACCTCATCAATATTATCATTTCTTACTTTAAGGGTTGCACTCTGTTCATGTGCCAACATGAAAATTTAACATGATTACGTGCTTTTCACATTGGTGTGTGAAGTATTACCTGCAAGCAAATAAATGCACATTTACTTACGGTCATCGTTGACATCAGACACTTCAATGCCACCTTCTACCCCACATACTTCTTTAGGAAGAACATTTATAACCTGAAAGTTACACAAAATTTATCATAATTTGGTTTCCATGGATGAATACAACTAGAATACAAAGTTTGTTTTGTTTTATGTGACTTATTGTCACTAGGGTTTAATGCCGTGTTTCAACAATTTTTCAGGTATATACGGCGACTGGTACACCCAATTAGTTTTCCTGGACTATGTACTAACCAGTACTAACTTACCCTTCCACAAGGAGCCGGCAAGTTCTCCGCATATCTCTTTCAGAAAACTATATGTTTATATCCAGTTGACTGCACTCATGTAACCAATTGGCTTATACATTGCAATTAATATTATTGATATGGAGTGTGGGTACATCATTGCAATACAAACAATAAGGGAAGCAGTCAGGCACTCAATTAATTTGACCAACAGATAGGTATTTTTCATGTGTAAAGACTTCACGATGACATCCGCTCATACTAACTCAAACAGTAGTGTCCAATGTATAAAGTTATTGCACAGAAAAGAAATTACAGTCCAACCTGTGAACAAAGGCCGCCCTTGGGATAGATAAAATATGGCCTTTATTGACCGTTGTCCTTTATTCGGAGTTTAGATTTTTTTAAATAATCAATGATGGTTTTTCAAAGAATGGCCTATATTTACAGGGTGGTCTTTATTCGGAGGTGGGCTCTAACACAGGTTTGATTGTATACAGTAATGTCAGATGTGAAACTAACCTTTAAATCTGTCCATTTCTTGCTCACTTCATCAACTGCTCGCTTAACTCCGCTAACACTTGCGATTCTAGGGGAGAAAACATTTTACAATAACTAATTGCTACCAAAATCTACATACACGGAAATTCATGCCTTAATACACATTTACAACAGTTACCGACCATAAAAAATACTATATTACTCGTGATATGTCAATGAAACCTGAAGCTGAGTCTCCTTGATGTTCTGATTTATTTTTTAATGGGTTTAATGCCATTTTTCAACAATTTGTGTAGTTATATACGGCGGCCGGTTCACCCAACCAGTTTTTCCTGGACTATGTACTAAGCAGTACTAACTCCTTAGCTCCCTTAATAAGAATAGTGTTCGGTTCAAAGGCCTCAAGTTAATGAGTTCGAAACGCTGGGTGCGGCACATGTTGTCTGTGACGATTTTGTTGCTGACAGGTCATAAGCCATTGTTATCCAATGCTGTTTCGAGTGATTCATGTGACAATTACACGCGGAGAACAAAGTTAGTACAGAATCCAGAAACACTAGTTAGGTTAACTACCCACCAGCGATGGTGTTAGAAAGATTTAACATACCATAAAAGTCTGCATACTGCTTTGTCTCTTAGGAGTGAAAAGGTAATATTGGCATCTTATCTTGTAATAATATGCTTATTGTTTGACAAATAATGCTTTGACTATAATGATAGATATTAAAGATCTGTCATAATGATAAATTATGTAAATATTTGTGTTGTCTACTACACGGTGAGTAAACAAAATCACTGTACGAATCATTGCGATGTTATATATTTCAACGTGCACTTTATGTTGCGATCACATGCACCTGCTACTTCCAATCACTGTGCGATTTATCGTGATTCTATAATTATAATTCAACTTGTACGGTTTACAGTGATTACCGGAACTTGACTCGTTTATACACCTCATATTAGGAAACATTTATTGGAACTGTTTAACGGTAGAATACTAAACAGTGATTATCTTAGCTAATTCATGCAGTCGTCGCCTTAATTCCAGAAGCGTATAACTTCATTTTTGACAAAAATGAAGTTTTGGTATCGTTGGATTCGTCTCAAAACGTTCTACAATATGCACTAACTTATATACTTGCAGCTCTAACATGAAGAGGCTAAATCGCTGTTCCACAAACGTCTTACTACTCATTTTCTATTGACCTCACAATCTTTAAACGCGATTTTCTTAAAACGACAAAAATGAAGTTATATGTTTCTGGAATTAAGGTCACGCAGTGTCTGTTGTCAAGTATGAAACATTGAATTCACAGAATAATCTAACTAGAGTAAACCTCGATAATGAGACCTCCTTAGGGACCGAAAAATCGGGAAAATGATCTCATTATCAAATTGAATTGTAGAAGGCTTATTGAAGCCAGTCCAATATACGTGGTCGTTATAACAAGGTGGTCGTGATATTGAGGTGGTTGCAATTTGAGGTTTTACTTTATATGTATTTTACGATTTTTCCACGTTTCTTTTGGTATCAAAGTTTAATTTCATCACTATGACAAATGAAAATAAGTCCATTCAGGCGAAATATTGAAACCAGGACCCGATGTTATAAAACTTGAAAACAATCTCCGAGCTCAAATCTCAATTTTGTAAGTGAAGCATTCTGGTTTGAAAGATATTGCAGTTTAATGATTAAATAAATTTTCAGACCGCTTTAGCATACAGAATAACAGGATTTAAATCTTCATCGCTAAGAAATAATTAAGATAGAAATAGTGAAGGATAAAATATGAGATTTGAGCTCCGAGACCGATCTCAAGTTTTATAACCTTGGACCCACAGCCTCATAAATGGTTAACCTGTTATTCAGTGCATACAACGGTAATGTGACTGTCTTAAGAAAGCATTCCTAGTTTAAAAGACCGGATACCAGGTTTAAGATCTATCTTTGGAATTATGGAAACTCCTTTCATTTGAAAGCTGATTTGATCTTATGTCAAATCAATGTTGAATATTTCAGCTAATAGATGCCCTCATGGAGAGACACGTAGCAAAGAGGGCATTTAATAGAGATAATACATGTACTTGCAGAAGGTGATTTTTGTTAATAGAATTCAAACTTCATTGCTGTTTTCTGTAAAAACATGTGCATGTATTTGGATAACCCCTATATTAAGCAATCGGAGTTAATAAGTTCATGCACCGAATGCATGTTACATATATAAACTGCGTAGTTTTGTTGAATATATAAAACTTATGATAAATACACCTCTTATTCGGATTCAAACTAAAAGTATTTCCTAAAGCGTTGTTCAATGAAACACATGCATTTATTATTACTTTGCATTAAAAAGCTGTTTCATAAAGACACTTTCAGTTGATCCCCAGGGTGGTCTCTTAATAAGAGTAGGACTGTATATATTGCATACTTGCTAAATGCTCAGTATAGGTCTTGGATATTGTTGTGTATGGGGTTCATAAGATAGGAATACCTTTATTCATTCGTGTCTGTTTAAATACTACTGGTCAAACAATTGTGAGACTACAGTCTGAATACAGTAGGCGTGGCTTATCAACAAGCATATTAAAGTAACAGTATGATAGGCAAAGAGTTAAATACATGGCAGATATTATAATCATGATCATGTGCACAATGTGCCGAATCTTTTGATTTTTGAAATTTAGAAAATCTCTGTTTATGTGTGGAGAAAGTCTTAAATTATGAAAGACTTTCAAATTTGAAGAAATTGTGTTACTGACTTAAATCTACCGTGAAACCTCTCTAATCCGGACTCTATCGGATCTGGATTTGGAGGGTTTTTTATTTTCATACAAAACTTTTCTCTGATTGAGAATTTTTTCTGATTAAAGTGATTTATGCATTTTTCATAAAAAGTATGTTTTATTATTGATGGTAAATCTTAAAGAGTTGTTTGTTTCATTTATTGTCGTTTTACGGCATAATTTCCAATGATATATTGTGTTTATTTCAATAAACATAACGAGTAACTCTTTCTATATTTTACTGCATGCGATAATTTGACATTTCTGATCCTGATTGGCCATACTTATTTATGGAAGGTCACATTATAACATTCTGAAACTTGTGTCTTGTGCTTAGAAAATATTGAACTGTATTAAGGGACTTTTTTCCACTAACAAACCAGTCCAGACAGATTTGAGCGATTATGACACATTTCGCACCACTATTGTCTACAATTATGATATTAAATTATACGGAATAGTAATCACACACACTTTTATTTTATTTATCACGTTTAAATCAAATGATATTTAGTGTTTATGTTAACAGTAGACGCGGTCTGTTTTTTTTTCTTGCGGCAAAATCAACTTTGCGATGACGATTCATTTTGACACGCGTTAGAATCACAATACGTCAATCAAAATTAGGGGATGAAAATGACTGGACACCACATATATAATAACCATGACATTGTAAAAAATTTTACTGTGTCCTTAATGACAGGGCAGTGAATTACGATGCCTGTCCTGCTCTTGCCATTTTTCTGTTCATGTTTTTTTTTCATTTTATTAAAGCCTAAGTACGGTTTAACATTTGAGTTTTTTTTTCAAGTACAGTGTATAATAACTTCTATAATTTTTATACCGACCGCGCTCCGCAATTATATGATACATTATTTATGCTATCATTTTATGTTTTCTTCATGCCATTTTTGAACTAAAGGCATAAACAAGCATCATTATCATAATTATCTTTTTTTTTTTGAAAATCATAAAAATGGAAAATAAATCCTTCATGTGTGCATGTACGGTACACACCCTTCTCAAGCCCGTAGACTTTTTATAACAAACATTTGATGAAAATAATGCTACCTGTCTAGAAAATTTGTATATGTTTAACTGCATACAGATTGTAGCAAGATCATACAGCTATTAATATAGCTATTAGTGTCATTTTGATTATGGTTCTTAAATTTGGTATAACCATAGGGGGCTAGCACATTTTGAGGGATGGTGTATGTAGGTGTGCTGGGCTTAAAATGGCCACACGGACCAAAAGCGCACATATCATATATATATACATATACAAGGGTTACAACTTCCGAAATGACAGTTTCTGCACCAAGTTTGTTTAACACGACCTAACTTTTTCAGAAATCGCTCAAAATTCTAATAACTGGTGTCTATAGATAGCTAATACATTATACTATGCATAACCAATAAACATTTTGTCCAATCCAAAACAACAAAGCAGTTGTTTTTAGGTATATTTGGTATGGGATTTCTGATTAATTTGATGTTGCGAGGTCGTGTTCGACTAAACGATAATGATGATTTTTCGGAGGAAAAAAATCAAATATCTACTTCATTATTTTGAATTGGACCAAGTGCTTGAATCTAGAACTGAAACATAAGCTGCAGATTACTCAGAATAAAATTGTAAGATGTGTGTTATGCATGGATCGTCTGGATCCAAGAGTTCACATTGACCAGAGCCACTTTGTTAAGCTGATAGTTTGTTTTTATGTGACATTGTCACTGGGTTTTTAAAACGCCGTTTTTCAACAATATTTCAGTTTTACACGATGACTGGTTCACTTAACCAGTTTTCCTGGACTGTGTACTAACCAGTACTCACTAACCATTCATCAAGGAGCCGGCGCACCCCACACGACCTGTGTAAGAATACTTGAAGTAAGCCAATCAATACTGACTATTTCCCGATTTATGAAAATTTACGTGCATTAATACCATTTTGTGTATTAATTATTGTGCTTTCTCCCTACTTTACGATACAGTCTATAGACTCTCAAGGGGTAAGGTTGTTATTGCTTGTATATTATTAATTAACTTCTTAAATTGCGAATGAAATTACTTTATATTTAACTCGGGTAAAAAGTCATTTCGTTAAAAATATTTTAACCAGTATTCAAAAAGTTGCGGTCGTCAATTATGTAATTTACCGAGTCGGTATACACGTACATAATGGTTGTTGTTGTCGCTAATGTGTTTACACGCAATCAATCGGAAAGGTTGATTTATAAGAAAAACGTGTTTCTGGGTGTACGTTGCATTATAACAATAAAGGGATTAAGAAAAAGGAATTTTAACCAATGATATCACGTATTAGTTATTGTATTCAGATATTCGAGGGCGTGCTTAGTTTTGAGTGAATTATGCTATAATTTTCGCGGGCTACCGCAATAGCGAACGGTAAATCACTATGGAAGGACGCTTTTTATGGAAACATACATTAATTATTTCAACAACGAGGTATGTAGTATTTATTCCAGATATCGTATGCGTTGTTTTATTTCATAAATATGTTTTTCAATGATTGAAACAATTGTTGATATTAATTTAAATTATTGTAATTTGTATACATACTCGTGGTGTATTTGTGAATGTATGTGTAAATTCACACCATTTTAGCAGAATTATATATCTTTGCATTTCACTTTCTGTTAATAATCCAAATTTTATTCAGTAAAATAAGTTTTCATGTCTCTAGGTTCCTCTGACCATTTTCCAGGTAAATGATAATAAAATCTTTGTTTTTAATATAAAAATGAAATAACTTTCATCGATTAAGTTCTCATTTATTTATCTAAAGAATGGTATGAACTTTATTGCAATATGTTTTTTGAATTATTTATCATGTTCGCACGAATTAGATTATTCGCTGATTTTTGTGACACGCTTGTCTATTTACTTGTTACATTTTCATTAAAGGATGATGATTATTAGGACCAGCCAAAGAAAGCTTTAAGATGGAAGAAACACAGTAACTTCTTTTGGTATGTATATGAATTTCAATGTGCTCGATGTATAACATTTTTTTTCACCTGGCGAAATTTTCATTTTAATTCAGTTTAATTATTTTTACACCATATTGACCGGTACCTATGATTTTAAAGATACAAGAATTCTTGGATAAATTTCAATTAAACCTGCACTATGATACTGGTAGTTCTATTGAGAATGTGAGTCTGCTTATTTTTTCCGGAAAATAGCACAAAGATAGTACACGTAATTGTAAGCTTCATAAGCCTCTAGACCAAAGTCAGCGTCAATGAAATAGATTTGAGAACATGCAAAAGAGGGACAATGAAGGGACAATTTTGTCCAAACTGAAAATTAAATACGTCTATTCATTTATTTCATTTCATTTGGTTCAAAACAAAATAGGAGAAACAAGCGCCATTCTTGTTGGTCACTTTTTATCCTTCATTTCTGAATTATATATTTTCTTGAAGATGTGGTTGCAGTCCAAGTGTTTGTCATGCAGTGTATAATAGAAAGTAACATTTTTTTATTCATTTCTTGCTGTTAGCATTACTTGGAATGATAAATTTTTGAATGGTTGGTTTCAGTCTAGTTTTGTAACTATGTTGGTATTTATTTGTAAGTACCATTCATCATTCTCATCCTTACATATGCATTACAAACACTTGCAACACTATTGCCCATTCATATCTCTATTCTGCATCTTTTGTCATAAAAAGCCTCACTTTGAATATTCATGACTTTAATCATAAGATAGAACATGTATCACAATGCACCATAAATAATTTACTTTATTGCAAGTTTGATGATTGAATAAGCTCACAAACTCAGTTCCAGGGTAAATAAGATGTGTATTTATTATATATTATTGTTTAGTTCATATTCTAATTGCTTTTCATTTTTTCTGAAGTCAAAAGATGGCTCAATGTGGATACTATGAGAAGATGACACAATGTGGATACTATGGGAAGATGGCACGATGCGGACATTATGGGAAGATGGTGATATACAGATGCCCTTAAATACCAGCACATTACAAACGTTAGTAATTTTCTATCTTTAATTTTCAAATATGTACATATTTCATCTTTTGTCATCAAAGGCCTAACTATGAATATTCACTGCTTTAATCACAATCCAGATCTGTCTTCCTGGGATTTCTCTGTGAGATTGTTGCCCTTGTAGTACTCTGTATAGGTGCTTTACACACAATTAGATTTTTTGTTTGTTGGATTGATGAATGATCCCACAAGCTTATTTAAAAATTAAGGTTGTTTATCCTGGTTTTTAATCACATTCTAATTGTTATTATGCTTTCCTTTTAGCGAGGTCAACTGAGGATACTATGGGAAGATGGCACAATGTGGATAATGTGGGAAAATGATTATATGTGGATGTCCTTGATAACCAGCCAGCACATTAGAAATGTCAGTGTTTGCTTTCTTTTTTTCTGTTCCATAAATTCATGTATTCACAAAATAATATCAAGTTTATGAAAATGTTTCCTTCATTTTAAAATGATGTAAGTTCTTTTTATATTTCTTTCTGGTCAATATGATTTGTTTTTATGTTTTTATGTGACTTATTGTCACCAGGTTTAACGCCGTTTTTCAACAATATTTCAGTTATGTACGGCAACCGGTTCACCTAACCAGTTTTCCTGGACTATATCAGATGAATGCTAATTTGCTGACAAGGAAAGTAATCTCTCCATTCATTCATTTTAAGTATGGCTAGGTTCACATAAACTTATCCTCCGGATCTCGACATCGTCTAGGAGTCTTCATTTGGCTTTATTATTTCAACACTCGTGCAAGTGGGATGATTGTGTTATGTTCAGTGATAACAATAAGAATGGCATAAGGGCCGCACCGTGTTGAATGCCTTCCGGGCGACGGTAGGTTTTTCCTACCGGGGAGGTGATTTAGCATCAGGCCTGTCATATAGACTAGCATATCACTTTCTTCCTGACAAAAACAATCTCTGAATGGGTCCGATTATGCAGACAAAATGTGGAATGAAATTTGCGCTGTCTGCATAATAATTCTTCTCCTCTTTTTGCCGAGTGTTACAATGGATGGTTAAAGGATAGGCGGCTTTTAGACGCTCTGTTTGGTGAAAGTGGTGTAGAATATGTGAACTGAAACCACTATGAATTGAATAGGAGAGTAGGAAAAGGCTGGTGCCGTTACTTTTTATCCTTCGTTTGCAAAGAAGTATTTTCTAGTCCAAAGATTCGTGTGAACACAACACAACTAATCTTCCCGATTAATGAAAATGTTTGTTTATCCCTTTTTAAGAACTTTCTAATTGTTTTCTCTTTTTCTATTTGCGAGGTCAACCAGAACAGGGACTCTGCATTGTTATGTAGAGTCCCTCAGTCAACAGAGGATACTACAAGAAGATGGCACAACGTGGATACAATGGGAAGATGGTGTTATGTGGATTCCTTTGGGAACCAGGTAGCACATTGAAAATGGTAAG
This sequence comes from Lutraria rhynchaena, assembly GCA_008271625.1. Lineage (NCBI taxonomy): Eukaryota > Metazoa > Mollusca > Bivalvia > Venerida > Mactridae > Lutraria > Lutraria rhynchaena. Next base: position 436,275 of record VIBL01000296.1, read on the forward strand.
GTCTTTATATATTTCTTTCTGGTTCATATGAAATCTATCAGATGAATGCTAATTTGCGGACAAGGAAAGTAATCTCTCCATTCATTCATTTTAAGTATGGCTAGGTTCTCATAAGCGTATCTTCCGGACCTCGACTCCGGCTTAGAATATGTGAACTGATGCCACTATGAATTGAATAGGAGAGTAGGAAAAGGCTGGTGCCGTTACTTTTTATTCTTAGTTTGTAAATTATACATTTTCTGGTCCATAGATTCATTTGTTCATGCATTTTCAGGTATGTTAATCTAGTCACACACTCACACAATACACTCACACACTCACCGTCACATACATTCACATCACTATTCTTCATCTTTTGTCATGGAAAGCCTTACTATGAATATTCATTGCTATATTCACAATCCAGATCTGTCTGCCTGTGGATTTTCTGTGGGTCTGTTTCCCCTGTAGTGCACTATATAGGTGTGTATTACATTGGTTCCTTACGCTCAATCGGATTTTTTGTTTTTTCTACTTGTTGGTTAATTCCCTTCTGTATCCCAATTTGTGACGTAGGCCCTCTTACCGGGTACAAGTACTTCGCTGGCCGTGTATTTAGGAGCAAGTTGGACCATAGCATTGGTATGTAAAGCATGGTTGTGCTCTGCAGGAGGTCGTAAGTAAGGAATCTTGGTTAAACTGTTTTTGGACACTTCCACTAAGAATGAATATTGTGGTGGAACAGGTTTGAAATTATGGTTTACTTGATGGTTGCCTAGTTTCGTATCAATATTTCAGGAAGTGTCACATTTTAAGGTAGACTGAGCATGTGTAATAATGCATCATTGAATATATTGGCTTCATTGCCATTTGGATGGATGTATTGATGGATTGTATACAAACCAGTACTAACTTCCCCTTCTACAAACAGCCGACAACTTCCCCACATATGGAGGGAATTGACATTTTTGTCAAATTTTCATAGAAGGGTATGACCTGCCGCGACCGGGAGTCGAACCCGGATTGCTGTTTTTGATCACATTCTAACTGCTATTGTGTTTTCGGTTTTGCGAGGTCAACTGAGGATACTACAGGAAGATGGCACGATGTGGATACTATGAGAAGACGGCACAACGTGGATACAATGGGAAGATGGTGTTATGTGGATGCGCTTGGGAACCAGCCAGTACATTGAAAATGGTAAGTTCTTTTTATATTTCTTTCTGGTCCATATGATTTGTTTTTATGTTTTTATGTGACTTATTGTCACCAGGTTTAACGCCGTTTTTCAACAATATTTCAGTTATGTACGGCAACCGGTTCACCTAACCAGTTTTCCTGGACTATATCAGATGAATGCTAATTTGCTGACAAGGAAAGTAATCTCTCCATTCATTCATTTTAAGTATGGCTAGGTTCACATAAACTTATCCTCCGGATCTCGACATCGTCTAGGAGTCTTCATTTGGCTTTATTATTTCAACACTCGTGCAAGTGGGATGATTGTGTTATGTTCAGTGATAACAATAAGAATGGCATAAGGGCCGCACCGTGTTGAATGCCTACCGGGCGACGGTAGGTTTTTCCTACCGGGGAGGTGATTTAGCATCAGGCCTGTCATATAGACTAGCATATCACTTTCTTCCTGACAAAAACAATCTCTGAATGGGTCCGATTATGCAGACAAAATGTGGAATGAAATTTGCGCTGTCTGCATAATAATTCTTCTCCTCTTTTTGCCGAGTGTTACAATGGATGGTTAAAGGATAGGCGGCTTTTAGACGCTCTGTTTGGTGAAAGTGGTGTAGAATATGTGAACTGAAACCACTATGAATTGAATAGGAGAGTAGGAAAAGGCTGGTGCCGTTACTTTTTATCCTTCGTTTGCAAAGAAGTATTTTCTAGTCCAAAGATTCGTGTGAACACAACACAACTAATCTTCCCGATTAATGAAAATGTTTGTTTATCCCTTTTTAAGAACTTTCTAATTGTTTTCTCTTTTTCTATTTGCGAGGTCAACCAGAACAGGGACTCTGCATTGTTATGTAGGGTCCCTCAGTCAACAGAGGATACTACAAGAAGATGGCACAACGTGGATACAATGGGAAGATGGTGTTATGTGGATTCCTTTGGGAACCAGGTAGCACATTGAAAATGGTAAGGTCTTTATATATTTCTTTCTGGTTCATATGAAATCTATCAGATGAATGCTAATTTGCGGACAAGGAAAGTAATCTCTCCATTCATTCATTTTAAGTATGGCTAGGTTCTCATAAGCGTATCTTCCGGACCTCGACTCCGGCTTAGAATATGTGAACTGATGCCACTATGAATTGAATAGGAGAGTAGGAAAAGGCTGGTGCCGTTACTTTTTATTCTTAGTTTGTAAATTATACATTTTCTGGTCCATAGATTCATGTGTTCATGCATTTTCAGGTATGTTAATCTAGTCACACACTCACACAATACACTCACACACTCACCGACACATACATTCACATCACTACTCTTCATCTTTTGTCATTGAAAGCCTTACTATGAATATTCTTTGCTTTATGCACAATCCAGATTTGTCTGCCTATGGATTTCTGTGGGTCTGCTCCCCCTGTAGTACACTATATAGGTGTGTATTACACAGGTTCCTTACACACAATTGGATTTTTTGTTTATTTCAGCTTATTGGTTAACTATCCTTCTGCATCCCAATTTGAGTTGTAGGCTCCTTACCATGCCAAGTGCTCCGAGTCGCGTATTTAGATTCAAGTTGGACATATAGGGGTAAAAGTTAATATATGTGGTGTGCTCTGCAGTTGGACGAAAGTAAGGAATCTTGGTTAAACTGGTTGTGGACGCTTCCACTAAGAATGAATATTGTATTGGAACTAGGTGTAAATTATGGTTATTTGATGGTTGTCTAGTTTCGTATCAATTATTCAGGAAGTGTCATATTTTAAGGTAGACTGAGCATGTGTAATAATGCATTATTGAATATATTGGCTTCATTGCAATTTGGATGGATGTATTAATGGATTTTATGCTAACCAGTACTAACTTCCCCTTCCATAAACAGCCGGCAACTTCCCACATATGGAGGAAAATCGACATCTTTGTCAAATTTTCATAGAAGGGTATGGCCTGCTGCGACCGGGATTCGAACCCAGATTGCTGTTTTTGGTCACATTCTAACTGTTATTCTGTTTTCTGTTTTGCGAGGTCAACTGAGGATACTACAGGAAGATGGCACAATGTGGATGCTATGGGAAGATGACACAATGTGGATGCCCTTGGGAACCTGCCAGCACATCAAAAATGTCAGTATTTTTTATCTTTCTTTCAAGTACATAGATTCAGTGTTCATGCATTTTCAGGTATACATTCACATCATGATTCTTCATCTTTTGTCATGGAAAGCCTTACTATGAATATTCTTTGCTTTATGCACAATCCAGATCTGTCTGCCTGTGGATTTCTGTGGGTCTGCTCCCCCTGTAGTACACTATATAGGTGTGTATTACACAGGTTCCTTACACACAATTGGATTTTTTGTTTATTTCAGCTTATTGGTTAACTATCCTTCTGCATCCCAATTTGAGTTGTAGGCTCCTTACCATGCCAAGTGCTCCGAGTCGCGTATTTAGATTCAAGTTGGACATATAGGGGTAAAAGTTAATATATGTGGTGTGCTCTGCAGTTGGACGAAAGTAGGGAATCTTGGTTAAACTGGTTGTGGACGCTTCCACTAAGAATGAATATTGTATTGGAACTAGGTGTAAATTATGGTTATTTGATGGTTGTCTAGTTTCGTATCAATTATTCAGGAAGTGTCATATTTTAAGGTAGACTGAGCATGTGTAATAATGCATTATTGAATATATTGGCTTCATTGCAATTTGGATGGATGTATTAATGGATTTTATGCTAACCAGTACTAACTTCCCCTTCCATAAACAGCCGGCAACTTCCCACATATGGAGGAAAATCGACATCTTTGTCAAATTTTCATAGAAGGGTATGGCCTGCTGCGACCGGGATTCGAACCCAGATTGCTGTTTTTGGTCACATTCTAACTGTTATTCTGTTTTCTGTCTTGCGAGGTCAACTGAGGATACTACAGGAAGATGGCACGACGTGAATATTATGGGAAAATGGTGATATGTGGATGCCCTTGGGAACCAGCCAGTACATTGAAAATGGTAAGTTCTTTTTATATTTCTTTCTGGTTTATGTGAAAATCTATCTGATGAATGCTAATTTGCTAACAAGGAAAGTAATCTCTCCATTCATTCATTTTAAGTATGGCTAGGTTCACATAAACTTATCCTCCGAATCTCGACACCGTCTGAGAGTCTTCATTTGGCTTTATTATTTCAACACTCGTGCAAGTGGGATGATTGTGTTATGTCCAGTGAAAACAATAAGAATGGCATAAGGGCTGCACCATGTTGAATGCCTTCCGGGCGACGGTAGGTTTTCCTACTGGGGAGGTGATTTAGCATCAGGCCTGCCATATGGCATATCACTTTCTTCCTGACAAAAACAATCTCTGAATGGGTCCGATTATGCAGACAAAATGTGGAATGAAATTTGCGCTGTCTGCATAATAAATTTTCTCCTCTTTTTGCCGAGTGTTACAATGGATGGTTAAAGGATAGGCGGCTTTTAGATGCTCTGTTTGGTGAAAGTGGTGTGGAATATGTGAACTGAAGCCACTATGATTGAATAGGAGAGTAGGAAAAGGCTGGTGCCATTACTTTTTTTCCTTCGTTTGTAAATGACGTATTTTCTGGTCTATGGATTCATGTGATCACAACTGTCTTTTAAAATTATGAAAATGTTTATTTATCCTGTTTTAAGAACTTTCTAATTGTTTTTTTCTTTTTCTATTTGCGAGGTCAACCAGAACAGGGACCCTGCATTGTAATGTAGAGTCCCTGGGTCAACAGAAGATACTACGAGAAGATGGCACAATGAGGATACCATGGGAAGATGGTGATACGTAGATGCCCTTGGAAACCAGCCAGCACATTGAAAAAGGTATTTTAATCTTTTTTTCTGGTCCATATGATTTGTTTTTATGTAACATATTGTCACCAGGGTTTAACGCCGTTTTTCAACAATTTTTCACTTATATACGGCTACCGGTTCACCTAACCAGTTTTCCTGGACTATATCAGATGAATGCTAATTTGCTAACAAGGAAAGTAATCTCGCCATTCATTCATTTTAAGTATGGCTAGGTTCACATAAACTTATCCTCTGGATCTCGACACCGTCTGAGAGTCTTCATTTGGCTTTATTATTTCAACACTCGTGCAAGTGGGATGATTGTGTTATGTCCGGTGAATACAATGAGAATGGCATAAGGGCTGCACCATGTTGAATGCCTTCCGGGCACCTGTAGGATTTCCTACTGGGGAGGTGATTTAGCATCAGGCCTGCCATATGGCATATCACCTTCTTCCTGACAAAAACAATCTCTGAATGGGTCCGATTATGCAGACAAAATGTGGAATGAAATTTGCGCTGTCTGCATAATAAATTTTCTCCTCTTTTTGCCGAGTGTTACAATGGATGGTTAAAGGATAGGCGGCTTTTAGACGCTCTGTTTGGTGAAAGTGGTGTGGAATATGTGAACTGAAGCCACTATGAATTGAATAGGAGAGTAGGAAAAGGCTGGTGCCGTTACTTTTTTTCCTTCGTTTGTAAATGACGTATTTTCTGGTCCATAGATTCATGTGAACCCATCTCTTCCAGATTAATGAAAATGTTTGTTTATCCTTTTTTAAGAACATTCTAATTGTTTTCTCTTTTTCTATTTGCGAGGTCAACCAGAACAGGGACTCTGCATTGTAATGTAGAGTCCCTGGGTCAACAGAGGATACTACTAGAAGATGGCACAATGAGGATACCATGGGAAGATGGTGATATGTAGATGCCCTTGGAAACCAGCCAGCACATTGAAAAAGGTATTTTAATCTTTTTTTTTCTGGTCCATATGATTTGTTTTTATGTGACATATTGTCACCAGAGTGTAACGCCGTTTTTCAACAATTTTTCAGTTACATACAGCAACCGGTTCACCTAACCAGTTTTCCTTGAATATATCAGATGAATGCTAATTTGCTGACAAGGAAAGTAATCTCTCCATTCATTCATTTTAAGTATGGCTAGGTTCACATAAACTTCTCCTCTGGATCTCGACACCGTCTGAGAGTCTTCATTTGGCTTTATTATTTCAACACTCGTGCAAGTGGGATGATTGTGTTATGTCCGGTGAATACAATGAGAATGGCATAAGGGCTGCACCATGTTGAATGCCTTCCGGGCGACGGTAGGTTTTCCTACTGGGGAGGTGATTTAGCATCAGGCCTGCCATATGGCATATCACCTTCTTCCTGACAAAAACAATCTCTGAATGGGTCTGATTATGCAGACAAAATGTGGAATGAAATTTGCGCTGTCTGCATAATAAATTTTCACCTCTTTTTGCCGAGTGTTACAATGGATGGTTAAAGGATAGGCGGCTTTTAGACGCTCTGTTTGGTGAAAGTGGTGTGGAATATGTGAACTGAAGCCACTATGAATTGAATAGGAGAGTAGGAAAAGGCTGGTGCCGTTACTTTTTTTCCTTCGTTTGTAAATGACGTATTTTCTGGTCCATGGATTCATGTGAACACTACTTTCTTTTGAAATTATGAAAATGTTTATTTATCCTGTTTTAAGAACTTTCTAATTGTTTGTTTCTTTTTCTATTTGCGAGGTCAACCAGAACAGGGACTCTACATTGTAACGTAGAGTCCCTGGGTCAACAGAGGATACTACAAGACGATGGCACAACGTGGATACTACGCCATAAAGCGAGATTGTAAATGAAATACAATCCTATTGTGAAAAAGACATCTTGTAAATGTGTAATAAGTTAAAAGAAATGTACTGCATGCATTACTGGTATGATTTTATGTATTGACTTTTAACATCAAGCCAGGGGGCGGAGAGACCCTTTTCGCTGGTCTGAGCATTGGATTCTCCCTACCTCCCCCCTCAATCCAAATTGAGTTAGGGTTGGGGTAGCCGGCTCGCAGCATATTTGATTAACCAGTCATTACAAGCAGTTTTTACCAACAAAATGTCAAATTAGGTCAATTCTACTACAAGCCTAATATTTCACTTGATTCATATGGATTTTTTACTGTTTTACTAAACATGATAATTTGATCTGTATTTTTGTTTATAAGAGTATGTGAAGGTCAGTCCTTGTATATCATTTATCGGTAAAACTTTGGTCAAAGTGTATTTTTTTAAGTTTAACACATTGGCTCAATGAATAACTCTATAGAACAAGGTGAGAACTGGAGACTTCATTTATCTTAATTAGAACAACTCGTATTGTTTCCACATTTATTGGTTTTATTTTTTATGTAAATTTTTGTATTTTTTTAACTTACATTTTTTTCTGTGTAATATGGTTACAATGCAAAATCTTATTTTGTTATTATTTTTTTCTATTTAATATGGTTTTAATGAAAAAAATTGTTTTATTATATTTTTCTATTTAATATGGTATCAATCTAAAATAAAAGTATTTACAAGCATTTGGTCTATATATTTTGTCTACTAATCATCATCATCAATTTCTTCATCATCAGTTTTTTCATCATCAGCAGCATCAGCAACAACAATTATTCGAATTTCAAGAATGCACAGCCAAAAACAGTCGCACCTTAAATAGTTTAGCTGCAAACAAGAAGTATAATTATCATCATCAGCAGCAGCAGAAGCAAAAACAAATGACAACAACAATAGCAATCAACGATGATAAATAAACACAACAGCAACAAAAGTACCAGCAGTAGCAACAACAGCAAATTGAAACTGAAGTAAAACAATCAATGAAACAAACTCCAACAGCAAACATGATTTATACTGAAACATCAAATCATCAAAATCTGCTATAGCAACAACAGCATCAGTAGAAACACCAACAATAATACCAATAAAATATAACACCAGGTCAAATCATCAGCAGCAGTAGACAAAATGAAATAATATGCAGTCACAACATAGTGTATACTTTCTCATAAGAGCCTAGCCAACAAACGTAGACAGCAGCAGCAGCAGCAGCAGCAAAAATTAACAGATACCATAAGGAGCAATTATCAACAGACTTTATCTGCAAGGACATCAATGATACTGTGTGAATTCCGAAACAAGCATTGATATGAGATATCATAACAAAACCAAACTTCATCTAAACTGATTATATCACTTGATTTAAAAAAATCATTTGGATTAGAAGTTGCTGTTGTTGTCACATAAAATTTATTTTGTTCTTTATAAACAATATATGTATATACATGTATATTATAGGTCTTAATAGTATCAATAATGGTTTACATGACATTTTAGAAATTACATGTATATGATAAAATATAATTGATTTGATAAAATATTTTTAACTAGCATTGTGATACAGGATGTGTATGTGGTTATACATGTGACCATTTTTACCTTAGCTGAAGCAAGATGTCAGATGAAATAAAGACCTATACAATGCATGTAAAGTAAATCTTAGGCGGAAGCAACACAAACATATTTTCCAAGCTTGAAGGAATTAAAAATTGTACTCTTAAAACTTTGAAAAAGAACTTAATGATAATTATTTAAAATGCATAGTATGTATTCATGTAAGGTCTTAAAAAAGCGGGTTTCTTTCTGAAAAGGTCTGTGGCATAACATTTTGTAAAAACCCACTTAAGAGCGATAAACTCGCGATTCGACAAAAGTCAATAAAATCACCTAATCTAAAACACAACAAAAACACGTCTTTTAATATTATAGTGTACACTGACACTTATATTGATCCCTTGTATATATATCAAACATTTATAAAAATCAGGTGCCACGTTACAGGTTGACAAGCGCTGGTGATTACAATATTTTCAATATCAGAGTCCTATAAATGAGAAAATAGATATTTCTTTTAGTAGCATTTATGCTCATACATTGATAACAATAATACACTCCTCATATCAAGCTTGTAATAAAACTTTGGTGACGACCAATTGTGCAAGATCACGCATCCATTCTCCATCAACAAACGAATGGGAACATTTATTATGCAGAGAACTAAAATCATTCCATTTTTCTACATAATCAGGCATATTCATTGATTTTTTTGTGCAGGAAGAAAGTGACATGCCAGTCTGCTAAAAGAGTTACATATATTTATGGACTGTATCCGCTGTTTAATCATACCGGATAACTCGTGCTCTTGGATAAATGGCAAAATGTCTCATGAATCCGACAAAATTCAGTACAATGCATCTAACTATAAAACTAAATGTTTTAAATACAATAATAATGACTAGAAAATACTGTATTTGCATGTAAATTGAAAATAAAAGTCATATCCACGTATATCCGCGGAGATTGTTCATATCCGCTGTTTAGTCATACCGGCTAATATCCGGTCATATTCGTTAGAAAAAAGTGTGAGCGAGTTAATACCGACATGGAACAGTTATTTCCCTTGCAATATGGAAATCCCGACATTTTGACCAATCGTAGGGCTCGTTACAAAGAAGTTCGTTATTCGGAATTTGTTTAGACATGGCGGATTGCAAATCAAAACAAAATATTGGAAGATGAAACAAATTCGATTATTGATTTAATTGACTGAGAATCGGTGCTAGTAAGTATGGAATGAACTTATTTTTTGAAAAGCAGGATGATCTGCTTCAAATTTTGCTAATTATGTTTTTCAGATCGTAGAATTTCCGTGGTGAAAAGAACTTAGCGTGTTCAAACATAAGTTTCGCTACTTACTCATTAAGGTCTTGTTGAAATCATCGTTTAGCTGAACAATCATAGCCTTTTTCGCATGTGTTCAGAAAGATGTTTTACAACTTTTGTTGATAAGTAATTTATACGCCTGTCCCTTTGAGTAATAATGGGCGTGACAATGATTTTGAAAGTTTCGGCAGATGCAAGTTATCGCAATTAGCACTAACAGTTGTTGTTCTTCTTCTTCCAAGTAACTTCATCCCTTAACTTGGGTTTTCTAGAAGTTTTTGTGTTGTACATGTGTCGTTGAGGACAAAGTGCAGTTAAAACTCCTGGTATGTTACAGTTTAAAATAGGTTAAACACTGGATAAAGTCACTCGGGGATGGGAAGAAGGAAGATTTGTGGATTAGAATTCTTGAATGAGGAATGACGAATTTCACATTATGTCCTCTCATTGGGCAGTAAAAGTTCTTTACTAAGTGGGTGTCCGATCGTATTGCTATAATGTGGTGAACTACTCTCTACAAGATGGTTACGTTTGTTTGTTGTTGATGTTTCTGTAGGGAGACCCATGATAGGTTATTTAACGTTGCTGTTACACTGCTTGATCTGTTATAGTTGTTGTTAACATATCTAGCTGCTCTGTGTTGTATTTGTTCAATTTTACTGATGTTGGTTTAAGTATGTGGATCCCAGATTGTAGATGCATATTCACAAATTGGTCGAACAAATGATGGAACATATTCGTTCTAAGATGGCTTATTTCATTATCTGACCTTTGTATTTGTCACATACTCTTGGATGTTACAGTAATTAAGGGAACAACCAGAAGTATGACCACTGGTCAGAAATGCAGTTGATTGATCTTTCAGGCTCCTGGCATGGGCGAAGTTCTTCAAACATTATAATTTATACAGTGCATGAGGTCAAAACAACCATTGTAAAAATGATTGTTTAGACCTTCACCAAGCTGAAATCTTTTTTCCAGTATTCATTTAGACTATTTGTTTGCTAATTTATTATGTATAATAATATGTGCTGTATGTGATAAATCATTATAATATATATCATTATAAATATATATGATATAATATATATCATTATCAAAATAGAAAAACCTTTAATAATCTTCTCATGAACCAATGGATGGATCATCACCAAACTTGGTCTGTAGCATCCTATGGACTTTTATCAGATTTGCTCAAATAAAAAATACTAGAGCTAAAAATAGAAATACCTTTAATCATCTTCTTTCATGAACCAATGGATGGATCATCACCAAACTTGGTCTATAGCAACCTTATATGGTCCTCTCTCAAGTTCACTGAAATAAATTTGGTCGGCCCCTTTTAGGGGCCGTTAGAGCTAAAAATAGAAATACCTTAGAATGACTTTTTCTCATGATTCTATTGATGGATTATTACCAAACTTAGCTTTAGGCATCTTTAGATAGTGTTCGATCAGATTTGCTGAAATAAAAATGGTTGGCCCCAATTAGGGGCTGCTAGAGCTAAACATAGAAATACCTTAAAATGACTTCTTTTCATGAACCAGTGGTTGGATCATCAACAAATTTGGTTTGTGGCATCCTTTAGTCATCACAAATATTCCTTTGTAGTATCCTTTGATGGTCCTTTATCAAGTTTATAATTGTTCCCCATTATTTGCCCACAAGTGTACCTTTATTACCTTTTCAGTAACAAGTTAATTAATATTTATTCTGGTGAGTGATGCAGGGCCATGATGGCCCTCTTGTTTTCTTTTGCGTTTTTTTTTTACATATATCAGCAACACTGAACATTGTGAAAATTTCAATACTGTACAGCACTAAGATTTAGATGCCGTAAAAACTTTTGAGTCGACAGGTAAAAGATGGGTTGGTCGGATAACTGGAAACAAGCCTGTTTTTTTAAGCCTTGACACTTTACAAAAAATATTTATTAAATGATATTGATATTATATTCAACCAGAATAGGTTGGGAATGAATTGTTATTTTGGAGAATTGTACTGAATGGTCAAATATGTTATATACAATATGTCAATAACCTTTGAAGATGGCCATAGGTTTGTCCTTGATCTGCTCCACTCTTTCATTGTATTCATAACTAGAAGTTCCTTTCCAGATTTGGTCCTGATCACCATTGACAATGTCGTCTGAAGAGACCAAGCCATGTTCAGGTAGGTTTTATGAGTAAACATTGTTTCATGTTTTTTTGGTGAAAGTATTTCAAAATTAAAATCATTTCACTGTAATAGTGTTCTTCCTAGTATTAAGAAGTTATCAATTTGAATGAGTGTTTTCCATTGTAATCAAAAGCATGATGAAGCATCTACCATACAAATCTGAATTAATTCTAACATTTTTTTTTAGGTGATACATCATTGGACAGTAAAGGATCTGGTGGAAGTCAGAAGAGTATGTTAGAGCTGCTAACTATCACAGATGCTGCAGTTAAGGCCTTGAATAAATCTGCTCATTCAGCAGGTAGTCATGGCTCTGGTAAGGGAGGTAACCAATCCATTCATTCCACAGGTAGTAAGGCATCTGCTAGGTCAGTGAGTAGTGAACACTCTGAAACTAAGCACTCAGATAAGTCAGTGACAAGTCAACCTAATTCTGACAGGTCAGTTAGATCTGAGCATGCTGACAAATTACCTAGTGACAGGTCAGAAAAGTCTGTTCACAGCAGAGCATCAAATGCTTCAGTAATATCACATCAAAGTACAGGGTTGAATAGATCTGGTCAAAGTGGTGTCTCAGTCAGGTCTGGACAGAGTATGCAGTCTCGATCCAGTGGTCGGTCTGTTGAAGGTATCAAGGTCAACCAGGTTAGTGAATTATAATTGTACTATCTGTTATAATAATATAAAAATCTTCTACAAAATTTTGTGCTTATTTGGTCATTTCAATAATCATATTGTGTTGCGATCGTATACTTATTGTATTAAAATTTTGATGCCACTACATTACTTATCTGCTTTATAATTCATGGTTGGTTTAATTATACATGTATGTTATTAATAAACCCTTACAATAATATACAATAATATCCTACTTTTGAATCTGTTTAGAAGATGTAAAAAGACATAAGACTCAAACTTGTGCATTTTGTCCTTGTTGTTCTACAGGATGAATATTAACTAGGATTGTATTGTTCTTACAGCCTGTGTCTGATGTAAGCCATGACAGTGGTGTGGTCAGTAAAACACAAACAGTGAGTGAGAAGAGTAAAGCAAGGGGAGCAACTCTTGTGTCACCAACTGATGACACTCTTCATGAACGTAGTTCTGATGAAAGTACAACAGCTAGTGACGTCTTGATTAGATCAACTTTAGATAAAAGTGAGAGAAGTATTCTCGCTGAAGGACACAATGGAAACAACGGGAGTTCTAGTGGATCTTCCAAGTGTTCAAAGACATCATTTGGTGTAGAAAATTTTAATTCATCAGGACCTCAGAAGGTAAAAATATCAAGGAAGCATTTACGGGAAATTAAACCTCCATTTGAAGATGGCAGCCCTCGATCATCGGCCTCCAGTGATGGTAAAGTTCCATCTGCTCTGCTTAATGGCGCTGGTGCTATAAGCAGACATAGAAATGGTCAAGAAGTAGAAGTGGTTACTAGTTCTAATGACTCTAATGGTGATAAATTTCCTCAGAGAAGTTTTCCAAGAAATGCTGGAGGTAGTGAACAATTTAAAGTAGAAAAGGTGAGGAAGTCTGCTGATAAAATCTATGAGGATATTAACATGGTGCCTAAATCGAAGCCAAGAACTCATCATAATGTACAAAGTGATGACAAGTTTGATAAGATATCTCAGTCCAGTGCTGGGAGTTCCAAAAGTGGTGACTCAAGACAGACAGTAGATGTAAAACGGCCTCAAACTGCTAAAACTGATAAAATATCTGATCCAAGTAAACAGTTCAGGAGCACTCCTAAATACTATGTAGAAAGGCATACACCACAAAAATCTCAAGCTAGGACAGAGGATAAGGAATTAGGTATTGATTTACCTGAACGAAAGAACTTGCTACAAGATCTGGAAGATAGTGTTGAGATAGTCACTGCTCATGGTAAGCAATCTGGGTTTTGCTTTTTTATTAATTGTATGAATGAGTCTTAGTTCAGGTTTTACCTTCAATCTATAGATGTGAAATTTTAGATAACTGATAAAATAGTTTTGGTCTAAATATCAGGTTCACTTCATGTACCTACTCTTATTCACTCGACTGGGTTGATATACACATTGAGATAATTTTACATTATTGCAAAAATCTGTATACAATAAACCTTTATAATCAGACTTCCCTTGGTTTCAAAGGAAATGGTCTGAATATAGAGGTGCCCTCATTATTCAGTTAGAATATTGATTTAATAAAGGAAACAGATCTTAACAAAATGCGGTCATTGAAATGAATTTGTCATGATATTAAAGTGGTCACTGAGTGAGGTTTGACAGCTTGTATTTCGTTTTTAGCTCGGGACACAAGTGGTAGTAGCAGTCAACCTGAGATAGTTACAGTGCCAGAAAGAATTGTCACAATATCTGCTCAGAATTCTCTGTCTCCTGCATCATCTGTCAATGACTTTGTTACCAAGACAACGCCTCCTGCTGTGACCTTCCATAGTGCCTCACACAAACTGAGGGATGACAAAGGAACTCTGGATTCTGATTGTAAAAATTCACTGGGTATGACATAATAACCTTCTAATCAGTCTTCTGTTTTTAGTTAGTACGGTATGTTGATTGATCAACTGAAATGATCATACTGGTTTAATGCAGATGAAATTATTTGCTCTATTAATTATACTTGGACAGTTTTAAAAAGCTAATCTTCTATAATTCAAAACAACTTTTTCTTGATTTAT